>CAJGYO010000008.1:81778239-82178239 GCA_904845875.1 Miscanthus lutarioriparius | reverse complement strand
CTCCGCCCTCCGTCTCACGTAAGGCCTCATTCTCCGTATTGCGCGAGGCCAGGTTATCCATAGTCCGTCGCCCCCGCTTCGACCGACCCTCCTGACAGCACGTCATGTCCCATTAATACTTCAACCACTCCCGCAATCTCAGCCGGACGACGGCTTGACACCACAGAATGACCGACGGGACCTGAGGTCGCATCAACGCCATACCGGCTGGGACAGGGCGCGGCAGGGATTACCGGCCACTGTGTTCTGACACTGTGCCCACGATCAGCGCCCACACTGCACTGTGCCCCGCGATCCCCGCCTCAAAAACAATACGCCATGGACTACTTGGCCCGGTCATCACCACCTCAAAGCCAAGGCCAGATCAGCCGCCCTCTTAGAACCTCGGCACTATACACCCGGCTATCTCGGGGTTCGTGCTCACCGAGACCCCCACTGTGGTGTAGCCTCGGCCTTCGACCAAGCCTCGGCCTCACGCCACCGCCAATCCATAGCGATCCACGCGTCACAGCCGCCGCACTGCCTCCAAGGTAGCCCAGGCTCCCATGATACATGTGGTCGGACGTGACCAAAGACATCGCCCAAAGGCTCCAAGGATGGACCACTCCGACGACCACGCCACCACAGGAACAGGTCACAGGGCTCGGACACACCGCCCCTGTTGGCACGACGCCGTATAGTCAGCACATGTATTGTCCTTGTCCTCCCTTCAACTATAAAAGGAGAGGACTTGGGCCCCTTAGAAAAAAGGGAGAATAGGGAGAACACCTGGTAGCTCACACACAGACACATCCCAGCCACCTGAGAGCAACGTCTCAAGCAACCCACACGACACCTCATGAGACCTAGGATTAGTTCCTCTCTCACCGTGGCTTGTAACCCCCTACTACTAGCGCCTTCGGTGCAAGGAATACAAGATCGATCTCTCGGATCGGGCGTAGGGCATCGATTGCTCTAACCAAGATAAACCTTGTGCCTCTTTGCATCACCATCCGGGATTAGGGGCACGCAGTTCAAATTCACTAGTTGGTAGAGGACCCCGGTCCAAACACCGATAGTTGGCGCGCCCGGTAAGGCGTCATGTGTCGGGCGTTCGTCATCCCCACAAGTTCTAGATGGCGAGACCCGTGCACGACCATTACGTCTTGGCACGATGATCTCGTTCGGGACCTAGAGTTCATGTTTCGGGTATGAGTACGACATGGTACTCCTCACGCCTCGAGCCCCACCAATCGACGGCGACGTCACGCGCGGCAGCCAGCGTGGCGGCGCCGGGCGGCTGCTCTCGCCGTTTCGCCAGAGCGACGCGAGAAGAAGACCACCCGATGCTACTCGAATCTAGGATGGCACGCCGCTCCCCGCCGACATCCTACGACCAGCTGTTGGCACATGCTCCCTAGCTGGGGACCTGTCTAGCCTGAGCTTGGACGAAGGAAAAATGCCGGTGGCACATGGCGACGCCACCACCAAGCTCCGCCCACCACTCCTCAAGAGCCGGTTTACGGAGCAAAGTTCGGCGACCGCACCATCCTCATACCCCTTTGGGTTGAGAAATGCCACCACCTCTTATGCTTATGCTTACGCCGCCGCTCACAAGGATCCCCCAGAATGCCGCCAGCGCTTCACTCTCGACCTGGGCACCCACGCCGACTCCTCGGAGGAGGACGAGACATGGCCCGGAGTGGATTTCTCTGGACTCCACGACCCTGGGGCTATGCGTCGTTTCCTGGCCACAAGCGACTACTGCTTCGGCTACTCCGACTCCGACAACGAGGGCACCTACGACCCCACTCGCGAGTGTTTCCATGTCGGGCTCGGGATGCCGAGGGCGGGCGAGGAAGACAAGGGGGCGAGTAGCCATTCCTTGCTTCGCCCAGGTACAGGCGCCGCCACTCCTCCACGCATTGTCCTACCAACAGCATGGAATGAGAACCCTGCTCTTGCGCGACCTCAACGTCCAGACCTGGAACAGCTCCGTGAGCTCCAGGCCAAGGTCGAACAGGACCGACTCCTTCTACAGCAGCTTTGAGACTCTCTCGAACAGGAGCAGCGAGGTCGCGGTGAAGGCGGAGGAGCCCAACAAAGGGCCCGCGATGTACATCATCGCATCCACGATGACGAAGGGAGCGAGCAACCCCTAGTCTTCAATCGCGCCAGCCAGAACGTCGCGGCCATGGCAATGCTGGTCCGCGCGATGCCCGAGCCTTCTACCACGGAGGGGGCAAAGCTCGACGACCCTTCTACTGCCAAGACCCCCTCAACCGAGCCCAAGGTCATGGAAGTCAACACCGAGCCTCCGCAGACTGTTCAGGACGTGGATTGGCGAATCCCGTTCCTCGATTGGCTTGATCGGGGGGAGCTTCCTGGAGACAGGACCGAAGCACGATGGCTCACGCGCCGAGCCAAGACCTACGTCCTCTACAATGACGAATTGTATAGGTGAAGTCCCTCAGGTGTCCTCCAACGATGTATCACTACCGAGACAGGCCGAGCCCTGCTTTGGGACTTGCACGCAGGCGCTTGCGGGCACCATGCGGTGCCTCGGACGCTCGTGGGGAACGCTTTCCACCAAGGGTTCTACTGGCCGACGGCGGTCGCCGACGCTACCAAGCTGGTATGCTCCTACGAAGGATGCCAGTACTATGCTCGGTAGACACATCTCCCGGCCCTGGCCCTACAAACCATCCCCATAACGTGGCCATTCACCGTGTGGGGGCTCGACATGGTCGGGCCTCTGCAAAAGGCCCCCGGGGGCTACACCCATCTACTGGTATCAATCGACAAGTTCTCCAAATGGATCGAGGCTCGTCCGATCAATCGAATCAAATCCGAGCAGGCAGTGCTGTTCTTCACTAACATTATCCACAGATTTGGAGTCCCCAACACCATCATCACCGACAATAGGACACAGTTCATCGACAAAAACTTCCTGATGTTTTGCGATGACCACCACATCCGTGTGGCCTGGTCGGCCGTAGGACACCCAAGGACCAACGACCAAGTAGAGCATGCCAACGGCATGATCCTACAAGGCCTCAAGCCAAGGATTCACAACCGGTTGAAAAAGTTTGGCAAGAAATGGCTCGCCAAACTCCCATCGGTCATCTGGAGCCTGAGGAACACTCCAAGCCGAGCCATGGGGTTCACGCCTTTCTTCCTGGTCTATGGGGCCGAGGCCATCCTCCCCACTGACTTGGAATATGGTTCCCCGATGCTACAAGCCTATAACGAACAAAGTAACCGCACCACCCGAGAGGACGCCCTCGATCAACTAGAGGAAGCCCGAGACGTCGCGCTACTACACTCGGCCAAATACCAGCAGAGCCTACAACGTTATCAGGCCTGACACGTCCGAAGCCGAGACTTGAAGGTAGGTGACCTGGTGTTGAGGCTAGCACAGAGCAACAAGAGCCGCCACAAGCTGATCCCGCCATGGGAAGGGTCGTACATCATCGCCCAAGTACTGAAGCCCGGCACCTACAAGCTGGCCAACGAGAAGGGCGAAGTCTTCACCAACGCTTGGAACATAGAACAGCTACGTCGCTTTTATCCCTAAATTTTCAAGCATTGTATATGTCGTTTCTTGAAATACAATTAAAAAGCATTCTTTAGTTGGTCTAATATTTTGAGAAACCCCCCGAGCCCATCGTAGGTCTCGGCAATACAGTAACACGACAAGGGAGGCTCGGCTCTGCCTCGGCAGAACCAAGCCTCCCTCAGGGGCTAGATGGGGGACTCCCCCTAGGTCCCACGCACCATTCTTCAGTCGTTTTTTCGCAAAAATTCCTACGCCAAGACTCTAGCATGCTCTGACGAATCAGTTGTAAAAACCCCTCGGACCAAGGTCTATTTCCTAAGCAAGAGGCCGGTAGAGTCGCGAGATGGCCTACGCCTCCAGGCTATGGCACTCCCTCACTACCTCTCGCCCAAGGGACGGCTTAGGCCCCAAGGGGGTGTTTTGCAAAGCGAAATCTGATCAGGAGCAACAGAGGGCAGAGGCTCGAAAACATGAGAAAAACAACTAAGAAACACAAATACTTCAAAAATAAAGGCCTCGATGGCCACAAAGCGTTCTGATACAAAAAAATAACTCCTACTCTATTTTTACATAGCCCCTGTGGCCTAGATCAAGGCTCGTGGTCTTCAAAGACCGGCGAGATGGTAGGGGAGGAACCACCTCCTCTTGAAGAGCGTCCGCCAGCCGTGTGCAGGGCCTTCCGCCGCCTCCATCAGCTTTCGTGACCGCCCGCGTCACCTCTCCTTTGTCATCATCAGGTAGGACATACCCATCACTGATGGCCGAGAGGTCGATGCCGACGTAGTGAGAAGAGATGACGGCCAGCGCGCGCTTGACACCCGTGTGCAGGCACTCCTCCTTGAGCCTTCCAGCATCCGGGTTGCTCAAAGACGATCAAACGGCTTCCTAGGGAGCTACCCGACTAAACCCCTTCAACCTCCGTGGCCTCGCAGAAAGCGAGAAAGGGCAGACACGTTTCAGTGCCTCGTGCTCCCGATCTCAAGTTATCGAGCACCATCCTCACACTGCACTGGAAGCCTCGGCTGCCCGAGTAACCTCCGCCTCTGACTCTACACCATGGAGAATAGAGTAAGGTTGAGCGAGGGAAAAAACAACCTAAATTAGGAGAGAAAGCCCACGGAACTCACCCTTGGCCTTCAGCTCCCAAAGGTCGGGTCTCAACCCCGACAGCCTCGGCTTTCTCCTTCCAATGTAGGGCCTCGGCCCCGAAGCCCTCGGCCTCCTCCTTCAAGCGCTGGGCCTCGACCCGAGAAGCCTTGGCCGCCCTGGAAGCTTCACTCCCCAGCTCTGCGTCACACAAGGGAGTTAGGGAGCGAACATAAGGAAAAGAAAACAAAATGAGGGGACCAAGACTCACCCTCAACCGTCCCCCTCCAAACCATAGCCTCGGTTTGCGAGGCCTCAGCTGCAGCAAGGGCCTCATCCAAGGCACCTTTCATCAGCTGGTGTGCCCTCTGTTCCACCCCCAGCTGCCCCACGAGAGTCGCGGCCGAGGCCGTAGCATCAGTGGCTCGGCCCCTGAAGGCATCCCAATCACTGACCGCGCGGGTGAGCTCCTCCTCCAACTCCTTGACCCACGCCGCCAGAGGGGCGAGCTGCGTCTGGGCCATAGCCGCCTCGACCTTCGTGTCGGCACAACGAAGGCGGAGGTCCTCTACCTCTGCGCTCTACGCCGATAGGAGCTCATAGGCGCCGACGAGAAGGCCCTCCTACCGCTGAAGCTGGTCCCAAACGCTCCTCTCCCGCCAGAGAAAGACCGACTTCCCAAGGGACCGGGTCTCGAGCTCCTGGGGAAGCAGAACATGGGTCATTGATTGTAACAAAACCAGAAAAGGACAACGTCACGCGAGAAAGGAAAACGCAAACTCAGGCGACTCAAGCAGGTCGTTACCACCACGGATAGGGCTGTCCATAGCGACCGCTCCACCACCGGCCACGGTATTACTCGAAGGTGCCCTGCGCCGCCTCTCTAACAAGCCCCGTCGAGGGCGGCGACAGAGGCTCCCCTCAAGGTCATCCCCTGCTCGCCACACAGACCCACGGGTGATCCCACCCGCGAGGCTCGGGTCGCACCCGCATGAGGGCCGAGTTTCCCTCGTCCAAGATCAGCACCGGCTGTCCCACGGCACCGGCATCCTCGGCGTCGACCACCTCCCGCGCCCAGGAAGTATCGTCGGAGGAGATCGGATAGACCTCTGTCTCCCGGGCGCTCTCTCGCAACAACGGCGGCCCCTGAAGCAAGGGCGCCACCAAGGCCTCCGCCGCCTTCATCTCCGTCTCCCTGGACAGACGGCCTCGCCGCCATCACGATGGCCTTGGTGGTCTCGGGGGCTCTGGCCTCCGCCATCGTGGCCTCGGAGGACGCAGAAACACCGACCGACGCCACTGCGGTCTCGGTGGTCTTGGACGCCCTGGCCTCCGTCGCCTCAGCCCCGGAGACCCCGGGGGCCTCAGCAACCAAGGGCACGCCATCCCCATCCAACTTGTGAGCCTCGCCCTCATGGGGCGGAGGCACTCCCTCTCTCGTCTGTGTAGGGGCCGCCTCGGCAGCCCCTCCTTAGGCGGCCGGCCCCTTCGAATCGACCCTCGCCGACGCCGCGCCGCGTTGGATAGCGGCTTGTGCCTCCGCCACCCAGTGGGCGGAGGAGCCGGGGCTCGCCTTGAGCGCCTTAAGGGGCGCCAAGGGAAGCTCGTCCGCAGGCCGCTTCCGACTAAGGAAAAATAACCGATAGGGTCAGCGCGAGACCAAAAGGCGAACGGAAGGCACTATGACCCTGCCAAAAATACTCTTACCTTGAATGAGGCGGCAACCGTTTCGCCATGGCAAACCTCATCCGCAATGGCGGAGGCGGCAGCAGAGGCGTTGCCTCCATGTCCATCGGCGCCGGTCGGTCCTCAATGGACCCCGGCGCCCCTTCGGTCCTCTGCGGGGGCGGTGGTGTCGCCTCCACCACCACTTGTTCCACCACAGCCGCCGAGCCCACCGGGCTGATGGCGCATTTGCCCAACGCCCGCGCCTCGAGCGTGTCAGCCTCGGCCCCGGAGCGGACAACCGCCGACCCTGGGTCTGCTTCTCCTCCTCCTCCTGGGAGTGCCGGGCTGCTTGCCATCACCCCGGGCACCACCTCCACTACGTCAGGAAGATGGTCCAGGGGACCTCGCCCCACCTCGCTCCCGTCATCCCCGTCCGAGGCCTCCGTCGACAGCGATGTCGACGGGGATTCCTCCAACGGGAGACCATCCTTCAGTTGTTGACGGCGGCGCTTATCCAGCTCCTCGCGCGCGAGGATTTGCTTCGTGCGCTTCGCTGCCTTGGCGTCTTTCCGCTTTTTCTACGCATCGGCGTGCGCGCGGTTGATCACCCGCCGCCTCGCGTCCTCGGGAACGGGTGGCGGAGATGAGCGTACGTCCCTCATCCCCTACAGGAACGACGGACGCGCATAAGGAAACAAGGGGTAAGGGGAGACTGAGGAGGCTCGGAGGCTACAAGCGGCGCACGACTTACCAGCGAGAGGAACCCCCACGACGGCCGCATAGCGATAGGGGTCAAGTTGCCGCCCCTCAGCTTCGCCTCTACCGTCTCCCCCACCCGATGAAGAATTTCCTCGTCGGAAAGAGCAGAGGAGGACATCCGGGTGCCCTCAATGGGCTCACCTGGCTTCATCTTGAACAGCCGCCGCCGCCGAGCCATCAACGGCAGCACCCTCCGGTGGTGGAAGGCGGCCACGACTACAGCCGCGGTGAGACCGTGGCCCCGCAGCCTCGCCAGCCCCTCCAGAAGCGGCTGCAGCTTGGGCTGGTCGTCCTTCGGGACACCGTACTTCCATCTCTCCAGGCAACTCCCCACAATCCACCCAGTGTAGGGGGGAAGTCCTCCGTCGTCATTGCGAAGGTAGAACCAACTCGTGTACCACCGGCGATTGGATGACGCGAGCTGGACTGGAATGTAGAGGTGCAGGCGGTCCTGGCGCACTTGGAGAGTGCAGCCGCCGGCCCTCGTTGCCTTCCTCGTACCCGACGTGCCCGTTGGCTTGGTAGTGTGCCTCGCCCAGAATAGGTGGAGCCACAACTCCCAATGGGGAGCAATCCCCAAGTACCCCTCGCAGATGGCAACAAAGATAGCCGCCTGAGCGATGGAGTTGGGATTGAAGTTGTGGAGCTCCATGTCATAGTAATGCGGGAGCGCCCGCATGAACCGATTCGCCGGGACGCCGAGGCCACGCTCGTAAAAGGAGACGAAGCTTACGACGTAGCCATCGTGGGGCCTCGGCTCTGGCTCGCCGTACGGAGCAATCCACTCTGGCCTGGTGGGGTCTGTCACCGGGCAAAGGAGTCCGCCGTCGACAAGCGACAGAAGCATCTCCTCAGTGACATCCAACGGATCCCAGGGGTCCGCCTCGACAACGACGATGTCGCCGGCCATGGGTGCGATGGAGGAATCGGGTGTGGCGGTGAGTTCTTTCTCTCTCTCCCACGCTCTTGCTTTTTCCTTGCTTTCTCCCTAGGCTCGCTCTTCTCCCCTCTTCTTCCCGGCACCCGCTGCTCTAGCGATGGCTCAACGGAGGCAGTGCTAATGCAGGCAAGGTAAGACGAAATCGGGGAAGTTTCCCCCTCGATCCGGCGCAGTTAACCACGAGCCGATTTCGCCGGCCCACGCGCCCACGTCTCCCTCATTAAATGCGACAACAGTTACGTCCCATCCACCACGTCACGCTCGGCCACTACGGTAGCAGGCGTCGTTTCGCCTCCCCAGGAAACCGCCTCAAAAGGCGCGCCACCCGTTGCCGAGTCAATAGGGAAGATATTCCCCACGGCCTATTCCTTTCATATGAAGGAACCAGCTCTCGAGCCTATTACGGTCCAGGGGTTCAAGGTCAGGCCCCAAGAGGTTTCGACAGTACCCCCTATATACAGAGTCGTGGACGACCGTGGATGAGCCTATACGGGGCCGAGACCCAAGCAAGCGAAATGCTTGGGACGCCCAAAGTCGTGTCCGAGACCGGCAGGAAGGTCTCTGAATGGGATCCCACCGTAGGGAGGCACCGAGCCACCGAGGCCCAGCGAATGGCCTCGGCACCCACTAGAGAAATCCTCCGGTACTCTTGGAGTGTGTCTCTAGACCACTAGCCGTCCCTAGCGAATGGGGTTCGGGCCTCCACTCGAACTACCAAAAATAGCTCACCGGAGGTGCCACCGCTCGTGCCCACCGAGGGTAGCGAGGCACATTCCACCCTCCTTCCGAGCGAAAAGGAAGCATGAGGGTCGTACAAAAGTCGGGGAACCCCAGACAGCCTTCTCGCTCTATACGGGGCTAAGGGCTCTTCCTGCAACCTTGCCGAGACCCGGTGACCCCGGCTCGCACTCAAAGGGGCTCGGCAAAACAAACCCTCCTTCCGAGCAAAAAGGATGCGTGAGGGTCGTACAAAAAGATAGGGGAGCTCCTGACGGCCCTCTCGCCCTGTCTGCAGAGGCTAGGGGCTCTTCCTCAGACACGCCGAGAGACCAAGACAACCCGGCCGGCGCCCAAAGGCCTCGGCAAACAAACCCTCACGCTGAGGGGCGGAGTAAAAAGCCGGGGAACTCCCGATGGCCCTCTCGCTCAGCCAAGAAGGCTAGGGGCTCTTCCTCGCAACCTTGCCGAGACCAGGCTGCTCCGGCTCACACCAGAATGGGCTCGCAAACAAACCCTCCGTCCGAACGAAAAGGATATGTGAGGGTCGAATGAAAAAGCCGGGGACCCCGACCGCCCTCCCGCCCCCGGCGGAGGCTCGGGGCTCCTCCTGCGCCCAAGACAAAGACAAACGGTCTAAGTCCACGCTAGAAGTTCTGTTATAAATACGATAAAGGGCACCGAGCTCAAGCATTGTCTAGGGGTTCAAGGTCTGGGCCTCCAGAGGTTTCGGCAATCGCCTGTGGCAATAGAGTCGGGGACGACGTTGGGGCGAGCCTCTGAATGGCCGAGGCCCGAAGTGAACGATCGCTCGATCGCTCAAGCGCCCTAAGTCGTGTCCGAGACCGGCAGGGAAGTCTCCGAATGGGATCCCACCGTAGGGAGGCACCGAGCCACCGAGGCCTAGCGAACGGCCTTGGCACCCACTAGAAAAACCCTCTGGTACTCTTGGAGTGCGTCTTCGGACCGCTAGCCGACCCTTAGCGAACGGGGTTCGGGCCTCCACTCGGACTACCCGATAACAGCTCACCAGAAGTGCCCACGCTCATGCCCATCGAGGGTAGCCTGGCACATTCCACCCCTCCTTCCGAGCGAAAAGGAAGCATGAGGGTCGTACCCAAAGTCAGGGGGATCCCAGACAGACCTCTCGCTCCGTGCGGAGGCTAGAGGGCTTTTCCTGCAGCCTCGCCGAGACCCCCGCAACCCGAACTTGCGCTTGTGGGCTCGGCAAATGCGATAAAAACTCCTCGCTCAAACGCGAAAGCGAAAAAAACCCCTGGAGGAGTAACTCCACTCCTCTAGGGCCTCAGGGGCTACACCCGGCTGGTGCACTCGCGCGCACCCACCGGAACCTCAAGAAACAAAACCTAATTCCGACGGGAGCGGGAATAAACCAAGCCTCGGTGAACCCTCAGGGAGAGTGCACGCACTCCCCCGGAGGCTCGGGGGCTACTGTCGGGTACCTTAGGACGGGGTACCCCGAGCGAACATCAAAGGGGTCACTTAAAGTCCCATCAAAATACAAAGCTAGAAGGTAAGCCGTGGGCCCCTCACCCGCCACGTCCATCTCGAGCCCCCAGCCTCTCTCCTCATCTCGAGCCTCGCGCAGAAGGTCTCGGCGTCTGGACGCATCTCCGCCTCGAGAGGCTCTCCACAGGGCCTCGGCGAGGAACACAATCTCGCCTCCGAGGCTCTTCACGGAAGGCCTCGGCAGGGAGTTCGATCTCCGTCTCGCGTGAGGCTCCGCCCTCCGTCTCACGTAAGGCCTCATTCTCCGTGTTGCATGAGGCCGGCTTATCCATAGTCCATCGCCCGCTTCGACCGACCCTCGATAGCACATCATGTCCCATTAATACTTCAACCACTCCTCGCAATCTCAATCTCGAGGACGGACGGCTTGACACCACGTATGACCGACGGGACTCGAGGTCGCATCAACGCCATACCGGCCGGGGATAGGGCGCGGCGGGATTACCGCCACCGTGTTCGACATCGCGTGCCATGATCGCCGCCCACCTCAGACTCAGGCCCCGCGATCCCCGCCTCGAAAACAACAAAGACGTGGACTACTTGGCCCGGTCATCACCGCCTCAAGCCAGCGCCAGATCACCGCCTCTCGAAACCTCAAAGACTATACACCCGGCTATCTCGGGGTTTGTGCTCACCGAGACCCCCACTATGGTGCAGCCTCGGCACTGACCGAAGCCTCGGCCTCACGCGCCGCCAATCCACAGCGATCCGCGTCCTGGCCGCCGCACCTGCTCCAAGGTAGCCCAGAAGCTCCCATGATGCATAGGGGTCGACGTGACCAAAGACGCCGCCCAAAGGCTCCATGGACGGACCACTCCACGACCACGCCGCCACAGGAATAGGCCACAGGGCTCGGACACACCGCCTGTTGGCACGACGCCATATAGTCAGCACATGTATTGTCCTTGTCCTCCCTTCAACTATAAAAGGAGAGGACTTGGGCCCCTTAGAAAAAAGGGAGAATAGGGAGAACACCTAGTAGCTCACACACAGGCACATCCCAGCCGCCTGAGAGCAACGTCTCAAGCAGCCCACACGACACCTCACCGAGACCTGGGATTAGCTCCCTCTCTCACTGTGCTTGTAACCCCCTACTACTAGCGCTTTGGTGCAAGGAATACAAGATCGATCTCTCAGACTGGACGTAGGGCATCGATTGCCTAAACCAGTATAAACCTTATGTCTCTTTGCATCACCATCCGGGATTAGGGGCACGCAGTTCAAATTCACTAGTTGGTAGAGGACCCCCGGTCCGAAACACCGACACTATCTATCGTCTAATTTGGACTAAAGGACATGTGTTTCATTATGTGTTTAAACTAGATGGACAACCTAGTGATCATATATCATGGAGGCACCGTTGAATACGATCGCTATGGATATGTTGAGTTTGTTGACATGCAAAGCGTGCCAGTGCTATTCAATGATAGGCCTTCATTTAGTGAGATGGTTGCAAGGGCTCAGGAGCAGCTGCATTGCCTTGGAGATGATGGCATTACAGTTGAGGGTGTACTGCACCTAGGTTCTCCTCCCAACATCCTTAGGCGAATGATCCCAATTGGGTGTGCGGATCAGTGGGAGAACTATGTGAGATCGGCTATGAAGAGCCAGCTGTAATGTTTGGACGTGGTTGCACGTCGGGTGTTAATTGATCCCATCCCTCATGGGGTTTCCCCACCAATGGGTCAGCAGGCACACATCAACCCTCCTGTTTCGGAACCTGATATGGATGTGGAGGTTGCACCTATGGTTCCCGATGCTCAATCTACCCCCAATGCAGTAGTTGGAGATGCTTGTCAGACTCATGTTGTTGTGGTAGATCCTCCTCATGTGATCCCTTTGACACAGAATCATCCGAGTAAGTGTCTTAACCGTATGGTTATTGGGAGCTTACCCCCTTCCTTACATCCATTTCTTTCATTCTTTCCTCATTTCTCTGCTTATGTTGCAGGAGACATTCCTGAGAATGTGGATGTGCCCCTTGTTGCTGCGCAAGTGCACTGTGGAGATGGATTCCGTGGCTCCAATAGTGTTGAAATTATGAATGATTTGGAGCCATATGAGATGGCAAGGGCTCTTGATTCCGATGATGATCGCCCTATTGGAGAGCTGACAGAGAGTGATGTTGAGATGCTGAGGCATATATTTTCCGACCGTCGTGATCCAAGAGTTCACGAGTTCAGTGATCTTGCTCATTTCGATCAGGCGTGTGTAGAAGGACGTGCTGATGAGCTCCTAGAAGCTCCTGAGGCCGACCCTAACATGGTAATTGAGAGTGGGGGTGTTCAAGGACCTCCCTGCATTGAAGATGTGGTTGCAGGCGTTTGCAGTGATACGAAAGAGACCTTACAAGGTCTTGCATTCATATGCGGAGCGCCGTTACACAGTTGTGTGTGACAAGGAACGCTGCCCATGGAGGGTTTGTGCAAGGAAGCAAAAGGTCACCGGAAAGTGAAAGATCACAAAAGTTGTCGGGCCACACAATTGTGCTGACCATGAGCTGACACTGAGGAATCGGTAGTTGACATCTACCCTCATTGCCAAGCGGTTGATGGGAATATTATAGGGAGAACCCAACATGAAGGTGAGGACAATTATCAGGACCATTGAGGCGTTGTATGGAGGTTATGTGATAACTTATGGTAAAGCTTGGACGGCTAAGCAGCGAGCGTGGAAGATGATATATGGGGACTGGGAGGATGGGTACGAGCAGCTGCCAGTACTTTTCAATGCAATCAAAGCGGTGAATCCAGGCATGCATTATGAGTACATCCCAAAACCAAATGCATGGAAGGATGGGAGGCAGATATTCTTCCGTGCTTTCTGGTGCCTCCCTCAGTGTGTCGAGGCCTTTAGGCACTGTCGTGCCGTCTTCTCCATTGATGGTACATTCTTGATTGGCAAATACCAGGGCACACTTCTTATAGCCATATCCTGTGACACGAACAACAAGTTGGTTCCTTTGGCATTTGCTTTGGTTGAGAATGAGAATAATGATAGTTGGGGATGGTTCTTGAGGCTAGTCCAGATACACGTGGTTGGGCCTGGCAGGGAGGTTGGCGTTATATCTGATAGGCACTAGGGCATACTTAATGCCATGCGAGAGCAGATAGAGCGGTATGCACCTTTGCACCATCGTTGGTGTACTCGGCACCTTGCTGAGAATCTACTCTGGAAGGATGGTGTGAAGGGTAACTTTGATCTATTCTAGGAGGCTGCTCGATAGCTTGAGGACAAGTACTTTCAGAAAAAGTTGGAGCAGGTTAGAACCACATCAAATGTAGAAGGTAGACAATGGCTCACATGTTTGATGAGGGATTTGGAGAAATGGATGAGAGCTCACGACGCTGGTGGATGGAGGTACGAGTTTCAGTGCAGCAACATGGCGGAGTCATTCAATAAGTTGCTATTGGGGATATGTGGTATGCCCGTGAATGCAATCGTTCAATTCACCTTCTATAAGCTTGTTGCCTGGTTCAACGATAGACACGCTCATGCATTGAAGTTGCGGAGTGATAGAGAGATATGAGCTCCGAAACCAAAGGCACACGTAGAGAAGGCAAATGAAAGGGCTGGCGCACATGAGGTTACATGCTTTGACCACACCACAGGGACTTATTAGGTCGAGCATAGGGGCAGTACAATGTCCGACGGCGAGGTCCGAGAGTCGAGGATGCATGTGGTTGTCCTCCAAGATTTCAAATGCACTTGTGGTAAACCAAGGCAGTACCACTTTCTATATTCCCATTTGGTGGCAGCAGCTAAGCATCACAACTATAATATCGAGAGCAGGATACCTCACGAGCTCAGTGTCGACACGCTTGTGCACACATGGAGCCCCCGCTTCGTGCCTTTCCGGGACCCTAGAGAGTGGCCTCCATATGATGGGCTGAAGTACATTGCGGATCCAGCTTACCATTGAAACAAGCGTGGATCAATGAAGAGGACGAGGCACAGGATGGTTATGGATCAGATACCCAGAAGAATGAGGCGTGGGAGAGGAACCCCATTTGTTACTGACCCCAAGCAGTACGAGTGCGGCAAGTGTGGTAGACTTGACCACAATTCATGAAGTTGCCATTGGCAGATTAGTGAGGTGCGACTATTGGTTGATTTTATTATTTCATATTTGTCGTAATCATTTAATTAATTATGCATGTCTCAATTTATGCTTGTAATTGTGTCAATTACTTGTACATTTCTAAGCCCATGTTTCATTATATATTGAATTTCTAATACATTGACTTTTTTTGTAGGATGGCGCAATTCCACCTGCTCGACCCGACGTACGAGGTGACCCACCGAGGATGTCTCATAGCGCAGGGGCAGGTAATAATCTATACGTTTTGTTCAAATTTTGGTGAGCGTACATGTGTTCGTGAAGTAATAGGAGACTATGTTTTACTCCATGCAGGACCTTCCGCTCCATCGTCCTAGAACCCACAATGGGTTCTTGGACATGCGGTACGACGACAGGTACACTCCTTTCCTACAAAGAGCTAGGCCTAGATGTCATCTCTTTTTAGGTTCATCGTGGGTTGCCCAAGTTCAACTCAGCGGCCATAACTGCATTGGTTGACAGGTATTATATTCAATCATTGCCTCCATTCATGGCCATTTGTTCATGTGCTTGCCTTTTTGACTTGTAATCTTGCTTTGTCTAAAATATAGGTGGTGGCCGGAGACTCACAACTTTCACCTACCTTTCGGGGAGATGACAGTCACGCTCTAGGACTATCAAAAGATGCTAGGCCTGAGGATTCACAGCAACCTAGTCACTGGGCAGTGTAAGTCAGAAGGCTAGAGAGCATGAGTGGAGGCCTTCCTTGGGCATGAGCTTGGCGAGCAAGGGGCTCGCACTTCTGGAGTTCTCATCTCCTAGCTCCGGCAAAAGTTCGCACAGTGCCCCGAGGAGGCAGATGAGGAGATAGTTGGGTACTACTGCAGGGCGTGGATCCTACACCTATTTCCCTGCATTCTCTTCCCCGACGCCATGGGTGACACTGCGTCTTGGATGTGGGTCCACTGCCTCAGTGACTGGGACCAGGCGGGTCACTACAGCTGGGGCTCTGCAGTCTTGGGTTTTCTATACCGGCAGCTGTGCGAGGGGTGTCATTGGATGTCATCCAACGTGTCACTTGGTGGATGCATGTACCTGCTCTAGCTGTGGATGTGGGCTCATCTTTCAGTTGGCCGTCCAGAGGTTCTGGCTTGTCATGAGTGGTTCCAAGGTCATCCTCCAAGTCGGCAGCCGACGTGGGCATACCTTTGGGACCAGGTCAGGGTTCCGTACGTGAGGTTAGAGTGGGCGTACATTGAGTTCACGAATGAGCTAGACATGCTGACGACATCAAGTGTAAGTAAATTTTATTTTCCATGCTGGTTTGAAATGGATTAGTATACCATCTAACATCTTGTTTGGACATGTTGCAGGTGGAGTGGGAGCCGTACGATGGAGAGGGGGCACTTTCTTTTCAGTTGAGCAACGTTTGTGGGTTCGACGACAACTTCTATAGGATGAGGTGCCCTCTAATCTGCTTCTATGCTGTCGAGTTCCACCTGCTAGATAGAGTTGCACGCCAATTTGCAATGAGACAGCTTTGGCCTATGGCTCTGTTCTCGACTGGCGTTGACTTACACAAGTAAGTGTTTTGCTATTTCAAATGTCTTATGATGGTCCATTTCTATTAATATTGTGACATGTACATGGATTCAAGTAACGATGACATACGTGTAGGTTGGATCGTCAGAAGAACAGAAAGATTTTTGACTGGGAGAAGCACCACCAGTTCTACATTGAGCAATGAGAGGAGATGCACGACAACGTGGACGAGAACAACGAGCCACACACGAACCATGAGTTTAGGCGGTACCAAGCTTGGTACCAGCGTGCGACACGTTGCAGGCTGAGGGTACAGTGGACAGAAGATGACTACGCCAACATCGAGTCCTCCGATGATGAAGACACGGCGTACGACCAATTTACTCGTGCAGGAAGGCAGGTGGAGGCAGCACCGATCTTGGATAGAGTTGTAAGTCAATTGCCTTATTTTTCTACGTTAAGTTGCATACCAATACATTAGGCGTTAGAGTTATCTATTTTAGTTAGTGCCACCTTCGAGTCGTATCATCCTTATAATACATTAGATTCTTATACAAAATAAAACAAAACCTATTGCTATCTGTTCAGAAGTATTATTAATGAGAACTTTGTTGCAGGGCAATACACTCAAATACTCCGTTGAAGACATTGAGCACATTCGGCCGAGAGTCAGGGACGACTACATGCGTAGCTTCCTAGACATAAGATTTAAAATATTCTTTCAAATATATTATTAATATGTTAGATTCTTTCAGTTAACATAATTTTGTACAACAGAGGCTGTCACGTCGGCTACGCCGTGCGGCTGCTCATTATGGTTGCAGGATAAACACGACGCAAGACATGTACGTTCTTTCCACAGGCAGAGGAGGCTTATGTTCCTCTAGCCAAGCAGCTATAGGGGACGGGGGCTAGGACGAGGACGACGTGGACCAGAGGCACGAGGAGCTTGGCCTCTCTCAGCTCCATGATGTTCCCTTGACTCAGCCTACATAGCCTCCAGGCACTACGCGACACCGTCCACCTGACCCTTACACTCTAGGTATGAGCGGTCTCGGTCACAAGGGTAAGGGTAAGAGTAGGAGGTTGTGAGGGTTGTGGTAGATGTTAGTATGCACTATTATGGATTTTGTATTTACTTTCCTATAACTATTTGGGACTATATGGATATGGTGGACTATTTGGACTGTGCAGGACATGTTATGTTGATTGTGATGTTCGTTGTGGTTGCATTGTGCTCTTTGGATGATTAAATGTTTGGATTATATAATGATGTCTCTGTTTGTAACTGTGGATGCTCCTGAAACAAGGGAAACTCTTGAGATTTTTTTGTGAATCATTAATCATTCTACACTGCTAAAAAGGCACAAATATAGTATATAGATTAAATGTAAATTCATTAGAACATGTACAGTCCAATCATATTGTACATACGCTTTGTAGATGAATCTAGGCTTTTCAAGTAATAGTGAATGAATAAAGGCTTTTCATACAATGAAAATAGACTTTTCAGTTACAAGGACAATAGTGATTTATCACTTCACTGACATAATACTGGCATGCAAGGAAGCACAACTCCACTCCATCTCCACCATCCATCTTATGACTGTTTGATCCAAGGGCTGAGGTGAAGAGACACATGGATCGCTGATATGGCCCATTGAGAGGCCTCCATTCCTCCTCTCAACCTATAAATAACCCCTCACTCCCTCTCATTCACACACACAATAAGGAAGAAGAGCACTCCTCAACATTTTCTTTCGTTGCAGTACCAATATCTGGAGGGTCGTCCAGAGGGAGAGGAAAGGGGAAAGGAACAACCATTAGGTGGGAGGGTCCTCTTGGTCCTAATTTCTTTGAGGAAGCTCTTTATGAGAGGTTCCCAGTTGAGAGCAAAAGCGATTTCACCAAAGAGGCACCACTGAGAGGATACGATGAACGGAAAGAAGAGTGGCCAAAATGCATGCATGGTGAGGACTGTCTAGTGCAGATGTTCACCGAGGGAATAGATGGAGGTCGTCGTTTCTTCAAATGCCCGCGAGCATGGATAATTGCTATTAGTATTTGTTTCTTCAATATATTCCTTGTCTATACAAGTTACATGACATACTTATTGCACTCTTCCTTGGCCAAAGAAAATTGTGGGTTCACTAGGTGGGTCGATCCTTGACCTATTTATCCACATGCGGAGTACATCTACTACCTACAGGACCATATCTTCGATCTAGAAATGAAAGTTAGCAGCGGTTACAAGGACGACGGATAGGATAACAACAACAACGGTGCCAATTCATAGGAGGCACTCTCCAATGATCCATATTGCACCTGCCCTAATCACAGGAACAAGGGTCCTCCGCCGCCACCCCCGCTGCCACCACCACCAACAATAGGATGCTACTTTGGAAAAGGTGCAACACAATTTGCTATGTGGCCACACTACTAGGATGACTTTATCTTATTCACATGGCACATCTATGTGTTTGTTGTTTGGTTTAATTACCTAAGGCATCTTAGTTTTAGTCGAAGGAACTCTGTACCCTAGTTCGGTACATGATCTCACACACCATTTTATGTGTTGTGTGTTGAAAAGGCACAAATCTAGTACATAGATTAAATGTAAATTCATTAGAACGTGTACAGTCCAATCGTATCATACAGACTTGGGTAGGGACTCTCGTCTTGGGTCGGGACTTTCGACTATCGGAAGTTCCGACTCACGTCGGGACTTTCGATGGCCACAGTCACTGCGCAGGCTAAGTGACTGGGCATCAGGACTTCCGGCATGAGTCGTGACTTCCAAGTGTTGGGAGTTCTGGCTTACGTCGGGACTTCCGACACCAACAGTCACTGAAAAATATTCTACGTGCTCGTGGAGTGTTAGAATGTCTCTCATTTGATTTTATTTTTATACTTGAGCACTCTATCTTCCTCAGACCAACTAAGTTTGCATCCCTCTATATAGTGTGGCGTATCCTAAACTCAAAAATAAAAATAAAACCATTAGAGAGCGCATACTGAGTAATAGCCGCGACATATCTCATTAAGATCACATTAGTCCCTAATTTGAATGTCATCAATACACCAAAACCCACATAGGGGGCAAATGCATTTTTAAATCCTCAGTTTGAAACATACTGAGTAAGCAACTCATTATCCGAGTACCAGTCCTCTACCACAACCTTATTGCTATGGCTAGGCTCACCTGCATTGCTCTGACCTACGTGTCGCCTGTAGTAAGTGGCCTTCGCTTCATCTGCGGCCTCTACGGCCTGAGTGAAGAACGCGTCATCATGCTCCTCTGCCTGCAAGCCCGTCTCTGCTAGAGCGATGAGCTCGCTCAGTCTGCTAGTGTCGTCCTCAGCCTCCTCCGCCTGCAAGCCTGCCTCTAACACCCTCTGTCTCTCCAATCCCCATTTGTCAAGCCCAACATCGATCAGGTTATGAATACCGCGCGGTCTAGCAAACTTACGCATCTTTTCTTTGTGATGTTTAACGAATAGGTTGACGTAGTCAGGTCCATATCCCCTCTTCCATGCAATTACTTGCCTCCCCTTGAGTTCATCCAAGAACTTAGCTTGACCATCATAATATTCCCACCTGCATTTCCTTGTGCTCTGTTCAAACAAAAAATTATATCATATATGTCTTAGCAAAACAAACAAAATACGATTTCATGTTTACCGCAAAAATAACGAACCTAATCATAGTCAACCATATAGCCGCAATAATGGCCTATTCCAAGCTCCGAAGGGACTAGGCTATAGTTGGATTTAACACCACATTCGCACATGACAGGAGGTGCTTTGTAAATTACCCTTTTTTTCTTCTTTTCCTTAACCTTTCGTGGTTCTTTCGGCCATTGGTTCTTAGGACCATACAACCACTTCTTAAAACGACACTTTGCCATTGAAAACACCTAAATAAGGTGACATTAGTACACACATATAGAGCTAAACATTTAAACAGATACACTTTTCACTTACTTCGTGTTTGTTCGGACACACAAACTCTAAAGTATTCTCAGGGTTTATCACGGCTCGATCTCCGCATTCGCACAGAGGAGGTTCCTCGAGTCGTCTAACTATGGCTAGGTGCTTCTCCTTAGCCATCATTAGCGAGGGGTTAGGGGGGGTGGAACCCACCACTTGAAGTGCTCATGTGGATGTCTCCCTCTAAACCAATCATCGAAAAGGAGGTACCTAGGGTCAAACTTGTCTGCACCATCGATCCACTGAAAGAAAAAGCACCTCTCATGGTCCTACACAATGAGATTCCAATAAAATATTAGTAGCATACTTACACAAATAAAGAAAAAAAGATAGTGGAAACAATTTTTACATTAAAACAACTGCATGTGTAGAACCAATGCGCCGCTGTATCCGGATGCTTCGATTGAAACACGTGGGCCGGGAAACCACAGTCACAATTAGGGATAGGGAGGTCAGGAGGGACGAGGGCATCTTTGCTAGACGCGTCGGGGTATAATTCTCGAGGACGACCCCGTTTTCGTTAAAACTCCTCCCGATACATTTCTTGCATCTACCAAAATGGATGTAATTTAACAAATAAAAATCAAAACATCACAAATTAATGCTAATGAGAACCATAACTACAATACAACCAATTTCGTTCCAAGAACCAAAAGCAATTAACATTAAACCCTAAACCTAGGGTTTCTAATGTTATGCAAAACAATGAACCCATAAAACATAACAACATGCGTTGCGGTTACCTAGGTTTAATACAAATATTAAAAATTACATGAAACCCTAAGTAATGATGATTCTTAGGTTGAAAAATCCGACTAATATAAACCGAATCGATGGGAAAAAACTAGAAGGAGAGCGAGGATCAAATCAAAGTTTCCAAGGTCCAATATGTCGATTCGTGAGGTAGGGCGAAGTGGGGAGAGAAAAAACCCGAGAGGGAGGAGAAAGAAGAGGAAGAAGGCTCGGGCAGAAAGGTTGGGGCCGGGGTTAAAACACAAGCTCGACGCCAGGGTGACTGGTGCCGAGCTTCCTACCATGTCACCGCTATGTTGGTTTCGAGCCCAAGAGCTCGGCGCTAGGGACGCTGGCGCCGAGACGTGTTAGCTCGGCGCCAGCATCGATGGCGTCGAGCTAAGGGTCCAGATTTTGAAATATTTCCTCTAGGGGCATATTTGTGAAAAAAAATTTCAAAAAAAAGGCCAAAAATAAAAAATTTGGCTGTGCCGTCGCTACCCGCGCCGTCGTCACGCGGCAATCGACATCGCTCGTGCGGCCGTCTGCACTGTCGCCCAGCGTCACTACGCCGCGCGCGGCCACTGAGCCTCTACGTGGCCGATAGGGCCAGAATCGGGCTCCAACCCTCAGCATCTGGCCTTCCTTGGTAGATCCGGCCGGGGGAAGTAGATCCGCCCGTCGGAGCTGAGGGAGCCACCACACCTCCACGCGCGCACGGCTCTAGCGCCGCTACTCATGCGACCTCCGAGCCATCATGCCGTCGTCGCACAACTGCAGAAACTCCTCGCGCACGCCCGCAGATGAGCCGTCCCGAGCCGCCGCCCGAGCTGAAACGGCCGGGGACGGGCATCATCTCACTGGATCCGGCCTCCCCAAGCAGATCCGACCGGGGTGGAGATGGATCCGCTGGTCAGAGCACGGAAGCCAACAACAGATGGAGCTGCCGCTGTTGTCGCTGCTAACGCCTCCTCAGGTTCAATCTTGACTGTAGAAGCCCCACCGCCGCCTTCCTCGTGGTCACATGGGCCTCCAGCGCCCCACTCCGGCGGTGGCGAGGCAGGGGAGCGGAGATGCGGGCGGTGCTGGGGACTCAGGAGTTCGCCCGAGTTGCCCCAGGAGGGACGTGGGGGCAGTTTGTACTGTAGTTTGTACTTACGCAACAACATGATCGGATTGCAAGCGCACCATGTTGCCGTGCCTATAGTAAAACATCCCACGACCAGGAACGCCAGCAGCGGACTTATAGCTGATAGTGAACAAGGTCCGCCGGGACGGCTGCAGGCCGCCGAGGGCTGCAGCTGGAGCTGGAGCTGGAGGAGGCAGCACGGTGACGGGGCATGGCGGACGACGGGGGGTGTAACCGAGGCCGCCGCCGCCGCCGGAGATTTGCTTTAGCCGCAGCAGGCCATGTCGTAGCGCTGCCTTGTCGTCGTACGTGTCGATTGCTAACTTCTAGATCTGCTTTTGCTCGTCTGGATTTTGTTGCCCCGACGACGACGTGAGAGGCTCAAGATATATAGTCGAGATCAATGCCTGATCGATCAGCACATATTATATATATATTTATATATATATATAACACAAATATAATTTACGTATATCGCGTCCCCGATCCGAACCATACAGTACTCGATCCGCCTCGCTCATTCCGTCTCGGATACATACAAGGAGCTGCACGATTTAATTTGTTCAAACGTTGATTTTCTTTCTCAACCTCAAAGGACAAACATTGCTGATCCGAACCGTACAGTACTCGATCAAGCAATTAACCCAAGTAAGCCGCCTAGGGAAACGCCGCCTGCTCCTTGCTAGCGCCATCGCCGCTGCCGCGCCTAGGGTCCTCTCTTTCTTTCTCTCCAATGCGTCTTGCAAGGGATTACAAGGAGAGGAGACCTATTCCTTTTTCCATAGTTTTATTTTTAGTTGCTTAGGCTTCAGTCTAAATAAATCTTCCGGCGAAATCAGATGATTTTTAGTTAGAGTCGTGTTTCCTGTGATAACTTTTGTAAGAAAAATGGACCTTAGGTCCATTGACCTTAGATTTTGTGTGTATGATGACCAACACAACCAAATTAGACTAATAAATTTGCAAGTAATTATTTTATAGTTCAATAGGGTGCAAGACGTGACTTGGACGAATTTGACATGATGATCCCACGATCAACACCATAAACAAGACCCTAAAAGCACAAGAGAAGACTCAAGATATCAAGCATAGTCAAGCACGGAGATGAGAACCAAGCCGGATGCAAGATCGTGAAGAAACGAGCTCGACAGAATTGACCGGACGCGTCCCTTATAGGGATCGGACATGTCCGATCAGTTGCTCGGCAACAACAGGCGTCAGCGGCTATGACCGAACACTGAGCGAAGCAGTGACCGGACGCACCGATGACACCGTTCTTTGTCACGGTAATGTTTTCAGCGTGACCGGACGCAGCGGTACTGGATGATCGGATGCACAAAGTGCAGCGTCCGATCGAGTCCAGAGAGGTTCGAGTGGCGCGCAAATGTGACCGGACTCGGACGGTCGATGATAACCGGACTCAGCAGTGCGTATGATCACTACGCGCGCGCTCAACGGTCGGGACGACCGGACGCGTTCGGTCAAGATGACAGCAGCGTCCGGTCAGTAGCAGAAAGCTAGGTTTCACCCCCAACGGCTATTTTTTTGGTGGGGCTTATAAATAGACCCCCAAACCGGTCATTTGAGAGGAGAGCTGAGAAAACATACCAAGGGTGTTGATACATCATTTTAGTGATCTTCACTTGTATAGTGCTTAGTGATTCAATAGGTGATTAGCGTAGGTGCTTCGCGAAGTGCTTAGGTTGATTAGACCACCGCTTATGCTCTTGGTCTAGGTTTAGGCCTAGTGTTTAGTGAGATTTGTACACATTTTACCACTCGGTGCTTGCGCGCACCATTGTTGTACATCGGGGGGCTTGTAGTCTTGCGAGATCACACCAACCGCGTTTGTGGTGTGGCCGCCACCATGTACCGAAGGGAACAAGGCCCGCGGTATTTTGGCCGGAAGCTTGATAGTGAATACAGCGGGGAGCATCCGGGAGAGGCTTGTCGGAAGGCACGTCGGAGACCCACTTACGCTTGGGAAAGGCCCGAGGCTACCATGGAGTTACCCGACTGAAAGCTTAACCCTTGCGAGGGGCTCCAACGAGGACTAGGGGAAGCTTGCGCACTTCTCGATACCTCGGTAAAAATACCGGAGTTGTCGATGGGAGTTTGCATATCTCTACCTTACTCTTTATCTTCCGTATTTACATTGCAATCTTGGTGTGTACTTTACTTTTTAGCTTAGTGATAGTCTAGTTGATAGGTTTGAAGTCTAGGTTGCATAACTTCTTTTTACGGTAGAGATAGCACCATACTAGCAAAATCGTAGTTGCACATTTAGATAGTTTATCTTTTGTATAGGTTTTGCTAAGGATAGAAAAAAGGGTATAGTTTAGAGTTAGAGTTTTAAGTTGCCTAATTCAACCCCCCCCCCTCTTAGGTGTCACGGTCCCCTTTCAACTTTGGTGATTGTCACGACAAAATCGCCGTTGCAGGCGTCGATTTCATCGGCAGCCAGCCAAGTGATGATCATTATCTGCAAGGGGAGGGGTGCTTCTGGGCGCCCCAAACGAAGACAGCTACTCCGGATCATCGATCTCATCATCGATGGTTGCGGAGAGGATTTCAAGTTTTAAAGATGATGAATCTGCATCCTATGCTGCTCCCGGTGATGCAATTGTCAATATTCTTTCATCGGTTTAGATGTGTTTTGGACTGGTTCCGAAACGTTGAATGTCCCATGTTTTTTGGTTGATCGTTGGAATCGGTATAAGGACTACACTTTAGCTCCGGTATTGGAGAGATGCCTTTGGGGAAGAAGAATATGAAAGAATCTTAGATAGATTATTGTGTATTTTTTATTTCAGATTTTCTATGTGTAATTTAGAAATGTACTGTGATGACTTTTAATATAATCCTCCTTCCATTCGAAAAAAAATACAACAAGCAGGACGTTCTTCAACAACCGTCTTCCCGGTCACAATAGACTGTACTATGGGTCCGGCCAGCCATTGTTCAATATGTCAAAACCATACAATAAACGTCAAAATAAATATTATAATAATATATAAATGTGATATTATGGTTAAGGAATAAAATTTCTATCACTAAATTATGCATTTATCTATATTTATATCTATACTAATACTAATACTAAAGAGACAAAATTTCTAGCAGTAATATTTTTTTTCCAACCTAACCGTAAACTGGCTCGGTCTCGCCGTCAGATCCGAAAAACCCAATCTTTTTTTTTCAACCGTCGGTTGTTTCCGATAGATGCACCCGTCCATGTGTCCCTTTTCCGTTTCTTTTTATTTTTCCGTTTCCTCTTCCCACCATGGGTTATGTACGTGACTTTTTCTTCTCCTTTTTATCTCCCACATTTTCTTATATATAAACAAAAAATAATAAATATATTTTGAGTCTCCTATTTTTTTACTTTTCAAAATGCGTCCATGCCCTCCGTGTTCCATATGTGAGTCCACACTCATGATCCGTGCTCATAAAAGTAACCACAATTCGTATTTCTTCTCTTTTTTATCTCCTACTTTTTCTTATAAACAAAAATAATAAATATATTATGAGTCTCCTATTGTTTTACTTTCCAAAATTCGCTCACACCCTCCGGTGTCTCGTATGTGAGTTTGGACTCATGATCCGTGCTCATATAAGTAACCACAACTCGCATTTAGCAACACACAGTCACAATTGCTAGCAAAATAAAAAGATATGTCAACAGTCTACGCTGGATCGGTGAGACGCGCAAAATCTACACGATACCGAGTAGGCGAGTACTTTATCGACACATTTTTAAGTTTTATTATTTTTTCCAAGTATAGTTTGGTATGTTTTTTCGTCGTATTTGTATTTTTATTTTTCCCAGCGCAGACTTAGACACACGATGGGTCGTGCGTTCGCGTCCCGTCGGAGAGGAAGAAGAGCCACCTGGCGCTATGGGTCACGGTTCAAAGAGAGAATTCACTCATTGACGGGTGTACAAGAGGGTTTGGGTTCGTGATCACAACATGGTGGTGATAGTGGCCGAGATGACGTAAGCACCGCCCGCCAGGGCAGTGGGAGATGGCGGTTTACGCAGGGCTGGCGACAAGGGTGTTGTGCCGGAGTAGTCGGCAAGAGCCCTGTGGTTAGGGTAGGGCGGCATGGGAGGTTGGTGGGGCAGTGATCATGCATGAGGAGTTGACCATGGGTGCTAGAAGCCCAGTGAAGGGTGCGGCGGATGAGGGTGCATGATGGCTTAGGCAGCGTGCACAAGCAAGAGCAGGGGCGGGGGCAGCGCCGGCAAGGAGGAAGAAGGATCACATGGTTCCAAACCACGCGATCGTTCTTCCGTAGCAACGCATAGGCATATTTGCTAGTTCTTAAAAAAAATTTAGAATCAACCAGTGCCAGACCCATGGACCGGCAACCTTGGGTGCCCCACTCGGGCTCCAGCACCTGCCCATATTAAGGTATTCAACACACTGTGCGCTTTGCTAGAAACGTAAAAACACGCAACTTCATCAGACCGCCTAGAGCTTCACCCAGGCTTCATTCGAGCGTTAGGTCAACTAATCAAATAGTATGACATGGATGGACGAGTTGCTGAAATTCAATAAGGGCCCGTGTTTATGTAGGTTATGGATCTTCTCAAAAAAAAATGTAGGTTCTGGATGAATATGACAGTGGCGTGAGGGCAGTTTGTAATAAAGTGAAAAAAAAGTGGGATAGAAGAATCTCCATGCTTTTTAACATTATATGGTACGTACATATATAATAGTTATAAATAATATGTATGACCAAATTTGCTAAAGAAGAATAAAACTATTATTATTTCTGGGCGGCAGAGTAGCCAAATTGATCCCTTCTTTCGTTTCAAGTCCAATTTAGCCCTTCAACTCTCAAAATGGCTAAATTATTCCCTCAACTTTCGATTTTGGTTCAATTTCGTCCTTACGTTGATGTGGCACCACACATAAGAAATCATGCACGCCCTCAATAAACCCTTGGGTGCGTCGGTCAACGTTGGCATATCCATTACCATTTCATCTGCATTACATAAGCATATCAAAAACTTGAACATGCCAATATATCCATATATTACACAATATGTATGATTAATTAATTAAAAGGTCCTAAATATCTATTACAGGACATGACTAATTAATATCCTACCACAGCTGTTTGACTTGATCATTAATTTACTAAAGCCTTGATACAATATAGACAATCCCAAATAGCAATAAACAAACTAAACCTATAATGCACTTCGATAGAATAAGGATTTCACGATCGATTCCAATCGAAACAAACAAAAATTCTTCGCCAGTTCTTTATCGATGGGCTTCTTCTACTGGTTCCCCTCTTCATGCACAGGTGCACTCCCATTAGTCGCCACGACCGATTCTTGCACGTGCTTAACATACTCTTCCTCCCAATACCATCCTTCACATCCAGACATCCAGTACCATCCCACTAAAATTAGAACACCTAATTAAAGAACTTTAGTTAAAATCATCATAAAAATAGCTACAAACCATAAAAATGTGGCCAAAAGAGAACTCACGTTGCGATCCGGACACTTGTAGAAGATGTGGCTATGGTTCGGACACTGCTTCTTCACTCTCTACTCCAACACAGTCTTCTTCCTACACTTGTGCACGCACTAGTAGGGAGGTCTGGCCTTAGTCCCTCACAAACCCCATGCGAGGCCGAGGACCCAGAAACAGTCGCCATCTACTCTATATTCATTTTGATTAACTACTATAAATTTCTCCATTTCTAAATCATGAAATGAGTTGTATACTAGCAAAGGAAGGAGGATGGTCGTTTTGATCAACTACTATAAGCTTTCTTCTTTTAGATATGCAAACTATCAAGTGAGTTCGAGCTCAAATGACGTATAAATAAATAAAAACCACTATTATTCCCAACCTAAATAGCCTCAGATTTCTCTATTTCTAAATCATGAAATGAGCTATATATACTAGCAATGAAAGGTGGATACTCATTTTGATCGACTACTATAACTTTTCTTCTTCTACATATGCAAACTATTAAGTGAGTTTGAGCTCAAATGGCGTATAAATTAAAAAAATCCACCATTATTTTTAATAAAAAATACCAAAAATTTCTCTATTTCTAAACCATGAATTGAGCTTACTAGTAATTAAACATGACAGGATGAGATTGCTAACCTTGAGAACCTTAGAATGGATGGAGGAATGAAGTCTTCACAAATTCCCCAAGCATGAGCTTCTTCCATGAGCAAGAACACATCACGAACAGAGAGCTTGAAATGGCTTGAGCTAGGGGAGGAAGAAACCTAGATATATAGCATGGCCCTTTACTCCTAGTTGGTGGTGCAGTTCGGGACTAAAGGTCATCCTCTTGTCCCGGTTGCCGGTTGGAGCCACCAACCAGGACTAAAGTCCCCTCATGCAAATGCCTGCGGCGCTAGCCGTTGGACATGCGATTTTAGTCTAGGTTGGTGGCTTCAACCTGGACTAATGCTCCATTTAGTCCCGGGCCCAACTCTGGCTAGGACTAAAGGTAAAAACTGAAGGTCTTTTCTCTACTGGTGACTCGCCTATTTACCAAAGTCAATGCCAGCACATTTACTCACTAGGGCTGCCACCGTGGAGTTCCATGTCAGCACAAGGGCGAATTTGGACAAAAAGTTAAAGATGGGGGACTACTTTGGCCAATTTAAAAATTGAGGGATAAAATTGAGCGTGAGACAAAAGATGAGGGACTAATTTGGCTATTCCACCTTTCTGGGCCTTGGCCCCGTTCGTGTCCTTAAAGCCGACTTGATCCATTTTTTTTCATCCGAAACAGTATTTTTCTCTCATAAATTTCTCTCAAAATCCTCTTAACCATCCAAATTCCTCTACAACCGTACCATCCGAACGAACGGCACTTGCAAGCTTTGGGCTTGGGCTCTCTGCCTCTCCCCTTTTCAAGGGCAAACAGAGGAGTGGCATGCAGCAGCAGCGGGTTCCCCGCCAAACTCGCGGGCGTCCTCAATTTCCGCGCACTTCTCTCTTATCCCTCGCCACCGCCACCACCAGGCCATTGGTTGACGCCATCGACGCCATGCCCTCGGCCTCCACCTCCGCCACGACCAGCACTGCCCGGAGATGTCGTACACGTTCAACACCCAGCCCATCGTGGCACCGGCGAAGAAGAAGGACACCCGCAATGACGCCGCCGACGCTGCCGTGAAGCACTGCAACCCGCTCTCGTCGAGTGACCACGGGAGGGCGGCCGTCGCCGTCGACGGCGACAGGGGCAGCCAGTACGCGCTCAAGTGGGCCGCCGACAACATCCTCTCCCGCGCCCGGCCCTTCTTCCTCATCCACGTCCGCCGCAAGCCCACCTTCCTCCAGGGCCCCGGTACGTAATCAACAGGAAGGAAGGGGATCTGGTTCTTGATTAATTAGTTAAATTCCCCGGCGCGATGCGATGCTACGCAAACGCGATTTGATTGCTTGAGGGGGTAGTTCAGATGTGCCAGTTCATTCTACGCGCAGTGTGGAGCATAATTATCCCCAATTTTCTCGATCGACCAATTGTTCAAAAATGCAATAGTCAGACGTGTTGCTGAATGTCTGAATTTCTGATTGCCATGTGTGCAGGTGGTAAGCAGTTCGCCATATCACACGTACAGGATGACATTCCGGCCGATTTTCATGCTCAGATGGATCTTCAGGCTAAAGATCTGATGATCCCCTTCCAGTGTTTCTGCAGCAGGAGAGGGGTATGCACCGTCACCACCTTACCTTTCCTTGTAATGAAACAAAATGTTCATTTATTTTTTCTGCATCTGAATTTTGGAGAGACAAAAAGGCAATGCAGATGTTGATTAACCACTTGTTTAAATGATATTCACAAGGATCGTTGCTTTATATATGACACTATAAGTGCCCCTTTCTTTGATCTCTTCTGCATAAACATAACGATTTGGTACCATAATAACCTTTTTGTCTGACTTACTTTAATATCTACAGTTGCAATGCAGGGAAATTGTCCTGGATGGAACAGATGTGTCGAAAGCGATTGTTGATTTTGTTGTGAGCAACAAGGTCGATAAGTTAGTACTGGGGTCAGCATCCAGGAATGCATTTACAAGGTTGGTGTAAACTCTTAAACAAATCGTACACACGATTCTATTTCTCAGACGATTCCATTGGTATCAATCATGCTTGAAACAAAATTCTCCAACTTCAATGAGCGAGTGTGTCATGCATGTTTTCCCTTACTTTTTCCAGAACAATATGGAAACTGGATGTGCCATCATCTGTCACAAAATCTGCACCGACCTTCTGTTCAGTGTATGTGATAGCAAAAGGAAAGATTTCTTCTTTCAGGCCTGCCACTTATGCAAATGATACAGGCAAAGAAGATTTGAAATCTGACCTGCCTGGACACAATCTTTCAAGGTGAGTTTAAATTTTTCTTTCTATCTGCAGAAATGATCATCTTTGTCAGCCGTAGGCAAGCTAGTCTTGTTGCAAATTTTCAACCGTACATGAAAACAGTGAGTTTTTTTCACAACCACGTCGAAATTGTCTTCTGGTCAATATTTGCACTACCTTATCTATCCGCAATTTGTTTAGATTTGCGCTGATAAATTATTTGAACTATTTGTCCTCTTCAATTCTTTTTTTGAAGAAAATTTGTCCTCTTCAATTCCATCATTCCATGACTCTTCTGTGTTTTTTTGGTTTTTGTACATGCTTCTAGTTTCTGTTTCTTTCACAACATTTGAACTCTGCTCAGGCCTATACCAGTACGTGCTCTGATGCCCATCTATGCCAGTTCTGATGAATCAACAGAAGATGGAAGCTTCATGTCATCAGATCAACAACGGCATAGAGACTCTTCATCTGTACAAACAGCATCTTCATGCCCAAGTGGATTCCTAAACGACGTTGATCAGCAATATAGACATCCATTGCTTTCTCTGAATACGGACAAGGAACAAGCATCTCATGCTCCACGTAGACAATTCCTGGGATTTGATGACTCAAGCCTCAAGGATAGCACTCTAAATCCTGGATACAATGTCTACAGTCCACTGTCGCCAACGGCAAGTGAAGAATGCACTGAATCAAATTACCACCATCTAACACTATGCTCTCAACACTTCCACATGCTATCTGTTGTTTTGAAGATCCATTCATTTGCAAAAATGTTATTGTGACGTATACACACGGGCTTACCAACAGCATATATATGATCTGCAGGAAGATGATGAAGCTGAACTAAGCCTCTTCAGAATCGAACGGAAGGAAAAGAATGGTGATATGCTTCCATGGAATAATTACACAGAGGTATTATTGGTACCTTGTGCTTGCTGATGATTATTACTTACACTGTAAAATGATTGTGGTTCCAATTCCGAATCTGAACTAAATCTGAAGCAATCATTTTGGCCACAGTTTGTTGCCTATTTGGGCCTGATTGTGTGACTGAAAATTCATGTGCATGTTTTTAACAGGAACACAAGGAGATGGCCAGAAACCCAGAAAGCTCTTCCATCCCCCCATCTCACAGAAACAAACCGGAAGCAGAAGCAGAAGCATGTTCTCAGTCAGCAATTGGACCAAAGCATAAACTCTTGACCCTCGACACTCCACCTCATGACGCTCAACGTGGAGAAAGGATTGCAGAGGAGTTTAAAGATCATGATTCACAAGATGTAATTCACCCGATCTTGAGACGCTGGCCACCGATTAGCTCGCCTAGAGATGACAACAGGACCGGGTCTACTCCAGAAGAGACTCGCAAGCTTGACCTCAAGCTTAAAGCCTTGCCAAGGCCAATTGAGACTAAAAGGATGCTCGAGTGCCTGCCTACTAGGCTCGAGTGCAGAACATTTACCGCAGACGATATCACGAACGCGACTAATCATTTCGCTGACGAGCTGAAGATTGGGGAAGGAGGTTATGGACCAGTCTACAAGGCCACACTTAACAACACTCTTGTGGCCATCAAGATCCTCTATTCTAATATAACTCAGGGACTCAAGCAGTTTCAACAGGAGGTATATATATATGCTCACAGCTAATTTTGTCTGACGAAACATATCTTGTTTGCCGCTAGTATTCCTAATTTCCAAAGTCCAAACTATATGACCTTTGTGTAAGTTTGTTTGACAAAAGCATATCCTGTTTGCTGTTTAATGATGTCTCTAACTCTCTATATTCATTGTGATAGGAATGATAGGTATTACATGCCTGTTGCATACACGATTGGTTTCACATTTATGAAGAAAATGTGATGAATAATCTTTCATCATTCATCAGGTTGAGCTGCTGAACAACATTCGTCACCCGAACATGGTGCACCTGGTCGGGGCGTGCCCGGAGTACGGGTGCCTGGTGTACGAGTACATGCCGAACGGTAGCCTGGAGGACCGCCTGTTCTGCCACTCCGGCACGCCACCACTGCCATGGCAGCTCCGGTTCAGGATCGCCGTGGAGATCGCGAGCGGCCTGCTGTACCTGCACAAGATGAAGCCCGAGGCGTTCGTGCACCGCGACCTCAAGCCGGGCAACATCCTGCTTGACAGCAACTTCGTGACCAAGATCGGTGACGTCGGGCTGGCGCGCATCATCCCGCGGTCCATGGACGGCGCCGCGGCCACGACGCAGTACCGGGAGACGGCGGCCGCGGGCACCTTCTGCTACATCGACCCGGAGTACCAGAAGACGGGGCTGGTGTGCACCAAGTCCGACGTGTACGCGCTGGGCGTCATCTTCCTGCAGATGGTCACCGCCAGGGAGGCCATGGGGCTGGCGTACACCGTCTCCGACGCGCTGGAGGAAGGCACGTTCTCCGACCTCCTGGACGGGAAAGTGACCGGCTGGCCCGTGCAGGAGGCGCAGGCGTTCGCTGAGCTCGCTCTCAAGTGCTGCGAGATGCGGCGCAGGGACCGGCCGGACCTGGAGACCGTCGTCATGCCCGAGCTGATCCGGCTGCACCGGCTCGTCTCGCCGTCGGAATATTCTTCCTCACTTCCTCCTTCCATGGATCAAGCTCATCACCGTTCAGCGAGTGACAAGGTGACTTCTCCTACTGATAATCTCGAGATAATGCTATCATCTAATCTGCAGGGGCGCTATGTTAAAGTTTGTGCTTACTGCAGGATTTGTGTTTGGATAATGACCTGGTTGACATTCTGAGTGACGGGAAATTGAAAGGAGGAGCATCGTTTGCAATATAAACATGACGAGGACCAGAAGTAGGTCTGTCTAACTGTCTATATGTGCCTCACGTACACTGGAATCTGCTGTTGTTCTATAAATCTTCTGTAAACATATACCGACTTAGCCTGGAAGTTTTTTTGGTGACTTTGCATGTCTGGCCATTATATTCTGGAAATGTAATGTGTGACGCTGAGATTAACCATGAACCTGTAAATCAATAACAAATTTGTTGTTTTGAGGAATCATGAGGGGTTTGCGGTTTGCCCCCTGTTACTGTCTCCTGTTTGTCAGACCAGACAGCTGCACACAGTCATCAGTTGACTATATATATCCTGCTTCCCAGTTGCTACTTGATAGTTGATAATCATGGGAAGTACAGTATTAAAATTTCTTTATGCGAGAGAGGTTTGTCAGTGTTGACTATATGTACTGTTATAGCTGCACTCATATGATGATGCAGAAACGAAGGGATCATTAACCGGACATTTTCCGTTTCAAAAAAAAAAATCGTTTCAAAAAAATTAACCGGACATTTTGACACTAAAAAGTAGTAACCCAGTCAAATGTAATGTGTATCAATCCTATCCTACTGCGCTCCATGACAGAATGCTGTCCCTCCATGATCAGCTAGCACCAGATGTGCAAAAGACATATTGAGCCTCAGATTCTGCGTTGGTGGTGGTGTACAAATCCGATGGATATTTTTACTAAGGAGTTACCTGACATTATCATGTTAAAGCTTCCCAGAAAATGTGTATTTGGTGTGCTTTCTTGTGAGTGGGACATGGCATGCCCCTTGTAAACTACTACGTTCACTGAACACAGTGTGGTTCCAAACAATCTGCTAAAAACAATGCACACAGCCAAAAACTAGTGACAAAGCCTGCCTACCACACCGATGTATTTTCTTTTCTTTTTTCCAAAAGGAGAATGTTGCTTTGCTGATTCCAATTGGCAAAAACCGTGGGTGCTCAAACATTTTCCGCTGGTGGCCCGCCCCTGCTGAACGCCGTTGGGTTGGGAGGTGAAAGAGACATGTCGGCGGTGACACCGAGGGGAGGGAGATAGCCATTGCTCTGCTGGTTCCGCCGTCTTGTCCCTCGACCAATGGACGAAACACCGCTCTTCTCCAAAGGTGGCATCAGCATCACCTCTCGTCCTCTCCTACTTCATTCTCGCACTAGCTAGCTCCTCCGATCCGACCCTCTCTCCGTCCGTGAAGACGACCATGCTCGTCAACACGGCCACCGCCTGCAGCTCGGTCGCCGGCGCCGCCTGCCTGCTGCATCCAGACCCACCGTCAAAGCTCGCCCAGAGCCAGAGGCTGCTACTAGCCGGCTCATCGTCCTGCAGGGCGAGGACGACAAGCGCGTCCAACGGCTTCCGAACACGCTGCGTGAAGGTGAAGGTGAAGGTGACCCAACCTAATCAAACCCATCGTAGTGTCTATCTGCTCGTGAGCGTTCTTGCAAGCTGACACTGAGCTCGCACGTGACTGAAGACAGACCTGGAACTGGAACCCTTTCACCAACACGAGGCACGAGGCGCTGTCGTACCTGCCGCCGCTGACGGAGGAGTCCGTCGCCAAGGAGGTGTACTTCATCCTGGCCAGAGGATGGGTGCCCTCAGTTCGACAAGGTATCCAATTATCCATATCCGGCCGTCTCATCATCTGTTTGACCACCACCACCACCAGATCGATCCATGCATGCATGAGACCGACCTGATCATGCATGGCGTGCGATGCGTGCAGGTGCAGGCCGGGACGACGATCCACCGGAGGGGTACTACGACGGCCGGTACTGGACGCTGTGGAAGCTGCCCATGTTCGGCTGCACGGACGGCGGCGCAGGTGCTCCGGGAGGTGGGCGAGAGTGCCGGCGGGAGTACCCGGACGCCTACGTCCGCCTCATCGCCTTCGACAGCTCGCAGCAGTGCCATAGTGCATGTCCTTCGTCATCCACTAGCCCTCCTCCCAACTCCCATGCGCCGGCCGCGTGCACCGGCTTCGACTGAGAGCCAATGCACTCTTATCTCCGTTTCCATGTTTGATGCATGGATTGTACTAGTATTCTGAACTGAGATGAATGGTTTATATATAGACGATAACAGCGAGGGTTTTTTTAAACTCACCCTCTAAATCCTTATTTCGAAGAGTCTAATAAAAAGCCTAAATTCTTATGAGTTGTTCTAATAAAAAAACTAAACCCTTGCGATGAGTTATTTTAATAAAAATCGTTATCTATATCTCTACACTTCTCCATGCTATATCTTTTGCAAACTACTGGTGAGAAGTTATTTTAATAAAAATCGTTCTCTGTATCTCTACACTTCTCCATGCTATATCTTTTGCAAACTATGGTGACAAGTCATTTCTAATAAAAACCCTAAATCATTATTTGAGAAGTCATTCTAATGAAAACCACTCTCCATATCGACCCTTCTCCGATCTCTACCTTTGGTGAGAGTGAAACAAGGAATAAAGCATAAGAATATTTAGAGATCCAGTTGAAAAAACAATGTTAGAATTTTTTTACTAAGATGTCTATTCCTACCAATGACTCTTGGTGTAAGGCTACAAAATCGGCTAACTGCATCTGTTGCATGCAATGCCTGAACCTTGTTTTTTTTTTCCAGTAGTATAAAGAACCTTGTTTGATTTGAGATGTTGAATGGTGCACGACAACATGAATAATACTAATTAACGTATAACAATCACAATAACAAACTCATCTAATGACATCCATTGACGCCATTTCTTTTCCTAGCCTTTGTTGAGCTGAAAAGCGAAAAAGGAGGATTCAAAGCACCATAGTCCATAGACCAAGCCGCAAGCACTCATTTAATCATGAATGCCAAGCTACATTGGCCATGTACAGTGTCAGTGCACTAGAATGGAATTCAAACAGGTGCAACACAAAACCGGAGGCCCTCAAACAGAACAGCGAACCAACAAATGCAACAGTAGATAGAGAAGCATGAGTCATCAACATAACATTAATTAAGGCAGACATTCTGCACCTTAAACATCATCCCTCCCATTCCCAACAAGAGTCAGAAAGAAAATGCAATCCTAGCACAACCATTTTACTGACAAGACATGGTTAGCTCGGATTCGTCACCGTCCATACGAAGCCTGCTTCATCCCACAGACACAGGTGCAGTCCTGATCCAGCCTGACAACATCCTTCATCGAGCAGCTATACATCACAAAATTCATGATGCCCCAAGCTGACCGAACAGTGCAGCCTATTGATGCTCTAAGATTAAAATGGACGATACAGATGATAGCACTGTAACCTATTATGGAGCAAATGTAAAAAATGGAAAAGGAAAAAGTTGGCCGATAACATAACCTACTGTCATTGCGAAGGAAAGTTTCAATGAAGATGTGTAAGTCAAATACTTCAGTGAAATTTCCAATGAAGAATCAATGCAATGATCTGCAACGAAAGAATGGGACCGAATATGCTCCCTACAAAGCAAATGGTAAGATCTTGCAGTTCCTTAATGCCACAGGTCCATGCAGAAAGCAGAAGGCATGGAAGGCCGCTTTTTGCTATATATCCTCTCCGAGAAGCTGTCAACGAGCTGGCCAGAAAGACTGACAGGGTCCTCAATAAGAGTATCCACATAGACACTAACTATCTTTCTCTCTTGCGGGGTGGCACGCAAGCTAAACCATGTAAGAAACTTCACCCTGAAGTTTGTTTCAATATAGCCCTCACACTCCAGCCACCTGACCACCTTTACACAGTACTCATATGACACTTCAGAGAAATTATCCTTGTGGCCAAGGTCCTCCATTTTACCAGATGTTCTTTTGTTTGACGAATTGCCCGGTTCCCTTTCAGGCTTTGAAGAGCCATTTTGAACAACATTGTCACAAGGTTTGGGTTTGAAGCCCCTTCCACCATTCTCCTTGCTGTTTTCCACACCTCTTGTTGCAATGGGTGGCACAGAACCAGCATATCGAGGTCCAACAATCATCAACTCATTTCCAGCCAGTACACTAGATGTATCCTGTGATCTAGGAACTACAGCTCTTTGATTGTGTTCTAGTGAGTTTGACTCCCTGAGAAGCACTGTTTGAACACAAGCATTGGGTTCCTCATCCAAGGCTGAGGCTGAGAGCCCAGGCGCTTCTTCCAGCTCAGTGACTTCTGTTACCCTATCTGCAGCCATCTGCATATTTTGCAAGTCATCTGATGCGTTCACTGGGGTGATGAGACGCTTTATCTGAATCTAGGATCTCAGGATTTTCACAGTACTCAAAATCACTTTCAGGGGACTTGTTTAGATCAGCATAAACAGCAGTATTATTGTTTGAGTCGACACCCTCTGAGGAAGGATCAGACTGGCCATCACTGTTTGCCTTTGGGCTCTCACTATTTTGTCCTAGTCCAGTACCACCTGGCATTGAACCCCTTGGATCATCCTTTTGACAGTTTGTCTTCATTCTAATTTCCCATGATCCCAACTCGATCGAATTCTTGAAAGCAATAACCTTAAAGATATAGCTTGTAGCTGGTGCAAGCCCAGTGACATGTAATTTTTTCGATGGCGCAAGTATTATGCCACTTGGATTTGACAGGTACGATTCAGTAACAGCCACTCGGTGCCAGACATTAAACGAAGTTGCCTCTTGGGCAAGCATAGGACAGTGAACCAAATCCAAAAATACCACAACAGATGTTTGGGTTATAGCTTCAAACTTTACAAAGTTTGGTGGTATCATAGATGGTCCTGAAAATGGAAACATGGTTCAATTAGTCAATTCCATTTGTATATGTGAATGTCAAACATAAAGAGTACAAAACATACGCTGAATTCTTGAACTAGCAGGAGATACATCTGAGAACAATGATTCCATAGCATCTATTGCTTGAGCACAAAGTTTCTGAACTTCGGCACCAACAGTAAGTCGACTGACAATTCCTCGACCCATATTTGGAGCTCCAGAGATAGGACCGACCTCAGCCTCTAGTTTCTTCAATGCTGTATCAACAATCTCATGCAATACCAAGTACTTCTCTGTGGAGGCAAGGATCTTATGACTGAGATAAATACGATGACACAATACATCCAATCGCCGAGCATCTTTTGCTGTGACCAGTTGTTTCTTCCAGGACCTGAGAAATGAGAAAGGAAATTAAATAGTCATATGCTAGCTCAGCATGTTAACAATACCAAAATGGCTCTGCCAATTAACAATTCACGCATTCCAATCAATAGAACAGAGCAATAGTATTAATCCGAAACCAATTTGAAGAACTAAGCTTCTTCATTTTTCGGTTTTTCCTCTTGTGAGGTAATTCAAATGAACTGACTAACCTAACAGATAATTGTTCTAACATTCAATTCTCCATGCTATGTTCATATTTACATGTACATCCTACCTTATCAACTCAAATGCTCAATTTTTATCAAACTTTGAACTCATCCATTCCATACCTTGAAACTAGAGCAGCAAGATCCCTCAAGAAGATATAAAAACTAGAAAATTAAATAGGGTTGAGGACCTGTTTTATAGTCTGCTACCTAAAATACTCGCAGCAAAAAAACTGCCTGTCCTGAACAAACCTTACTCCAGAGGGAAACTGGATGAATCGATCATTCAACCAGGTAGAATAGAGTATCCACAGCAATAGCTCATTGCATAAAGTTAAAGCATGACAGGTTGATTGTAAATCTAAAAAAAGTTGAAATATCTAAAACTTGCTTCTCTGCCTGTGAGCATTCTTTCCCTTGATTAAATGATGACAGTACAAGGATCAATCCCTAAGAACAGAACAGCAAAGCTAAAAGAAAGTGATATAAAATAAGATTTGAACTTTTTCACCAGGTAAGGTACATAAAAGTGTAGTAGGAAGATAAATTATGATGAAAAATATCAAAGCTAAACCTCACGACTGTCAAACTAATATTTTTCAATTGTTCTATCAGTGCAAGATATACTGGAAGCTCAGACTAAGATAGGGAGGCAATAAGATTGGAAGCACAGGAACAAAAAAAAAAAAGAATCAAATTGCATAAAAACTGTATAACAAAAAGATGCTACAGAACAGTACCCAAGCAAATCATTCTGTTTCCAACAGCGAGTGCAATAATAGCCACCATCAAGTTTCTTGCATTGTCCACTCTGCAGAATACCAGTTCTTTCATCCTTTAGAGCACATTCAAGATGACAAGAAAAACCACAGGTATCCTTTTGTAAGTGTTGGTCTGAACTACACGACAACCAGAGGCTTGGGTCCTTGTTATCATCGTAATTGAAACAAATGCAGCATGAACAGCGTCTGCAAAATTTGTCCCTGAGAATAGCCCTGCAAGCTACATTTTGGCAGAAGCGTGGATTATTAGGTGGCCCAGTTACATCAGATGCTGCAGAGTTGTTTGTGATAATCGGTAATCGTGATGGATTGTCACTCTTTCTCGGTCGTTTGGCAGGGGACTGATGGTTAGTTGTATTGGGCTCAGGAATTGACTCTTTCTCTTTCTCTTTCTCTTTCTCTTTCCCTTTCTCTTTCTCTTGTACATGTTCCACAGGACCAGATGATTTTCCAGACACCACCCTGAAGAGATAATCTAGCATTCTCTGTTTGGATAAACCAGTATATTTCCTCTCCCTTCCAAGATCAGAACAAAGAATCTCTACAATCTCCCGACGGGTCCACGACTGGAGCCTGTCAGGAGCACTTTCTGGGCTCTTTGATAAATCACGAACGAGTTCTCGCTTTTCATCCACACTCATCAATCGACATTTAGAAGGATCAATCACTGTTCCTGGAGTAATAAATAACACAACATATTACAATCCATTCAATATATACAAAATAGAATTCAAGTTTTTTGCAGCATTATAATCTTAGATACATCACCAATATGCTTAAAAATATAGCAGAAACATGTTTGAAAGGAACTTTGTAGTCATAATTCATAATAACAAATCATCAAAGTTGAAGCCCAGAATAGAAACTTTAAATTTATTAGATCCCATAAAGCATCCAAGGAATACTGGTTGCAAAGAGTGTAGGGTAGTCATTCCAACATAATCCTAGAAACAGATAAACAAACAAGAAATAGTGTTGGAACAGAATCATGTGTAATCAAGCTTCTTTTGTTTGCCAATGCACATTTACAAGTGTTATATATGTATACCATGCATGAGTATGTTGGTTTTAGGCTGCAATGTTTTTTATAAAATATCAAATATCTTAGCAAAAATCATTGTTACTAAGGCTAACTTAAGTGTCGGAGCAGTCTAAGGGGTAACACCATGCCTGACAACTTGACTAACATATGTACATCGTCCGCCATATGGGCGTGGCGTCCCAAAATCATCGCTTTGGCATCCAAGTCACGGGAAATAACTTGTAGCAGGCACCATATGAGGTGTCATCGGCGGATAAAAGCAGTAGAGGAAAGGGGAAAACAGCAGGAGATTCCGGCGGGAGACAAAGACAGACAGAGCATGGGAGAAATAGAGCACGAGACAGAGAGAGTGGGAGATCTGAAGGATACCGCCCAGGAGGAGTCATCCTCCAATCCAGCAGCACTAGCCGCAGCGGCCACCTCTGGTCAAGGCAGCAGCAGGGTACACCGCCTCCATTTCGCACTGCAGTAGCAGGGGCCACTGCCTCCGATCCAGACTCCAGCACAAAGGGGTTGTCGCCTCCAGCCTGCGCACCGGTGGCGGCGGCCACCTCCCTCCTTTTTTGCCCTCTTTACCCTAGGCAGTTAGGCTTGAGGGGGCTGTTGGGCTTCTATGGGTTACCTGGCCTGGTGGCATTTTTCCTTTCCCCCTCAATTTAATACTACATCATATTTGTAGATCCCTCCCGCACTACTATTATGTTTTACAGAAAAAAGTAATGTTGGATCCATAAAAAAGGAAAGCATGCAAATATATTCCATAAATAGAAAAGTAATCGAGCACTTGGTACAAAATATAATAACTCTAGTGCAATTTCCCAGTATATATAGGGCTTTCGTAACTGACCATTTATAATAGACTTGCATGGCACTTCTACATAACTCAGATTCTGGCACCACATTCGAGGCATGTTTTATGGAGCTATGAATGTGTTCCGCATATAATATTAGCTACTAGTGTCAGGAACATTCTACTTGTGCAGCCTCTACCTATAGACAGCAACAATGGAAAAGGCAAGAAATACACTCTGCTAAGAAACTTAAACCCTCTGTAAATCTGTATAACAAATAAAAATCAACACACGGCTGCCTCCAACCTAAAGCGGACACAACAAGGCAAACAAAGCAGTGTGTGAATAAAACCCACACAGCCAGGTCAACACAGTCAGAATCACCGAATGGGCATCGAAATTCACGAACTGCAACATTAGCCCCCAGCATACATTATTAGCTAGTATTAGGGACCTTCTACTTAGATAGCCTCTATCTATAAACCGCAAAAATGGAAGGCAAGAAATACACTCTGCAAAGAACTTAAACCCTGTGTAAACCTGCATAACAGATAGAAACAACACACGGCTTCCTCCGTCAACCTAAAGCGGCCACACCAACAAGGCAAAAAAAGAAGCACATGCGAATAAAAATCCTACACGACCACGCCAACGCGATCAGGATCACCCAATGGGCATCCAAATGCACAAACTGTAACAGTAACCCCAGCATATATTATTAGCTACTAGTAGTATTAGGAACCTTCTACCTGCGTAGTGTCAACCTATAGACGGCATCAATGGAAGGCAAAAAACACACTCTGCTAAGAAACTCTGTAAACCTGTATAACAAATGAAATCAACACACAGCTTCCTCCATCAACCTAAAGCGGACACACCACCAGGCAAACAAAGCGGCGCATCCGAACAAAAATCCGACATGACCAGGTCAACGTGATCGGGATCACCCAATGGGCATCCAAATCCACAAACTGCAGCAGTAGCTCCTAGCATATATTATTCGCTAGTAATAGGAACCTTCTGCTTGCGTAGCCTCTACCTATAGACAGCATCAATGGAAGGCAAGAAACACACTCTGCTTCTGCTAAGAAACTTAAACCCTCTGTAAATCTGTATAAAAACAAACAAAATCAACACACTACCACATCCATCAACCTAAAGCCAGCACACCACCAAGGCAAACAAAACAACGCATCCGCATAAACATCCCACAAGGCCAGGTCAACGCGATTGGAATCACACAACGGGCATCTCAAATCCACGAAGCCGCAACAGTAGTCCCCCCAGCAGCTGAGGCGGTAGCCACCGACCCAGGCCTTTCGCCCGTCCCAAAAGAGATACTTTGATACCACCACCGGGTACCAACAAATGAGGCGGCAGCCGTGGACACGTACATCCCCGGACAACGACGTAAAGGCACCGAATCCCCCGGCCGCCCCCTGCCGCACTCCACACGGGCGAAACGGCCGCAATGCGAGTAGCCACCGCCGCATGCACGCGAATCTAACGTTACCGGAGCCGGCGCCGGCGGCATCCCCGCGCGCGCATGCGGCGCCGAGCCCGACCCCCCATTCGTCGGCGACCAGACTAAGCCGACCAGCAATTTGAACTCGCGGGAACCGCCAGGCGCCGCGCATGCACGGTAAATCTCGGATTCGCGGGGACGAGCGCCTCGTGCGGCGCGCGAGGGACGATGGACGGGCAGACGGCCCGCCGCCGCCAACCGCGCGCGCGAGAGAGAGCGGCATGGAACCTCGACGCGGGGACGCGGACGGAGAATCCCGCTCCGCATCGCGCAATCGGCCCCACCCGCGCAGCGAACCACCAGCCGCGCGGATCGAGCCGCGCGGCGACCGCGGCGCGGAGAAGTACTGGGAAAGGGAGAACCGTGGAGGGAGGGGACGAGGAGCGCTGACCTCCGCGTGGGGGATCCATGGCCGAATTGCCCGCCCGCCGGAGAGGCCGAGAGGAGGAGCAGGAAGGGTCGGGGGTGGGTGGGGGGGAGAGATCTCTCTCCTCTCCTCCCTCGTCTGCTCCCTCTCCTCTCCTCACTCGCGTGGACTCCTCCTCTCCTCTCCTCTCCTCCCGCTGGGGTGCTGGCCGGCTGCTGCACGACGCACGCGAGGTTAACGCCCAGCCTTGGGACTCGGCACGCGAATCAACGACGCGATGATGCCGCTTTTGCGGTGGGCACCCCCGAGTTCCCGCGTATTCCGGAGTTGCTAGTAGAGCGCTCCGCCTTCGTTGAACGGGCAACGAGCCGCTTTGGTTTCGGATGCGGTTGGCTTGGACGACGTTGTTACGGTCAAATTGATTAGGCAGAGAGAGAGAGCGCGGTTTAGCCGAGGAGTGGTAGGTGTACGTCTCCGATGACTTGAGATGTGAGGTTGTTGGGCAACTTTTAAACCGGCGAGGCTAGAGTAGGGCTACCCATGATGTCTCTATGCCGTGGAGGTGATGTAACAAAGACAACACATATTAGCGTATTATTAGTGACAATGAGAGTAGCTACACATACATGTGTGGCATGTGTTGGGCAATACCATGAGGGCGCAGTTGCATTAGGGGCAAGTCGTGTGATGATTGTGAGGTTTATATATCTGAATTTGACACTAACTCAACAGTAAGACTGATGTCGTGGCAATTGAAGTACTTTTATTAGAGGACATAGGACATTTGTATGAGTGTATCTTCATTCTCCTCATTTTCTTCTTTCTCCTCCTTTGTATCAATGGATCTCATGCCTATGCACATATCCTAGATAATTCGAGAACGAGAAGAGTGTGCTACATGGTTCCGACTATATAAAAATATAAAATAATAAATGCGGTATATTAAAAATAGCAATAAATGTGTTTGGTATTATTGTCTCGGTAAGTATATATGGATATCATTTATTTGGCTAAAATATATGGCATAGCTTTACCTAAACATGTCATGCTGGTCGATGTCTATCTATAGCATCCAACCATTCAGTTAGCTAAAATCCTATTTATTTTAGCTTCAAATAAAAAAATCTTGAATTGCAAATTCATGAATGTTAAAGAGTCTACAAGCAAAGAGAAGCAAATTGCCGAATTATAATGCTTTGACATGTGGATGGATATAGATTGGGAGCTATTTATTTCAGCTTTCACATCATAATAGCGTATAAGGCATGTTCCATGATCTACAAAGCTAAGATAAACATCATCTAAAAAGGATGATCTTAGCTATTATTGTAGTTGTAGATAGACGAAAAGGACATTACGTGCCCTCTCTAGGCCACTCTAGCTCACAAAAGATAAGCAAAGTAGCTCTAATCGTGCTTACATGCATGAAACAAATCAACACAACATAGCGTTGCATTGTTGATACGAGCAGTAGTGAAACAACCATCACAAACTACATCTATGTATTAGTACCACCTATTTCTCTTTTTAAGAACTGCCTCTCGTCCCGGTATTACTATTAATAAACCTTAAGACAAGTGTGACGTATAACGTCGTGAACGGTTGCACTTGATCCTTGTCGTGGCTACAAAAGATAAGGCCCTGATTTCATATGGATTGCCTCTTGTCTCGATATTACTATTAGTAAAAACCTTAGGACAAGTATGATGTACGTATAACGCGTTGTACAGCTGCACTTGACTCTCGTCATAGCTGGAAAAAGGCATATATTTAATGGGTAGCGGCACATGAGTACACAAAAGTTGACGAAATATAGTTAGCAATGGAGTTATAGCTTGGCTAAAAAGAAAAGAAAAATTAGAGAGAGTTCGCATGGTTGTATGGTTGTCTTTCATTTATGCCATTGCATCGATCCATTAATCATGCCCCTCTAGGTTGTTCTAGCTCACAAAAGATGAACAAAGTAGCTATGCTCGCAACTACATGCATGAAAAGAATCAACACAACATGACATTGCATTATTGTTGGTACGAGCAGCAACAAAATGCATAGCCATCACAAACTACTCCTATACATTAGTATTACCAATAACTCTTGTTTCCTTTTTAAGAATTGCATCTTGTCTCGATATTATTATATCAGTGAAAACATTAGGACAAGCATGATGTTGCACCTCTCGCTCTCATCATGGCTAGAAAAGACAAGGCATTGATTTAATGGGCAGCGTCACATGAGTACATGAAAGCTGATGAAATATAGTTAGTAATGGAGTTATACTTGGCTAGAAAGAAAAGAAAAAATAGAGAGAGTTTGTATGGTTGTATGGTTTTTGTCTTTTATTTATTCCATTGCATTGATCCGTAAGATGGTAGAACGGACCTGTTACGTGACCCTCTAGGTCGTTCTAGCTCACAAAAGATAAACAAAGTACTTATAATCACGACTACATGCATGAAAAGAATCAATACAACATAGCATTACATTATTGTTGGTACGAGCAGCAACAAAATAGGTGGCCATCACAAACTACTCCTATGCATTAGTATTATCTACACTCTTGTTTCTTTTTAAGTATATATTGCCTCTTGTCTCGATATTATTATCGGTAAAAACCTTAGGACAAGTATGACGTATAACCCCTTGTACGGTTGAACTTGACTCTCGTCATGGCTAGAAAAGACAAGGCATCAATTAATGGGTAGCGGCGTATGAGTACACGAAAGCTGATGAAAGATAGTTAGCGATGGAGTTATAGCTTGGCTAGAAAGAAAGAAAGAAAGAATAGAGGTAGTTTACATGGTTCTATGGTTTTTGTCTTTTATTTATGCCATTGCATTGATCCTTGAGGTTGAAAGATCCTATTATGTGACCCTCCAGACCGCTCTAGCTCACAAAAGATAATGGAAGTAGCTATAATCGTGACTACATGCATGGAAATAATCAACACAACATAGCATTGCATTATTAATGGTATGAGTAGCAACAAAATAGGTAGCCATCACAAACTAGCCTATGTATTAGTGTTACCTACAATATCATTTTTTTAAGAACTGTCTCTCGTCTCGATATATATTACTATCAGTAAACATTATGACAAGTGTGACGTATAACGCCTTGCACAGTTGCACCTGACTCTCGTCGTGGCTAGAAAAGACACCGATTTAATGGGTAGTGGCACATAAATACACGGAAGCCGACGGAAGATAGTAGTGGAGTTATAACTTAGGTACACCCTCCATCTACAAAAGAATGCAATTATGGAATCCGTGCCAGTCAAGTTAGCTCAAGTTTGACCAAGTTTATAGTAAAAAGTTTTGTATTTAAATAAATTTATTATAAAAATATATTCTATAACTAATCTAATGATACTTGTTTTGTACCATGAATGTTAGTTTTTTTTATATAAATTTAATCAAAGTTCACACGCTTTGACCTCTCGAAAAAATGAAAAGATAGCGGAAAGAAATAAAAAAATAGAGTTTGATTGCCATATGACTTTTGTCTTTTATTTATGATATTGTATCCATCCATTGAGATAGAAAGGACTTGTTACGTGTCTCTAGCTCTAGGCCGCTCTAGCTCACAATCATGATTACATGCATGAAAAGACTAGACACAACGTAGCACTGCATTATTATTGGCATCAGCAACAACAACGAAACGTCATCACAAGCTACTTTCGTGTATTAGTATTGGTTACTACATGAAAATTTTACATTCTCGCTTTATTTGGATACATGCATGACCGCCTCTATGTCGAAAATATTACTACTATTAACAAACCTTTTTTAAGATTAGTCCATGATTTGACATGTTGCGCCTTGTAATGCGGTTAATTATGCTAATAAATTGCCCCTCAACCCGATTATTTTATAACACTCATCGAAGATGGCTTCTCCGCGTTCGATGTGTCCCTACTTTTACCGAGAAACCAAACACCTCCTACTTTGTCGCCTTACATTCTTTTTTTTTTTTCGGACACCTCTTGTCGAGGATATTACTACTATTAACAAACCTTAAGTGCCGTAGATAAAACACATGTCGGCAAACAACTAGCCCTCAACACTCGGCAAACTAGGATGGTTTGCCGAGTGTGTCCCTATTTTACCGACTTTACTTTGCAAACAATAACACTTTCGGCAAAGCGGCTTTGCCGAGATGTTATTCTCGGCAAACAGCGACACTTGGCAAAGGGTGGTTTTAGCACCGCACTCGGCAAAAGCGCCGAGTGTTATTCTCGACGACACTTGGCAAAGGGCAGCATGCCAGTTAACGACGATGTGGTTTGTTAACCCTTTGTCGAGTGTCTTCTTCTGACACTCGGCAAAGTGGTGATTTGCCGAGTGTCATTTTTTTTGACACTCGGCAAAACAGTTATTTGCCGAGTGTCATTTTATGACACTCGACAAACCATATTTTTTTATTTTTGACCTCCAAACTTTTTCTGCAGTCCTCATACAATACCTGGTGCTCTATGTTCCAATGTGGCACATTTCTCGAACTTTTTCTATATTTCTTTAATGTATTTCATTTAATTGAATTTTCTTGGATAATTCAAATCATAACTGCTAGTCATTCGAATAATGAAAAAATAAATGGAAAATGATATTCATGTTTTTTAATATAATGTGAGGCCGTATCCAGGACCAGACCACCAATTTCGAACATCTTGTTCACGAAACATGACCACGAACTCGCTGTCGAGTTGTTTTTAAATTCTATAAAAAGCAAACGAAGTCCGAAAATCATGAAACTTGTCAAGATGTCATGATATCATATGTGGAGGTTGTGATAAAAATTTGAGAAGGTTTCGCGCAAGTTATCACGTACGATGCTTGCAAACCGAAGAATCTCCGAAGAAGTTTCATGATTTCGTGAAGAGGCCGACAAGGTGTTCTACCACTCTTGTGGTTGACATGAAAGCTTTGATTAGATGAGTATTAGCAACTTGTTTGCCGGCTTGACATGCACTACAAAGCTTGTCCTTCTCAAACTTCACATCCTTCAACCCTCTCACCAAATCATTTTTCATAAGCTTCTTGAGTGAGCTCATCCCAACATGAGCAAGTCTTCTATGCCATAGCCACCCAAGTGTTGTTTTGGTGAAAAGGCAAGTCTTTAAGTTAGCATCTTCGGAGGTGAAGTCCAGTAGATATAGGTTGTTGTATCTAAATCCTTGGAATATCACTTGATCATCATCCTTCTTCGATACAACAACCTCCTTCTTGGTAAATAAGCATTGGAAGCCAAGATTACATAATTGTCCAACGGATAGCAAGTTGAAGCTCAATGAAGCAACATATAACACATTGGAGATAGAATGATCATTTGATATTGCCACTTTGCCCCATCCTTTAACCTTGCCCTTTGAGTTATCTCCAAATGTAATTCTCTCTTGTCCATCTACTTCTTCATCAAGTGAGGTGAACATACGAGGATCACCGGTCATATGTTGTGTGCAACCACTATCAATAACACAATGACTTTCACCGGTCTTGTAGTTCACCTACACACAAGAGATTCAAGCTTTAGAAACCCAAACTTGTTGAGGGTCCTTCACCTTCTCAACAAGTGACTTAGCAACCCAAATTTTCTTAGGCTTATTCTTGTTGGGAGGTCCTAATAACATGACTTTCATCTTTCCACTAGAATCCTTTCTAAGCATGTAGTGAGCATTGAAAGCAAAGGGTCTAGCATGCTTGGACAAGGGTTGTGGTGGAGGAGTTTGGCATTCATGAGCAAAGTGGCCTTCTTGTCCACACTCAAAGCATCTCTTTGGCTTCGGCTTTGGCTTTGATTGTTGTTGTTGAACTTGAGCTTTCTTCTTCTCTACATTTGCCATATATCCAATGCCACTTCTATCCATCTTCATGACGGTATTCATTAGTAGCTCACTTTGAAGATACTTTCCTCTTGTGAATTTGCTCAACCCAATCTTAAGATGCTCTCTTTCCAATTTGAACTTCTTGTTCTCTTCCTTGAGTGCATCACTACTTTTATCTTCCTTGGGAGCAACATTGTTTCTCTCTTCCTTGAGTTTCTTGTTTTCTTCTTTTAGCTTTTCATTCTCAAGAATCAAGTCACCATCATGATCAAGAGTTTCTAGCACAATGGTGTTGTGAGATTTGAATGCTTCAAACTCTTTCTTAAGCTTTTCATTATCTTGCTTGAGCTTGACATACTCATCATAGTCATTGCACTCAACCACTTGCTTGCCTTTGCCACTAGATCCTTGCTCAATGCTCTCATCAATTAAGTCATCACATGATGTAGCTATATCAATCTTAACAACATGGTTAGTAGCATCATGTGGCTCATTGGGTAAAAATTTTTGAGCAATGACAAGACTATCATGATTGATCTTAAGAGTAGTATATTCTTCTTTTAGCTTGTTGTGACTAGTGATGAGCTCTTTGTGCACCCACTCAAGTTTTTCATGTTTATCTTTAAGCTCTTTCTTAGAATATTTGAGCTCCTTGAGTTTGGATGATATAGCATCATATGCTTCTCTGAGCTCAACATTAGCCTTTCCCGCTACATCATATTTAGCTAAAAGAGAGCCATTCTTAATCTCAAGCTTTTCATTTTAGCTCTAGTTTTTATAATGATCTTAGTGTATTTCTTTAGCAACTTAGCAAGATCATCATAAGAAGGTGATTCATATTCATCATCATCGCTATCGCTATCACTATCATCATTATGAGCATGATCATCACCACTACTATTATCATCATGTGATACCTTTCGTTCACCTTTAGCCATGAGGCATAGGTGTGTAGAGGATGATGGCGGTGGTGGCAGCGAAGATAATGAAGAGTCAATAACAATAGCGGCCACCTTCTCATCGTCACTATCATCATCGGATGATCCACTAGATGAATCAATGTTCGTGAGCCAATCACCGACGATGTAAGCCTTTCCACTCTTCTTCTTCTTGTGGAAGTCCTTCTTCTTGCCATCTCTTTTCTTGTATGGCTTGTTCTTTTTCTTCTCATCTTCATCTTCATTGCTTGAGTCATCTTTCTTGCCCTTGTTCTTGCTCTTGAACTTGTCTTTCTTGGTCTTTGTGCATTGGTGAGCTAGATGACCAAGTTCACCACAATTGTAGCAATCCATCTCACAGATTGGGTTTCTCCTTGAGCTTGTGAAGAACTTCTTCTTCTTGCCATCGAACTTGATGCCACTCTTGTTTAGCTTCTTTAACATCTTGGTGGTTCTCTTCACCATGAGAGCAAGGCTTTCATCATCATCTTCATCATCACTTGAGCTCTCATACTCAAGCCTTGCTTTGCTCTTCTCTTGGCTAGCTTTGAATGCTAAGTCTTTTTCTTTCTTCTTTGTAGAGGATGAGCCATCTTGAGGTGTGATGTGCATGTACATCTCATGAGCATTGATCTTTCCCAAGATTTATGTCGGTGTAGCGGTGGAAAGATCACCTTGATGTAGCACGGTCACAATATGCCCATATTTTTCAATGGGAAGGACACTCAAGATCTTTCTCACAACGTCGGATGGTGACATTTGAGTAAGTCCAAGCCCATTGACTTCCTCTACAAGAACATTCAAACGTGAATACATTTCATTAGCACATTCTTTAGAAAGCATTTCAAAAGGGTTGAGCTTTTTCATGACAAGGTGATAGCGTTCCTCATGCTCACTCTTTGTTCTCTCATGGAGCGCACAAACGTCCGACCATAGTGCATGGGCGTCTTTGTGGTTCCTTACACGGTTGAACACATTTTTGCAAAGGCCTGTAAAGATGGTGTTGCGAGCCTTTGCATTCCATTTTTCATAGTTCACTTCATCACCTTGAAGTTGTGTGGGATTCCTTGGTCTTGGGAAGCCATGTGAGGCGGCTCTAAGTATTCCAACGTCTAGAGCTTCTAGGTATGCCTCCATGCGAATTTTCTAATACGGAAAATCATCCCCCTCGAAGATAGGAGGAGGTCCATCCCCGTGAGATATCTTGCTCTAAGCGGTTAAGCTTAAACACGTGAGCACGAGGCTATGATACCAATTGAAAGGATCAAGATGCCCAAGAGGGGGGGTTGAATTGGGCTAATTCTAAATTTCTTTGCAATAATTAAGTCCTATGGTTAGCCCAATTAACCCCTTGTGCCTAAGAAGTGTTTCTAGTTGTTCTACCGCACAAATGACTTGCAACCTAAGTTCCAATCCTACTCTAGCATGGCAATTCTATGAATTGTAAAGACAAGAATTGAATTGCTCAAAGTAAATACTCAATGTAAATGCTCAAAGGAAATAGAGAAGGAGGAACGCGACGATGTTTTGCCGAGGTATCGGAGAGTCGCCACTCTCCACTAGTCCTCGTTGGAGCACCCGCACAAGGGTGTAGCTCCCCCTTGATCCGCGCAAGGATCAAGTGCTCTCTATGGGTTGATTCTTCGACACTCCGTCGCGGTGAATCACCCACAACCGCTCACAACTTGAGTTGGATCATCCATAAGCTTCTCCGGATGATCACCAAGCTGTCCAATCACCACCAAGCCGTCTAGGTAATGGTGATCATGAAGAGTAACAAGCACGAACTCTCACTTGACCACAACAAGCCTAGGGAGAAAGATGGATGCACACTTTGCTACTCTTGATCTCTCTAATGAGGGCTCTCTTTGAGATTCTCAAATCTCAATCACCTCACTAGGACCTTGCTCTTCTTGGCACTTTTCTAAGGTGTGTTTCAGCTGTTGGAATGAGCCAAATTCACTCCACACACGAGTGGAGCTTCTATTTATAACAAGGGCTGAAAAACGAACCGTTATGTGCCTCTACGGGGTGACCGGACGCTCCGGTCAGTTCAACCCACACACTAGTGTTTAAGTGATGACCAGACACAGGCAGGGTCCGATCACTACTGACCGGACGCGTCTGGTCTCAAATATCCCTCACTGGAACCTTACTAGAGTCGACTGGACGCTGGTCCTCAGCATCCGGTCACTCGACCACTCAGCGTCCGGTCGCGCCAGACGCAATCTCCTTGGTCAAATGAACTGACTGGACCCTGCGGCCAGCGTCCGGTCAGTATTTGACCCTCCATTCACTTCCAACTCTTGATCATATGTGAATGAAGTTTGCTCCATAGGATCTAAGGGCTTTGTTAGAGCTACCTAGTGCTAGACTTAGCAAGTGTGCACCACACCTAACTCACTAGACTCACCTAGGTCAAGCTACCCGTCCATACCCCCCTTAATAGTATGGCCAAAGGAAAAACAAAGTCCTAAACTACTCTAAGTGTCTCTCCAACTCCAATCGACACTTAGAACTAGTCATCCTTAACCTTGTCGTCCATCCTTTGAAAACCGAAACGATTTCCATCGTAGGGGCATGACATCCATGATTGCCCAATCGATCTCCATTACCATGACCTAACTTGATTGCCTCTGCAAAACACACGTTAGTCATAGTAATTTTGTATTGCCATTAATCACCGAAATCCAACTAGGGGCCTAAATGCTTTCAATCTCCTCCTTTTTGGTGATTGATGGCAATACCACCTCGAGTATGTGAAAGAGTTGATGTTTTTATCATGCTTAGATCATATAAGCTTTTGTTAATAAGAACAAAAAAGTTAGGCAAGCTTATATGACCCAAGCCAACATAATGTACTCAAAAGATATTAAATAAGCATGAGTACAAGCAATAAAGCTCATTTGCATCAGAATATAAACGCGGAAGCAAGGCAAATGAGCATAACACAAGTGATATGACATATAAATAGTTATGAAGTAGAGAGCACACATGTCATATATCACAATCACATAGATATCACTATCACATAGATATAGTTTAATGTATGAAGGTAAACACACGAATGCATAATAGTAATAGTGTATCACACAAATAAAACTCCAAATGTATATAATAGACTAATAGCTAACTAGGCTCCCCCTAAAAGTCGCTCCCCCTGAGTCTACATACTCGAACCCTCTCCCCCTTTGACGTCAAACACCAAAACCTAAGGGCTTGGTCAAGTGGGGCTCTGCAGCGGATGAGTCGGTATTTGAAGTACGAGGAGCAAGCTGGAACTGGGCGCCATCATCATCTCGACCTCGAGCTCTATCTTTGACCGACCCTCTGTGGCTGGGAGCGTCGCTGAAGAGGACTGGGTCTGAGCTGGGGTAGGTGCTGCCTGTGATGTTTGTTGGTATGTCTGTCGAGGGATCTCAAGATGCAATGAAGAAGGTAGCCTCTAAGTAGTCACAAAATGACGGAGCTGCCAGAAAGGACTGGGCATGCATATGCGGCGGTGTAGGCATCCCTGTCAACTCGCTAAAAGATGCTCCAAGACTCCTAGAGACTGACGTGTCAGACACAAATAGCGAGGGTGATTAATCCGATGTGAAGCCCGTCTGAAATGGTGTGAATCATGGGGGCTACCATCGTGAGGATAACCACCGGGACACTGTCTTCAGGAGAAGCAAATCGAGCTAGAGGCTATCCCTGACTCTAAAGCCCACTGAGTTGTACTTCTTTGGAGTCGCTCATAGTGATAGCAGTCGACCAATCTGGGCGAAGGTCGTGGCTATGGGGCCCCAATGGTCGCTCACTACATGCCGCATGAATCCCAAAAGTCGTTCTTTGCATGAGTAATCGCTTTGCCGATGCATCTCTTCTGCCGCTGCTTCATTGGAGGACACTCACATCTTGGTCGGAACTCGTCCCGACGAGCTGAAATCGTCTTGAAGTTGTTGGCTATCTCCTAAGCCTATCTAGCCTAATCCTACTGCATCCGCTCAAGGATAGCAATCAAAGCGGGGTCCGTCTGCGGTGCAGGTGGAGCAGAGCTAGAACTACCGGCCTCTGCATCATGTCTGCGTGGAGGCATCTGAGGAATAGGCTGGTAGTCATCGTCTGAGCTATCACTAGGCTCGCTCACCTCCTGCTGTGCCTCAAGCTCCTCCTCCTCTGTAGCGGCTATGCCTCTGATAATCTCGTCCTGCTGAGCTACGGACTCTGATACATCTGGATGACGGTGAGGCTGAGTGGGTGCCTGTGGTGTGCTATGCCTGATCCTCTATGCCATGTTATAAGCTGGAAACTCTGTGGTGGCACCTCTGTACTTTGCAACCATCTCTGGTGTCCTAACTTGCACAGCCTTAAGAATAAGGAATGTGATCCAATGTGCATATGGAAGCTGCCTGCGACCCTTGAAGCCCTCAGCTATAGTATCCTTCATCTCTGATAGAAAGGAGGTCCCAAATATCAAACACTGTCTGCTGCATCAGGGCATTGAGGAGCCAAAGCTGGAGGCGAGTCAAGCCCTCTCTGTATCCCATCCTGGGAAGTAGTGTCCTCCTTATGATAGCCTCTAGCACTCTAGCTGTAGGAGTAAGGTCACTGGGGTTCCTCCTCGACCCCTCACCAAAGGGCTCCTTGAAGCAATGGCGCACAAGATCTATAGGGGCACCATACCACCATGAGGACGCCTGGGAGGCTCTTGCTGTCCATAACATACCTCATGTAACTTGACAGGCTGCTCCTGTAGCCTCAGTATCTCCCTGGCCCTCTGACTCATCATCCTATAGTCTCTACCTTTGAATGCAAAGTGTATAAAGTTATGATGCGGGTCAATGTAGAGCGAAGCATAGAACTGCCGAACCTAAGATGGTACATACAATCCTATCCGGCTAATCAGATCTGTCAGCCCCGGTAGATATGCAAGGTAGGGGCGAATGTGCTCTCCAGCTGCTGGGACTATAGCCTCTATGCTGCAGACTCTTTGAGATTTGAAGACTGCTCCACTGTTCAGATAGGCATTATAGAAATCCTCCTACAGTGGCGTGTAGAAACCCTCTACTGCTCTCTCATCCCTCCTGGGTGGAAACCACACATCAAACTCCACGAAGCGAAGCTACTGAACCTGCTTGGCCATAGCGGCCCTCAAGTCAAGGTGGGTCACTGGAGGCGGACCCTATGGTCTAGGCGGTGGACGAGATCCCCTCCGCTGTATCGGTGGCCTCGGTGAGACTAGAACACGGGTACGACCAGAGCGGCATAGCTGGGGCTGTGGTGCCTGCTCTGTCTCCTCAGCCTCCTTGACCTACTCACCCTCCTGAGTCTGCTCTGCTGGCTGGGGCTGCTGCTATGAAGCCCCCTGAGGCTGACCCTCATCAATAGTATAATGCTGTCCTGAAATAGTGACAGTCCCAGGTGGACTACCAAGAAGGCGCTCAACTTGCTCTATCCCAGCCCTTGCTTTCGATGAAAGCGGTGGATCTGCAATCACAACCCCACTACGAGCACCTCCTCTCTCGGCACGCTCTGTGGCCTCTACAACTGCTGCTGCTTGAGCTATCTCTGCATCTGGGTACTTCCTCTTCTTGGATGCAATCTTCTTTGTCGCCTTGCCTTTTGGATCTACAGACAGGCGAGGCGGGGGCCTCCGATCATCATCTCTAGGACCACCTCCAACATTCTTGGTGCGAGCCATCTGATCTGACAAGAGAAACTGCTGCTGACAAGATCGACTGTCCACTGACACTTTTGAGGCTTGGCCTCGATCCGTACTTGCGAGCTTGGCCCCGAGTTGACTGACAACTGCACCTGACACACCTCAACGGCACCGACTCGCTGCACGATGGAATAGATAGATATACAAATAAATACGATATATCTAATAGATGTGAAACCTTATGAGAGCAAGCAATGTAGGTACGAAATTGAATCGACTGGCTTACTACCTAACGAACTGATGATCCGAAGAAAAGGAGAGAAGCGTAACGCGGGGGATCACCGAGACCGCTAGGGTTAGGGTTCGCGATGAATCAATGGCCCTGGTTGCAATTTGAAGTCAATGCTTGTAATAGCAGTGCGGGTTAGGGCACGATGGTGTTAGAGTAAGGCCTTACCGGCGCTGGTGGAGTGCAGCACGGGAGCGGCGGCGCAAGTCCAGCTGTGGTGGCGCTGGGAGGCGCTGTGGCGCACTAGAGCGGCGGCGTGCGGATCTGGCGCGATGGAGGCACTATGGTGATGGCGCGACGGCTATGGAGGTGCGCGAGAGAAGCCTAGGAGCGCAGGGAGGCGCTGCGGCGGTGAGCTAGACAGCGCGACGCTGCTGAACGACGGCTAGGGCTTGAGTGGATGCGGTGCAAGGTACGGTATGCGTGAATATATGGGTCCCCCGACGCAACAGGAAAGGAAAGGAGAAAAGAGATTGAAAGCCGCACGAGATCTAATGACCGAACGCTCCGATGGTAGCGACCGGACGCTACCACCCAGCGTCCGGTCGATTCCAGAGAGGTCCAATTCCTCTGGAATCGCGACCGGACGCATCCGGTGGACACCGATCGGACGCAGCCAGAGTCCGATCAACTCAGCTTGATTCTTCTCCAAACGACCGGATGCTGAGACGTCTTTTGACCGGACATAGAAAGGCAGAGTTCGGTCACTCCTTCGCAGCAAGTTCACCTCCTGTGAACTGACCGGACGCTGGACATCAGAGTCCGGTGTAGCGTCCGGTCACTCTTTTCCAGCAAATCTTCAATGATCCTTCGCGCTGCCTGTTCCCAATCAAGTCCCAACTTGAATAAGATCCAAATAAACACCAATTGAGACTGATGTGAGTGACCTCTCTCAAACCCTCAAGTTTTTCAAAATATTTTGCCTTAGGCTATAATTCTTTTTATGAAAATAGGCAATGAAAGGGCAAATGGAACAAAACGACAAAACAACATTCATGCATATGCAATACTTGTAAGTAAATCTAGTTGCTTGTCAAGTTTGATCCAAGGTTAAGCTTCTTCACACGCTTTTCGGCGGTTATCTTAACCATGTTAGACAAGCCCTATGTACATTGCCATAAAATAAACATGTAGTATATTACAATGCAATGCAAGAGACAACACAAGCTCATCTTTTAGTGAAGTTACTAAAATCAAGTACATTGAGCTCATTTCGCAATCGACAAAACGTTGCCTCATCTAGCGGTTTAGTAAAGATATCCGCCAATTAATCCTCGGTTCTTACACCTTCTAGTGATATATCATTTTTAGCAACATGATCTCTAAGAAAGTGATGATGGATATCTATGTGCTTGGTGCAAGAGTGTTGAACCGGATTATTTGTAAGTTTTACCGCACTTTCATTGTCGCACAAAAGAGGCACCTTTTCTAGAACTACACCATAGTCTAGCAAAGTTTGCTTCATATATAATATTTGTGCACAACAAGCACCAGCGGCAATGTATTCCGCTTCGGTGGTGGACAAAGCCACACTATTTTGTTTCTTGGAGGACCAAGACACAAGTGATCTACCAAGCAAATGGCACCCTCCGGATGTGCTTTTTCTATCAACTTTGCATCCGGCATAATCCGAATCAGAATAGCCAATTAATTCAAATCTAGCTCATTTGGGATACCAAAGGCCAATGCTTGGTGTGTGCTTAAGATACCTAAGGATTCTTTTTACGGCAATTAAATGAGTTTCCTTAGGATTAGCTTAAAATCTAGCACACATACACACACTAAACATGATGTCGGGCCTAGATGTGGTTAAATACAATAAGCTACCAATCATAGAACGGTAGAGAGTTTGATCAACCTTGTTACCTTCCTCATCTAGGTTGAGATGTCTATTAGTAGGCATTGGTGTCTTGATTGGCTTATATTCATCCATCTTGTATCTTTTGAGAAGGTCATTTGTATATTTCTCTTGAGAGATGAAAATCCCTTCTCTCATTTGCTTGACTTGAAAACCAAGAAAAAATGTAAGCTCTACAATCATTGACATCTTGAACTCCTTCGACATCAATTCACCAAATTCTTTGCAAGAATCTTCATTTGATGATCCAAAGATGATATCATCAACATACACTTGACAAATGAAGATATGCCCATCAAGCTTCTTGGTGAATAGTGTGGTGTCGACCTTCCTAATGGTGAAGCCCTTCACAATGAGGAAGTCCCAAAGGCGCTCATACCAAGCTCTTGGGGCTTGCTTAAGCCCATATAACGCCTTGGACAACCTATAAACATGATTAGGATATCTAGGGTCTTCAAACTTGGGAGGTTGATCAACATAGACTAGTTCATTAATAAAGCCATTTAAAAATGCACTTTTCACATCCATTTGATATAATTTCATTTCATGATATGATGCATATGCAAGGAGGATACGAATGGCTTCTAGCCTTACAACCGGTGCAAAGGTCTCTCCAAAATCCAAACCTTCAACTTGAGAGAACCCCTTTGCAACTAGTCTTGCCCTGTTCCTCACAACAACACCTTGATCATCTTGCTTATTTCGGAACACCCACTTTGTTCCAATGACTCTTGCACCTTTAGGTCGCTCTTCAAGAGTCCAAACTTCATTGCGAGTGAAGTTGTTCAACTCTTCATGCATGGCATTGATCCAATCCGGATCCTTAAGAGCTTCTTCTACCTTGGTAGGCTCAAAATAAGAGACAAAAGAGTGATGAGTAATAAATGAAGCAAGTTTTTGTGAGCGTGTCATCACTCCCTTTGATGGACTCCCTATGATAAGATCTTGTGGATGATCTTGTAGTAGAGATGTGTTTCTTCTATTGACCACTTGAGGAGGAGGTTGTGGAGCATCAACATCTTGTGATTGTACCACCATTTGCTCATGTGAGACATGAGTGTCTTCATTTTCTACTTTCCCATCTTTTTCACCATCTTGTGGCACATTTGATGAAGAGGGTGGATCAATCACTTGTACATCATCTTCATCATCTTTGGGCTTGATGTCTCCAACTGAAATGTTCTTCATAGCCTCCCTCAATGGTTCATCACCTACATCATCAAGATTCTCATGTGCTCTTTGGGAGCCGTTAGATTCATCAAATTTCACATCATATGTTTCTTCAACCAAGCCGGTGGCATGATTAAATACTCTATATGCTTTGGACTTTGATGAGTAACCAACAAGAAAACCAATATCACAACGTCTTTGAAACTTCCCTAGGTGTTGCCGCTTCTTGTAGATGTAGCATTTGCAATCAAACACCCTAAAGAAGGAGACGTCCGACTTCTTCCCATTGAGTAATTCATAAGGTGTCTTGCCAAGGAACTTTTGAAGGAATAGGCGGTTTGATGCATAGCATGCGGTGTTGATTGCTTCCGCCCATAGAGCTTCGGGGTTGTTGTACTCATCAAGCATAGTTCTTGTAAGAGTGATCAATGTCTGGTTCTTCCTCTCAACTACACCATTTTGTTGAGGAGTATATGTTGTGGAGACTTCATGTTTGATTCCAACTTCATCACAATATGCTTCTATGTTTGTGTTGTCAAATTTTTTTCCATTGTCACTTCTTATCTTCTTGAGTTTCACTTCAAATTCATTTTGTGCTCTCTTGGCAAACTTCTTGAAGCAAGATGCAACTTCGGATTTGTCATGAAGAAAGAATACCCATGCATAATTTGAATAATCATCAACTATCACAAGACAATAAAGATTTCCTCTCAAACTCTTGTATGTTTGAAAGGTCCTAATGGCTAGAGGGGGTGAATAGCCTAATAAAAATTCTACAACAACACTTAACAAAAGGATTAGACAATTGTGAGGCGAAGCGAGTTTTGCGCTAGCCTACCAAAATGCAAGTAACCTACCACAATTTTAGTTTAGATGGAGTATATCCACACAGTAGCTATATCACTACACTAAGTTAGTATGCTCTTAAAGGCTAACTAAAGAGCCACACTAACCAAACTAATAAGCTCTCACAACTAGTTACACTAAAGAGCTTGACAACTAGTTTGCGGTAATGTAAAGAGTAGGCAAGAAGGTTATACCACCGTGTAGATGTATGAACCAATCAATCACAAGTGTGGATAACAATGAAGACCAATCACCTCGGAATCAATGATGAACACAATGATTTTTTACCGAGGTTCACTTGCTTGCCGACAAGTTAGTCCTCGTTGTGGCGATTCACTCACTTGGAGGTTCACGCGCTAATTGGCTTCACACGCCAAACCCTCAATAGGGTGTCGCACAACCAACACAAGATGAGGATCACACAAGCCACGAGCAATCCACTAAAGTATATTTTGGCACTCCGCCGGGGAAAGGTCAAGAACTCCTCACAATCACCACGATCGAAGCCGGAGACAATCACCACCCTCCGCTCAACGATCCTCGCAGCTCCAAGCCATCTAGGTGGCGGCAACCACCAAGAGTAACAAGCGAAATTCGCAGCGAAACACGAACACCAAGTGCCTCTAGATGCAAACACTCAAGCAATGCACTTGGATTCTCTCCCAATCACACAAAGATGTTTAATCTATGATGGAAATGAGTGGGAGGGCTTTGGCTAACCTCACAAGGTTGCTATGTCAATGAAAATGGCCAAGAGAGTGAGCTTGAGTCGGCCATGGGGCTTAAATAGAAGCCCCCCATGAAATAGAGCCGTTGTACCCCTTCACTGGGCACAACGCGGGGTGACCGGACGCTCCAGTCATATTGACCGGACGCTCACCCTCAGCGTCCGGTCACGTGATTCATGCCACATGTCCCTTGCTTCAAATACTGTTCATCAGATTTCAATGGTCGTCTGTTGACCAGACGCGACAGTTAGAAAGTGATCGGACGCTGGACTTCAGCGTCTGGTCGTTTCCAGTAAGGTTCCAAACATGATTTTTCCCGACCGGACGCGTTCGGTCATGCTTGACCGGACACAGCCAGCGTCCGATCACATAGTGTCTCCTCTGTACACCCTACGTCAGCATACGTCAACACTGACTGGACGCACCCTGCCAGCGTCCAGTCGCTGAGTGACCTAGTGTCTGGTCATGAGACCGAAATGCACGTCCTCTGCTGCCACTGACCGGACGCGCCGGTCCAACCGAGACCAGCGTCCGGTCACTTACAGAGACTACCGTCTTTTCTGTCTAGGGCGCCGGTGGCACTGTCGGACTGTCCGCACTCTACGGGCGGACACTTCGTCGGTGGAGTTTCTTACCCTTGCAACCAAACTTCACCACCCTTGATCAAATGTGCCAACCACCAAGTGTATCACCTTGTGCACATGTGTTAGTATATTTTCACAAACATTTTCAAGGGTGTTAGCACTCCACTAGATCCTAAATGCATATGCAATGAGTTAGAGCATCTAGTGGCACTTTGATAACCGCATTCCAATATGAGTTTCACCCCTCTTAATAGTATGGCTATCAAACCTAAATGTGATCACACTCTCTAAGAGTCTTGATCACCAAAACAAAATAGCTCCTACAATTTATACCTTTGCCTTGAGCCTTTTTTTTCTCTTTCTTCTTTCCAAGTCCGAGCACTTGATCATCACCATGGCATCACCATCATCATGTTATGATCTTTATTTGCTTCACCACTTGGAGTGTGCTACCTATCTCATGATCACTTGACAAACTAGGTTAGCACTTAGGGTTTCATCAATTCACCAAAATCAAACTAGAGCTTTCAATGTTGTTGGTCCAAATAAATTCATGTGAAGGAGTTCTAGCACTCTTGTGGTTGACATGAAAGCTTTGGTTGGATGAGTATTAGCAACTTGCTTGCCGGCTTGACATGCACTACAAAGCTTGTCCTTCTCAAACTTCACATCCTTCAACCCTCTCACCAAATCATTTTTCATCAGCTTCTTGAGTGAGCTCATCTCAACATGAGCAAGTCTTCTATGCCATAGCCACCCAAGTGTTGTTTTGGTAAAAAGGCAAGTCTTCAAGTTAGCATCTTCAGAGGTGAAGTCCACTAGATATAGGTTGTTGTATCTAAATCCTTGGAATATCACTTGATCATCATCCTTCTTGGATACAACAACCTCCTTCTCGGTAAACAAGCATTGGAAGCCAAGATCACACAATTGTCCAACAGATAACAAGTTGAAGCTCAATGAAGCAACATATAACACATTGGAGATGGAATGATCATTCGATATTGCCACTTTGCCCAATTCTTTAACCTTGCCCTTTGGGTTATCTCTAAATGTAATTCTCTCTTGTCCATCTACTTCTTCATCAAGTAAGGTGAACATACGAGGATCACTGGTCATATGTTGTGTGCAACTACTATCAATAACCCAATGACTTCCACTGGTCTTGTAGTTCACCTACACACAAGAGATTCAAGCTTTAGGAACCCAAACTTGTTGAGGGCCCTTCACCGTCTCAAGAAGTGACTTAGCAACCCAAATTTTCTTAGGCCTATTCTTGTTGGGAGGTCCTAAGAACATGACTTTCATCTTTCCACTAGAATCCTTTCTAAGCATGTAGTGAGCATTGAAAGCAAAGGGTCTAGCATGCTTGGGCAAGGGTTGTGGTGGAGGAGTTTGGCATTCATGAGCAAAGTGGCATTCTTGTCCACACTCAAAGCATCTCTTTGGCTTCGGCTTTGGCTTTGATTGTTATTGTTGAACTTGAGCTTTCTTCTTCTCTACATTTGTCATATATCCAATGCCACTTCTATCCATCTTCATGACGGTGTTCATTAGTAGCTCACTTTGAAGATACTTTCCTCTTGTGAATTTGCTCAACCCAATCTTAAGATGCTCTCTATCCAATTTGAGCTTCTTGTTCTCTTCCTTGAGTGCATCACTACTTTTATCTTCCTTGGGAGCAACATTATTTCTCTCTTCCTTGAGTTTCTTGTTTTCTTCTTTTAGCTTTTCATTCTCAAGAATCAAGTCACCATCATGATCAAGAGTTTCTAGCACAATGGTGTTGTGAGATTTGAATGCTTCAAACTCTTTCTTAAGCTTTTCATTATCTTGCTTGAGCTTGACATACTCATCATAGTCATTGCACTCAACCACTTGCTTGCCTTTGCCACTAGATCCTTGCTCAATGCTCTCATCAATTAAGTCATCACATGATGTAGCTATATCAATCTTAACAACATGATTAGTAGCATCATGTGGCTCATTGGGTAAAAATTCTTGAGCAATGACAAGACTATCATGATTGATCTTAAGAGTAGTATATTCTTCTTTTAGCTTGTTGTGACTAGTGATGAGCTCTTTGTGCACCCACTCAAGTTTTTCATGTTTATCTTTAAGCTCTTTCTTAGAATATTTGAGCTCCTTGAGTTTGGATGATATAGCATCATATGCTTCTCTGAGCTCAACATTACCTTTCCCGCTACATCATATTTAGCTAAAAGAGAGCCATTCTTAATCTCAAGCTTTTCATTTTTAGCTCTAGTTTTTATAATGATCTTAGTGTATTTCTTTAGCAACTTAGCAAGATCATCATAAGAAGGTGATTCATATTCATCATCATCGCTATCGCTATCACTATCATCATTATGAGCATGATCATCACCACTACTATTATCATCATGTGATACCTTTCGTTCACCTTTAGCCATGAGGCATAGGTGTGTAGAGGATGATGGCGGTGGTGGCAGCGAAGATAATGAAGAGTCAATAACAATAGCGGCCACCTTCTCATCGTCACTATCATCATCGGATGATCCACTAGATGAATCAATGTCCGTGAGCCAATCACCGACGATGTAAGCCTTTCCACTCTTCTTCTTCTTGTGGAAGTCCTTCTTCTTGCCATCTCTTTTCTTGTATGGCTTGTTCTTTTTCTTCTCATCTTCATCTTCATTGCTTGAGTCATCTTTCTTGCCCTTGTTCTTGCTCTTGAACTTGTCTTTCTTGGGCTTTGTGCATTGGTGAGATAGATGACCAAGTTCACCACAATTGTAGCAATCCATCACACAGATTGGGTTTCTCCTTGAGCTTGTGAAGAACTTCTTCTTCTTGCCATCGAACTTGATGCCACTCTTGTTTAGCTTCTTTAGCATCTTGGTGGTTCTCTTCACCATGAGAGCAAGGCTTTCATCATCATCTTTATCATCACTTGAGCTCTCATACTCAAGCCTTGCTTTGCCCTTCTCTTGGCTAGCTTTGAATGCTAAGTCTTTTTCTTTCTTCTTTGTAGAGGATGAGCCATCTTGAGGTGTGATGTGCATGTACATCTCATGAGCATTGATCTTTCCCAAGATTTGTGTCGGTGTAGCGGTGGAAAGATCACCTTGATGTAGCATGGTCATAATATGCCCATATTTTTCAATGGTAAGGACACTCAAGATCTTTCTCACAACGTCGGATGGTGACATTTGAGTAAGTGCAAGCCCATTGACTTCCTCTACAAGAACATTCAAACATGAATACATTTCATTAGCACATTCTTTAGGAAGCATTTCAAAAGAGTTGAGCTTTTTTATGACAAGGTGATAGCGTTCCTCACGCTCACTCTTTGTTCCCTCATGGTGCGCACAAACGTCCGACCATAGTGCATGGGCGTCTTTGTGGTTCCTTACATGGTTGAACACATTTTTGCAAAGGCCTCTAAAGATGGTGTTGCGAGCCTTTGCATTCCATTTTTCATAGTTCACTTCATCGCCTTGAAGTTGTGCGGGATTCCTGGGTCTTGGGAAGCCATGTGAGGCGGCTCTAAGTATTCCAACGTCTAGAGCTTCTAGGTATGCCTCCATGCGAATTTTCCAATACGGAAAATCATCCCCCTCGAAGATAGGAGGAGGTCCATCCCCGTGAGACATCTTGCTCTAAGCGATTAAGCTTAAACACGTGAGCACGAGGCTCTGATACCAATTGAAAGGATCAAGATGCCCAAGAGGGGGGTGAATTAGGCTAATTCTAAATTTCTTTGCAATAATTAAGTCCTATGGTTAGCCCAATTAACCCCTTGTGCCTAAGAAGTGTTTCTAGTTGTTCCACCGCTCAAATTACTTGCAACCTAAGTTCCAATCCTACTCAAGCATGGCAATTCTATGAATTGTAAAGACAAGAATTGAATTGCTCAAAGTAAATACTCAAAGTAAATGCTCAAAGGAAATAGAGAAGGAGGAACGCGGTGATGTTTTGCCGAGGTATCGGAGAGTCGCCACTCCCCACTAGTCCTCATTGGAGCACCCGTGCAAGGGTGTAGCTCCCCTTGATCCATGCAAGGATCAAGTGCTCTCTATGGGTTGATTCTTCGACACTCCATCGCGGTGAATCACCCACAACCGCTCACAACTTGAGTTGGGTCATCCATAAGCTTCTCTAGGTGATCGCCAAGCTCTCCAATCACCACCAAGCCATCTAGGTAATGGCGATCACCAAGAGTAACAAGCACGAACTCTCACTTGACCACAACAAGCCTAGGGAGAAAGATGGATGCACACTTTGCTACTCTTGATCTCTCTAATGAGGGCTCTCTTTGGGATTCTCAAATCTCAATCACCTCACTAGGACCTTGCTCTTCTTGGTACTCTCTAAGGTGTTTTTCAACTGTTGGAATGAGCAAAAGTCACTCCACACACGAGTGAAGCTTCTATTTATAACAAGGGTTGAAAAACAAACCGTTATATGCCTCTACGGGGTGACCGGACACTCCGGTCATATTGACCGGACGCTCCGATTAGTTCAACCCACACACTAGTGTTTAAGTGATGATCGGACGCAGGCAGGGTCCGATCACTGCTGACCGGATGCGTCTGGTCGCAAATATCCCTCACTGGAACCTTACTAGAGTCGACCGGACGCTGGTCCTCAGCGTCCGGTCACTTGACCACTCAGCATCCGGTCGCGCCAGACGCAATCTTCTTGGTCAAATGAACTGACCGGGCCCTGTGGCCAGCGTTCGGTCGCTCCAGAGCCAGCGTCCGGTCAGTATTTGACCCTCCATTCACTTCCAACTCTCGATCATATGTGAATGAAGTTTGCTCCATAGGATCTAAGGGCTTTGTTGAAGCTACCTAGTGCTAGACTTAGCAAGTGTGCACCACACCTAACTCACTAGACTCACCTAGGTCAACCTACCCATCCATACCCCCCTTAATAGTACGGTCAAAGGAAAAACAAAGTCCTAAACTACTCTAAGTGTCTCTCCAACTCCAATCGACACTTAGAACTAGTCATCCTTAACCTTGTCGTCCATCCTTTGAAAACCGAAATGATTTCCATCGTAGGGGCGTGACATCCATGATTGCCCAATTGATCTCCATTACCATGACCTAACTTGATTGCCTCTGCAAAACACACGTTAGTCATAGTAATCTTGTATTGCCATTAATCACCGAAATCCAACTAGGGGCCTAGATGCTCTCAACCATGCATTCAGACGAGACATCAAGAACTTTACGAAAGGTGTCATAGTGACAAACCCTGCACCACCGATAATGACTGGTGCCGTAGTTCGTGAACAGATAGATGGTCTCATGGTCAATCCAGAAGGTGGCTTTGTGGGATATGGAGAGCAACATATGTGGACTCATAAGTCAGGCTTGACTCGGCTCCCCTATTTTGATGACATTCTCCTTCCACACAACATAGATGTAATGCACACTAAAAAGAATGTCACCGAGGCACTTTGGGCAACAATCATGGACATTCCTGACAAGTCAAAGGACAACGTTAGGGCTAGAGTGGATCTGGCAATGTTATGCGATAGACCAAACCAACATATGAAGCCTCCTAGTCGTGGCAAGACATGGAGAAGGCCTAAGGCCGATTTTGTCTTGAGCAAGCCCCAAAGGAGGGAAGTACTAGAATGGATCCAGACGTTAATGTTCCCTGATGGGTATGCAGCTAATCTGAGGAGGGGAGTGAACTTATCTACTATGCAAGTCTTAGGGATGAAGAGTCATGACTACCACATATGAATTGAGTGGCTTCTTCCGACGATGGTTCGAGGCTATGTCCCTGAGCATGTCTGGCTAGTGCTGGTAGAGTTGAGCTATTTCTTTCGCCAGCTTTATGCCAAGGAGTTATCTCGGACCGTGATTGCTGACTTGGAAAGAATGGCACCTGTGTTGCTCTGTAAGTTGGAGAAGATCTTTCCACCCGGCTTCTTCAATCTGATGCAGCATTTGATTTTGCACCTCCCGTATGAGGCATGAATGGGGGGCCTGTGCAGGGCCGTTGGTGCTATCCAATCGAGAGATGTCTAAAGGTTCTTCGAAAGAAATGTAGAAATAAATGCAAAATCGAGGCTTCCATTGCAGAGGCATACATTCTGGAGGAGGTGGCGAACTTCACAACAACATACTATGGTAACAACCTCCTTAGCGTGCATAATCCACCCCCTCGTTACAATGCTGGCGAAAACGAATCAAAGGTCAGCCTTTTCTGAGGGCAACTCGGAAGTGCAAGTGCATCGACCCCAAGACCTTGAATCATGAAGAGTGGCGCCATATCATGCTATACGTGTTGACCAACCTTGATGAAATGGCGCCGCACATGCAGTAAGTTCTCAACGAACTTGTTAAATACGCCATCACTATTCTGCATCTAACCCTCTTGTTTCTCGTTGGTACAGGGAATTTCTTCATGAATTATGGCGTCAATCAAGGGATCCTACCCCGCAGTAGGTAGATACCCTTCTTAGACAGGGTGTGGGAAATGGAATGTCTGATTTCATTTCTTGGTTCAAACAAAAGGTACCGTCCAATTTAGCTCGTACTTAGTTTGACATTCCAAGTTACTCGTACGCGCGAATAATATAACGATGTATCCTGCTTGAGCTTGCAGGGCCAGAGGGATGCATCTATGCATGCCGAGTTGAGATAGGTTGCCGATGGCTTTGCCTATTGGGTCAGGTCATTTTCCAGTTATGACGTGAATGGATATCGCTTTCGCACAACAAGCTATGAGCAGAGTCGGCCCAATCGAAGAACCACAAGTTCCGGAGTTTTTACGCCCGGCGTTGATGAGATCGAGTATTATGGAAGAATTGAAGAAATATACGAACTCAAGTTTCATGGTTCCAAACCTTTTAATCCCGTCATATTCAAATGCCATTGGTTTGATCCTAAAGTAACGAGACGGACATATTCTAATCTTGGGCTAGTCAAAATTCGACAGGATTCCGTCTTACTAGGAGACGATGTCTATATTATGGCCCAACAGGCCACACAAGTTTATTATCTCCCATATGCGTGTCAAACCAAAAGTCATCTTAAGGGTTGGGATATTGTGCACAAGGTATCGCCACACGATAAAGTGTCTGTCCCAAACGATGAAGATTACAACTTAGACCCAAACACATATGACGGAGAATTCTTTCAAGAAGAGGGACTAGAAGGGAGGTTTGAGATAGACTTAACCGAAGCGATCGGAATGGAAGTAGATAATGAAACGGTTATTGAAGAGGACGCTGGAGATGAGGTGCAAAATGTGAAGGACTTATAAATGCTTGAGCGATTATATTTAGACAATGACAATGGCAACATTGCTCATTCAGATAGTGTTGATTATTTCGACATGATTGATAGTGATGATGAGACTTATGATCCAGCTAATCCCGATCATAAAGATTATTTCTAATACATGTAATACTATGTTATTTTGTAATTACATTTTGTTTATTTTGCATCTCTTTCTAAGTACTTCTTGTTTATCTGTGCATATTGGTTTGCTCTTTTTAATTGTAGGTGATTGAACAAAGATGGTGGGCGGTGGGATGAGGAAGCTAGGTGATAATACTTGTGGTTGTTAATGGTACTTCTATTTGCAATTGTGGTTGTAGATGATGGAACACTTTGATTACTTGTGAACCTATTTGTGATATATTGTGAGATATGTGATGTTTGTGATATATATGTGGTGTTGGATATCTGTGTTGTTGATGATATATATGTGATGTTGGTGATGTTTGTTATATATATATATATCTTCTATTTGTTTGGATGGAATGTAAAAAATAAATAAAAAAGACTGTTTTCAGTCACTTTGCCGAGTGCAATGGCCTTGACACTCGGCAAAGTGACGACCTGAGAACATGCCTGGGAACATGCTTTGCCGAGTGCACAGGCCATTGCACACTCGGCAAACATCACAGGTTTGCCGAGTGCCACGGGCCAGGCACTCGGCAAAGGTGGCCTGTTTGTCGAGTGTCTTGCCGGTGGCACTCGGCACAATGTCCACGTTTGTCGAGTGTTTGAGTCAACGGCGCTTGCAAAGAGGCGACCTTTGCCGAGTGCTTGATCTTGACACTTGGCAAAGCCGCCGTCACGGTGGCGCTCGTCATCACGGCGACTTTTCTTTGGCGAGTGTCAGATTAGCACTCGGCAAAGGCTTTACCGAGTGCCCGATAAAGTGCACTCGGCAAAGAGGTCTTTGCCGATCAATTGTTTACTGAGCGCTCACTCGGCAAAGGATTTGTCGAGTGTATATCGGCCTTTGCCGAGTGCCTGAGACACTCGACAAAGAAGCCGCCTCCGGTAGTGTAACCATATATTAGTAATAAATAAATCCAAAGACAAGCGTGACGTATAACGTCTTGTGTGGTTGCGTCTGAGAGTCCTCATGGTGGCGAGAAAAGACAAGGCATCGATGGGGCATGAGTACACGAGCTGATGAAACATAGTACTCCTGTTTCTAAGGCCTTGTTTAGTTCCAAAAACTTTTTTCAAAAAGTGCTACTGTCGGATACCACAAGAAGGGGTACCTTAAGCAAGAACCAAAAATATTGCTTAAGCCTTGCAAAAATCAAAGCCAAAGGACAACCACGAGGTCTCGTTAGATTCTCCGACTCGCCTAAGGCTTGTGCCGAGGCCTCAGATGAAAGGCCAAAGCCCTCCGCCCCGCCGAGGCCCTCTCACCGAGGCCCCGCCCCGCAAGGCCTCGGACGGGATACCAATTCTCTGATTCGCCTGAGGCTGGGCAACAACCTCGTCACCTCCGTCCCGACCGACTCCTCTGACAAAACGTCACGTCCAGTTAATGCACCCCACTACTCCCACAACGTCAGCCGCACATTGGTGCGGTATAGGCAGAATGACCGACGGGACAGGGGACCGCGCAGCAGGGGTTACCTACCACTATGCTCATCACTGTGCCCCCTGCCGACATCCGTACTGCCCTGTTCTACCTAACTCCTGCGCCATTGACAAAGTGGCGTGGAGGGTCAAGTCCGGGTCCCAGTAGTCTCAGAATCAGCATGAAAGACCAACTGTTCGTCCTCCGCCTCGTCCGAGATCCCCCGGTAGGGCCTCGGATGTACTATTCCTTCTCCGCCTCGGCCGAGGCCGGGCTCGTCCCGCATCCTCATCACCTCCACCTCAACCATCCCTCTGGCAAGCCGTCCCATCCGTTTAAGTGCGCCTGGTCACACCTACTACGTCAGCCACGACTGGCAGGGTACATCAACAGGCGATGGGACAACGGTCAGATCTCCTTTTTACCATCGGTGCAGGGGTTACCGTGCCCTATGGACACACGCTCCGCACTTTTCCACCTGAATCGGGTACGACGCTGACCACCGAGACCCCCACATCATACATGGGTCACCTCCGAGGCCTCGGCAAAGTAGGCCTCGGCATGATCAGCTATACAGCACCCGCTAGGCCTCGGCACTCCACCAAGTCAAGAACCCACAAGGCATGGCATGTCTCCTATAGTGGAGGCCATACTGACTAGACGTCAACAAGGACTCCCACGACCTCAACAACCTCGGGCCTGGCCAGCACGGCGCGCCAGTCAAGTACCAATCGCAATTCCCAACACCATGCTGCTACAGGACTGACCTACAGTAGGCTCCATGTGTAGCTCACTCATGTACTCCTGGCTCCCTCCTTGCGGTTATAAAAGGAAGCATCCAGGGATAGCTCTAGGAGGTGAAAAAACATACGAAAAAACCACGCTCTCACACACACGCAAGCGACACTCTGTAACACACGCTCTCCCAAGCTGCCCGAGAGCAACATCTCAAGCAGCCCACACCGTTCCACGCTGAGACCTAGGACTAGCTCCCTCTCTCACCTAGCTTGTAACCCCCTACTACAAGCACTTCGGTGCAAGGAATACAAGATCGATCTCTCAGACTGGACGTATGGCACCAATTGCCTGAACCAGTATAAACATTGTGTCTCTTTGCACCACCATCTGGAACTAGGGGCACACAGTTCAAATTCACTGGTTGGTTGAGGACCCCCCGGTCCAAAACACCAACAGTTGGCGCCCCAGGTAGGGGCCTCTGCGTGTTAGCTTGATCGTCCCAACAATTTTTGGATGGCTGACCCCATACGCCCACTACGTCTCGACACGGTAATCTGGTTCGGGAGCCTAGAGTTCATATCTCTAGGATGTGAGTACAACCTAGTACTCCTCCCACCCAGAGCCCCTTTGGCCGATGATGGCGTCGCGCACCAGTAGCCCGGGCGCAGGCGACGCCTGGGCCGCCGCTCTCATCGCGCTCGCTAGGCACGGCGCGAGCGGGATCACCCCGACACCGCACAACCTCAGGGCGACGTGCCGCACTCCGCCGGTATCCCGTGCCCGGCTGTTGGGACGAGGTCCCTTGTTGGGGACCTGTCTGGCCTAAGCTTGGGCAGGGGAAAGACACCGGTGACGTGCAGTGACGCCCCATCGTCAAGTTCTGTACCGCCACCACCTGAGGAGCCAACTCTGACGGAGCAGGGCCCGACGATGGCCCCATCTCCATACCCTTTCGGGTTGAGAAATGTCGCCGCCGCCTATGCTTCCGCCTACGCTTCCGCTCACACGGAACCCTTAGGGCGCCACCAATGTTTCGCCCTTGACTTTTCGGCCACAACCTCGGTTCACACCCACACCAACTCCTCAGAGGAGGACGAGGCATGGGCCGGAGCAGACTTCTCCGGGCTTCATGACCATGAGGCTATGCGTCGCTTTTTGGCCGCAAGCGACTACTGCTTCGGCTATTCCGACTTCGATGACGAAGGCACTTATAATCCCACTCGAGAGTGCTTCCACATCGGGCTCGGAATGCCAGGGGCAAGTAATGAGAATGAAGGGGTAGGCAACCGCTCCCCGCTCCGACAAAGGGCGGGTGACGCCACACCCCCGCTCGACGAGCTTCGGGTGGCACGGAATGTGAACGCCGCCCCCGAGGAACTCCGACGCCTGGACCTGGAGCAGCTCCGTGAGCTCCAGGCAAAGGTCGACCAAGACCGACTCCTGCTGCAGCAGCTCCGAGACACTCTCAAGCAGGAGCAGCGAGGTCGCGGTGATGGCGGAAGGGCACGGCGGAGGGCCCACAATGTGTGCCGCCGCATCAACAATGACGAAGGGAGCGAGCAACCCCCAATCTTCAATCGCGCTAGCCAGAATGTCGCGGCAGCGGCAATGCTAGTCCGGGCGATGCCCGAGCCCTCTACCACGGAGGGGCGATGGGTTCACGGCGAGCTCCGAGACCTTCTCAAGACCACCATGGTACAGCAGGCCGAAAGCTCTGCGTCTCGACGGCGTGAGGACACCTCGAAATGGCCCTCAGTGCGCGACCACCTCAGGGCCCCCTTAGTGCACGACCGCCTCAGCGACCGGCGCGAGGCGCAAGATGACCACGATGTGGTCAGCAGGCGATGATGCCACAACGATGATGGGCCCACCCGAGGCTACCACCTACACCGAGGCGACCACTATGACAGTGATGAGGACCGCAGTCCTTCTCTCCCCGGCCACCGCCCCTCGAGTCTTCAAAGAAGGCCATCCACGAGCACCCCATTCCCGCCTGATTTTGGCAACCGCCAGCCTCACAAAGTCTGTGGCAAGACCAACCCTGAGTTGTGGTTGGCCGATTACCGCCTGGCTTGTTAGTTAGGCGGCGCGAACGATGACCTGCTCATCATCCACAACCTCCCTTTATTCCTGTCAGACTCGGCGCGAGCCTGGCTCGAACACCTCCCCCCTTGCAGATCCACAACTGGCGCGACTTGGTAAAGATCTTCATCGGAATTTCAGGCACATCGTGTGCCCCAGGAACTCTGGGACCTCAAGAGTTGTCGCCAAAGTCGAACGAGTCTCTCCGAGACTTCATCCGCGATTCTCCAAGCAAGTGTCTCGAGTTGCCCAAATACGGGTGACTCGAAGTGGTCCAGGCTTTCCTCTCCGGCACCTCCTGCCAAGACCTGGTCCGAGAGTTAGGCCGGAACGTACCAACCTCAGCGGCCGCGCTCCTCGACATCGCCACCAACTTTGCCTCAGGTGAAGAGGCCATCGGGGCCATCTTCCTCGAAGGCAACACAAAGGGGAAGCGGAGGGACGAGGCCCCCAGGGCCTCGGCCTCCTGTTTCCCCAAGAAAAAGCAAAAGGGACGCCCAGGGAAGCAAGAGGCCCTCGAGGCCAATTTCGTCGCAGCCGCGGATCGTAAGAATCTCCGAGGCCCCGGCAGGGGTCCCGGAGTATTCGACGATATGCTTAAGAAGCCCTGTCCTTACCACCAGGGCCTGGTGAAGCATACCCTCGAAGAATGCACCATGCTCTGATGTTACTATGCCAAGCTCGGGCTCCCCAATGATGATGCCAAGAAGAAGGGCGCCGGCGATGGAGATAACGACAAGGACAACGGGTTCCCAGAAGTGCACAATGCCTTCATGATCTTCGGCGGGCCTTCAGCGTGCCTCACGGCGTGTTAGCGAAAGAGAAACACCGGGAGGTCTTCTCGGTCGAGGTAGCCACTCCCTAGTACCTAAACTGGTCTCGGGAGGCGATCACCTTCGATCGGGAAGGACACCCCAACTATGTCCCAAACCCCAGGCAATACCCGCTCATTGTTGACCCGATCATCGGCAACACCCGGCTCACCAAAGTGCTGATGGACGGAGGCAGCTGGCCTCAACATCCTCTATGCCAACACCATGGAGCTCCTAGAGCTCGACCAGTCATGGCTCCAAGGTGGTAACGCGCCCTTCCACGGCGTTATGATAGGGAAGCGCACTCGACCCCTCGGACGCATTGACTTGCCGGTCTGCTTTGGCACTCCCTCCAACTACCGCAAGGAGATCCTCACCTTTGAAGTGGTTGGGTTCAAGGGGACCTACCACGCCATCCTGGGCGCCCGTGCTACGCCAAATTCATGGCGGTCCCGAACTACACCTACCTCAAGCTCAAAATGTCGGGCCCCAATGGCGTCATCACCATCGGGTCCATGTACGAGCAAGCATACGACTGCGACGTCGAATGCATCGAGTACACCGAGGCTATCGTGGAGGCCGAGGCACTCATCGTCAACCTCGACCAACTTGGTAGCGAAGTACCCGACTCCAAGCGCCGCGCCAGGAGTTTCGAGCCCACAGAGACCGTCAAGCTCGTCTCGGTCGACCCTAACTGCTCCAACGACCGAACATTGAGGGTCCGCGCCACCCTTGATAGCAAATAGGAAGCCGTGCTCATCGACTTTCTTCGCACGAATGCCGATATGTTCACATGGAGTCCCTCGGACATGCCGGGCATACCGAGGGAGGTCGCCGAGCACGCCTTAGATGTCCGGGCCGGCTCCAGACCGGTGAAGCAGCGCCTACGCCGATTCGACGAGGAGAAGCGCAGGGCCATCGGTGAGGAGGTGCAGAAGTTGTTGGCGGCCGGATTCATCAAGGAAGTGTCCCATCTAGAGTGGTTAGCTAATCCTATATTAGTTAAGAAGAAGAATGGAAAATGGAGGATGTGTGTAGACTACACCGGTTTAAATAAATCATGTCCAAAGGTTCCATTTCCATTACCTCGAATCGATCAAATCGTTGATTCCACTGCAGGATGCGAGACCCTATCTTTCCTTGATGCATATTTCGGTTACCATCAAATCAAGATGAAAGAATCTTACCAGCTCGTGACTTCTTTCATCACCCCGTTCGGCATGTACTGCTATGTGACCATGCCATTCGGTCTCAGACACACAGGGGCCACATACCAGCGGTGCATGACCCAGGTCTTCGGCGAGCACATCGGGCAAACTGTCAAGGCTTACGTGGACGACATCGTGGTCAAGTCTAGAAAGGCTAGTGATCTCGTCGGTGACCTAGAGATCGCTTTCAAATGCCTCAGAGAAATGGGTATCAAGCTTAATCCTGAGAAGTGTGCCTTCGGGGTCCCTCGAGGCATGCTCTTGGGGTTCATAGTTTCAGAGCACGGCATCGAGGCCAACCCAGAGAAAGTATCGGCCGTGACCAACATGGGGCCAGTCCGAGACCTCAAGGGAGTGCAGAGAGTTATGGGATGCCTTGCGGCCCTGAGCCGCTTCATCTCATGCCTTGGCGAAAAAGGTTTACCTCTGTACCATCTCTTGAGAAAGTCCGAATGCTTTTCTTGGACCCTCGAGGCCGAAGAAGCCCTCACCAAGCTCAAAGCCCTGCTCACCAACCCTCCCGTCCTGGTACCGCCAACCAAGGGCGAGGCCCTCTTACTCTATGTCACCGCAACGACCCAAGTAGTCAGCGTGGCCGTAGTAGTCGAGAGGCAGGAAGAGGGGCACACTCTACCCGTCCAACGACCTATTTACTTCATCAGCGAGGTACTTTCCGAAACTAAGACACGCTACCCCCACATCCAGAAGCTGATCTACACCATAGTCTTGGCTCGGCGCAAGTCGTCACTCACTACTTTGATCCCACCCGATGACCGTGGTGTCATCTTTCCCTCTGGGAGAGATAATCCAAACCGGGGAGGCCTCGTAGAATAGCCAAGTGGGCTGTTGAACTCATGGGGAGGCCCTGTCTTTTGTGCCTCGAAAAGCAATTAAATCCCAGGTCTTAGTCGATTTTGTGGCTGAGTGGACCGACACCCAGCTGCCACATGCTCAAATCCAAGTGGAATGCTAGACCATGTACTTTGATGGGTCTCTGATGAAGACCGGGGCAGGCGTGGGTCTGCTCTTCATCTCTCCCCTCGAGGGCATGTGCGTTACATAATTCGGCTTCACTTCGCCGCCTCCAACAACGCAGTCGAGTACGAATCTCTCGTCAATGGCTTGCAGATCGCCATCGAGCTTGGAGTGCGGTGTCTCGATATACGGGGCGATTCACAGCTCGTCATCGACCAAGTCATGAAGGACTCGAATTGTCATGACCCCAAAATGGAGGCATACTGCAAACTGGTACGTCACCTTGAAGATAAGTTCGACGGTCTCGAACTCAACCACATTGCACGGAAGTTCAATGAGGCCGCGGACGAACTGGCAAAGATGGCATCGGCATGGGCCTCGGTCCCCCCGAACATATTCGTAAGAGACCTGCACAAGCCCTCGGTGGACTACACCTCGGTGGCACAAGAGGGCCCACCGGTCGAGCCCACCACAGGGCCTGAGGCCCCTTCTATTACCGAGACCCCGGCGGCCGAGGCCGAAGCCATGGAAATCGATGCAGGGCCTCTCGAGGCCGACCAGGGGGTGGACTGGCGGGTCCCGCTCCTTGATCGCCTCGTTCGAGGAGTGCTTCCTACGGACAGGACCGAGGCCCAACGGCTGGCGCGACGAGCCAAAACTTACGTCGTCAGCAACGGCGAGTTGTATAGACGAAGCCCATCTAGCATCCTCCAACGATGCATCACCACCGAGGAAGGCCAAGCCCTGCTTTGGGACTTGCATGCGGGAGCCTGCGGGCACCATGCTGCGCCTCGGACGCTCATCGGAAATGCCTTCCGCCAAGGGTTCTACTGGCCAACGGTGGTTGCCGACACCACCAAGCTGGTACGCTCCTGCGATGGATGTCAGTACTATCGTGGCAGACGCACCTCCTCGGCTCAAGCCCTCCAAACCATCCCCATCATGTGGTCGTTCGCCGTGTGGGGACTGGACATGGTTGGGCCTCTGCAGAAAGCCCCCGGGGGCTACACGCACTTGTTGGTAGCTATTGACAAGTTCTCCAAATGGATCGAAGCTCGTCCGATTGCTCAAATCAAATCCGAGCAAGCGGTATTGTTCTTCACTAATATCATCCACAGGTTTGGGGTTCCAAACACCATCATCACCGACAATGGGACACAATTCACCGGACATAAATTTCTGACATTCTATGACGACCACCACATCTGTGTGGTTTGGTCGGCCATAGGACACCCTAGGACGAACGGCCAAGTAGAACATGCCAACGACATGATTCTTCAGGGCCTCAAGCCAATGATATACAACCGATTGAAGAAATTCAGCAAGAAATGGCTGGTCGAACTCCCATCGGTCATCTGGAGCCTGAGGAATACACCAAGCCGAGCCACGGGGTTCACGCCGTTCTTCCTGGTCTATGGAGCCGAGGCCATCCTCCTCACTAACTTGGAGTACGGCTCCCCAAGGCTGCAGGCTTACAACGAGCAAAGCAACCGCACTACTCGTGAGGACGCCCTCGACCAACTGGAGGAAGCTCGAGACGTTGCGTTGCTACATTCAGCCAAGTACCAGCAAGCCCTACGACGCTATCAAGCCCGGCGCATCTGAAGCCAAGACCTGAAGGTGGGCGACCTGGTGCTGATACTGAGGCAGAGCAACAAGGGCCGCCACAAGTTGACCCCGCCATGGGAAGGGCCGTACATCGTCGCCCAAGTGCTAAAACCCAGGACCTACAAGCTGGCCAACGAGAAGGGCGAAATCTTCACCAATGCTTGGAACATAGAACAGCTACGTCGTTTCTACCCTTAAACTTCCAAGCATTGTATACATTTTTTCTCGAAATATATTAAAGAAGCGCTCTTTAGTTGTTCTAATTTTCGAGAAACCCCGCCCATCGATGGGGGATCAACGTTGCGATGACGCTATGAGTGAGGCTCGGCTCTGCCTCTACAGAACCAAGCCTCCCTCGGGGGCTAGAAGCGGGGGGAACCCCCTAAGTCCCGAGCACTATTTTTTAATCATTTTTCGAATAAATTTCCACGCCAAACTCTCTCGCGTACTCTGACAGGAGGCGCCCCGGCCCCATCGGACTCGTGGGCCTCGACAACGCGCGGCGTAGGCCCTTCCTCCTCCGTCTACTTTGAGGCCGCCCCGGGAGCCCCTTCCTGGGCGACCGGCCCTCCAGTCGGCTGGGCGACGCGCACCACCACGCATTTGCAATGCTTGCATTCTTACCGCTTGTTGAGCAAAGGAGTCAAGCTCACTTTGAGTGCCTTGCGCGGCGCCAAGGCTGGCACCTCCACCTGATGCTTCTGACTGAAGGCAAAACACCCACTTGGTCAGCATATGACCATGAAGCGAGCAGGAGACGATGCGAACATCATTGAAAAAACACTCACCTCGAGCGGGGTTGCAGCCGCTTTGGCACCGCGACTCTCCTCTCTCCTTGGCGGCCGCGGTGGTGGCGGAGGCATGGCCCCGGTATCCACTGGTGCCACCGACCCTCGTCGGACTCGCACCCCCTCGACCCTCCGTGGGGCGCTTGCGCCGCCCCCGCCACCGCTTCCACCACTCACTCGCCGAGCCTACGGGCCGACGCACGCGCTTCCCAGGCTCCGTGGCTCAGCGTATCAACTTCGGACGCGGGGTGAGCGATTGCCGACCCCGGGGCGCCATCTCCTCCTCCCCTAGAAATGCTGGGCTGCTCACCAATGCCTCGAGCGCTGTCTCCCCGACATCGGGGAGATGGTCCAGGGGACCTCGCCCCCTCTCGATCCCGTCATCTTCGTCCAAAGAATCCTCCAATAGCGACGGCGACAGAGACAACTCCACCGGGAGACCGTCCTGCTTTTGACGTCGGCGGTGTTTCTCCAGCGCTTTGTGCTCGAGTATCTTCATATTGCGCCTTGCCTCCTTGGCGTCCTTCTTCTTCTTCTGCGCCTCGGCATGTGCTCGGTTCGCCGCCTGCCGCCTTGCGTCCTCGGGAACGGGTGGCGGGGAGTCTCGCACATCCCTCATCCCCTATAGGAATGGCGAACGCAAGTAAGGAAAGGGGAAAACAGTGAGGAACGAGGAGGCCTCGGGAGCTGCAGCGACGCGTGACTTACTAGGGAGAGATACCCCTGCGACGGGCGCATGACGATGTGGGTCAGACCACCGCTCTTTAGCTTCCCATCCATCGTCTCCCTCACCCGATGTAGAACCACCTCATCGGAGAGGGTAGCGGCAGACATCCAGATGCCCTCGATCGGCTCATCCGGTCTCATATCGAACAGGCACCGCCGCCGAGCCATCAGCGGCAGCACCCTCCGGTGGTGGAAGGCCGCCACGACCACACCGTCGTAAGGCGGCAATGCTCACAGACCTCTCCAGCCCCTCCAGAGTGGGGCAGCGGCTTGGCTCTGCTCCTCCCTCGGCACGCCATACCTCCACTTCTCCGGACAGTCCTCCACGATCCGCCCGGTGTAGGGGGAAGTCCGTTGTCATCATTGAGGAGATAGAACCAGCTAGTGTACCAGCGGCGATTGGTCGACGCAAGTTGGGCCGGGATGTAAAGGTGCTACCGGTCTTGGCGCACCTTGAGAGTGCAGCCGCCGGCCCTCATTATCTTCCTTGTACCCACCGTACCCGCGGCTTGGTGGTATGCCCCGCTCGGAAGAGATGGAGCCACAGCTCCCAATGGGGGGCAATCCCCAGATACCCCTCGCAGACGGCGATAAAAATAGTCGCCTGCACGATAGAGTTGGGGTTGAAGTTGTGTAGCTCCACCCCGTAGTAATGCGGGAGTGCCCGCATGAATCGTCCGCCGGCACGCCAAGACCACGCTCATGGAAAGATACGAAGCTCACGACGTACCCTTCGCGCGGCCTCAGCTCCGGCTCGCCCAACGGAGCAATCCACTCCGGCCTATCGGGGTCGGTGATCGGACGGAGAAGGTCATCGTCGATGAGCGACTGCAGCACCTCCACGGACACGTCGGACGGCTCCCAAGGATCCGCCAGGAGGATGACAGGAGGGCCGCCGGCCATTGCGTGATGGAGAATGAGGGCTACGGTGGTAAGTCTCTCTCTCTCTCTCCAGCTCGCTCTTCTCCCTTCTTCTCCCCGGCGCTCTCTGTTCTTGACAATGGCTCGAAGGCAGAAAAGGCAAGTACGGGAAAGGTAAGGAGGGGAGGGGCAAGACTCGTTTCATATTTATGCAGGGAAAGGACGAAATGGTCAGGCGACGAAATCGGGGAAGTTTCCCTCGAGTCCAGGCACAGTTAATCCAGATCCAATTCTACCGCCCACGCGCCAACCTTTTTCTCATTAATTGCATGGACGGTTATGCCCTGCCCGCTGACACCGCGTCGCATCCAACCACAGCAACAGCAGGCCCCGAGAAACCGCCTCAAAGGGCGCGCCTACCGTTGTCATCCGATGGGAGGGGAATATTCCCCCAGCCGATTCCTTCTAGACTAAGGAACCGAGCGCTGAGCCCATTATGGTCTTGGGGTTCGAAGGCTGGACCCCCGAGGGTTTTGATAGCCACCGTAGGACAACAGAGTCAGGGACGGCTATGGGCGAGCCCGTACATGGCCAAGGCCCGAGCAAGCAATCGCTCGGGATGCCCTAAGTCATGTCCGAGACCAACGGGAGTTCTCCGAATGGGATCCCACCATAGGGAGGCGCCGAGCCCCCGGGGCCAATCAAATGGCCCTAGGACCCACTAGAGAAGCCCTCTGGTACTTTTGGAGTGCGTCTCTGGACCACTAGCCGACCCCTATCGAATGGGGCACGGGCCTCCACTCGGATTTACCCGATAGCAGCTCACCGGAAGTGTCACCGCTCGCGCCCACCAAGGGTAGCCTGGCATATTCCACCCCTCCTTCCGAGCAAAAAAGATGCACGAGGGTCATATAAAAAGCTAGGGGAACTCCTGACCGCCCTCTCGCTCCGTGCAGAGGCTCGGGGGCTCTCCCTGCAACCTTGTCGGGACCCAGCGACCTAGGCTCGCACTCGAGGGGGCTCGGCAAACAAACCCCTCCTTCCGAACAAAAAGGATGCGCGAGGGTCGCATAAAAAGTCAGGGAAACTCCTGACAGCCCTCTCGCTCCGTGCGGAGGCTCGGAGGCTCTCCCTACAACCTTGTCCGGGACCCAGCGACCCAGGCTCACACTCGAAGGGGTTCGGCAAACAAACCCCTCCTTCCTAACGAAAAGGATGCGCGAGGGTCGCATAAAAAGTTAGGGGAACTCCTGACCGCCCTCTCGCTCTGTGCGAAGGCTCGGGGGCTCTCCCTACAACCTTGCTGGGACCCAGCGACCCAGGCTCGCACTCGAGGGGGCTCGGCGAACAAGCCCCTCCTTCCAAACGAAAAGGATGTGCGAGGGACACCTAAAAAGCCAGGGGAACTCCTCATCGCCCTCTCACTCCATGCGGAGGCTCGGGGGCTCTTCCTGCACCCAAAACAAAAGCAGGTCACCCAAGCTCGCACTCGGAGATTCGAAAAAATGCGACAAAAAGGGCGCCGAGCCCGTTACGGTCTAGGGGTTCGAAGGCTGGACCCTCGAGGGTTTCGATAGCCGCCCCAGGACAACAGAGTCAGGGACAGCTATGGGCGAGCCCATACATGGCCGAGGCCCGAGCAAGCGATCGCTCGAGATGCCCTAAGTCGTGTCCGAGACCAGCGGGGAGTTCTCCGAATGGGATCCCACCGTACGGAGGCGCCGAGCCCCCGGGGCCAATCGAACGGCCCTAGGACCCACTAGAGAAGCCCTCTGGTACTTTTCGAGTGCCTCTCTGGACCACTAGCCGACCCCTATCGAATGGGGCACGGGCCTCCACTCGGATTTACCCGATAGCAGCTCACCGGAAGTGTCACCGCTCGCGCCCACCAAGGGTAGCCTGGCATATTCCACCCCTCCTTCCGAGCGAAAAGGATGCGCGAGGGTCGCATAAAAAGCCAGGGGTACTCCTGACCGCCCTCTCGCTCTGTGCGGAGGCTCGGGGGCTCTCCCTGCAACTAGGCCAAGTCCCAGTGACCCGAACTCGCATTCATGGGCCCGGCAAACATGATAAAACTCCTTGCTCAACGGAGAAAAAAGCCCCTGGAGGAGTAAACCCACTCCTCCAGGGCCTCGGGGGCTACACCCGGCGGGTGCGCTCACGCGCACCCACCGGAACCACTAAATACAAAACACAATCCCGACGGGAGCTGCTACGAGCCAAGTCTCGTCAAAACCTCGAGAGTGCCTGAACTCCTCCCGAGGCTCGGGGGCTACTGTTGGATACCACAAGAAGGGGTACCCTAAGCAAGAACAAAAAATATTGCTTAAGCCTTGCAAAAATCAAAGCCAAAGGACAACCACGAGGTCTCGGCAGATTCTCCGACTCGTCCAAGGCTTGCACCGAGGCCTCAGACGAAAGGCCAAAGCCCTCCGCCCCGCCGAGGCCCTCTCGCCGAGGCCCTCTCACCGAGGCCCCGCCCCGCAAGGCCTCGGACGGGATACCAATTCTCCGATTCGCCCGAGGCTGGGCTCGGCAACAACCTCGTCACCTCCGTCCCGACCGACTCCTCTGACAAAACGCGTCCGTCCCATCGGCCACCAGGATGTTGATGCGCAGACAGTGAATGACCGACGGGACAAGGGACCGGGCGCAGCAGGGGTTACTGTCACATGTTCATCATCATGCCCCTCGCTAACACTTCAGACGCTTCTGTGCTACCTAACTCCTGCGCCAAGGACAAAGTGGCGTGGAGGGTTAAGTCCGTGTCCCGGTAGTCTCGGAATCGGCATGAAAGACCAACTGTTCGTCCTCCGCTTCGTCTCGTCAAGAGACCCCCGGCAGGCCTCGGACGTACTATTCCTTCTCCGCCTCGGCCGAGGCCGGCTCTCGCCCAGTATCCTCGTCGCCTCTGCCTCAACCGTCCCCTCGGCGAGCCGTCCCATCCGTTTAAGTGCACTGGTCACACCTACTACGCCACCATGATCGCGGGGTATAAAGAAGCAGGCGATGGGACAGCGGTCAAATCTCTTTTTTACCATCCCCTATTGACGGTGCAGGGGTTACCGTGCCCTATAGACACACGCTCCGCACTTTTCCACCTGAACCGGGTACGACGCTGACCACCGAGACCCCCGCATCATACACGGGTCACCTCCGAGGCCTCGACAAAGCGAGCATCGACATCGATCACCATAAAGACCCGCCAGCCTCGGCACTCTACTCCACCAAGTCAAGAACCCACAAGGCACGGCGTGTCTCCTATAGTGGAGGCCATACTGACTAGACGTCAACGAGGACTCCCACGACCTCAACAACCTCGGGCCTAGCCAGCACGGTGCGCCAGTCAAGTACCAATCGCCATTCCCAACACCATGCTGCTATAGGACTTAACTACAGTAGGTTCCACGTGTAGCTCACTCATGTACTCCTAGCTACCTCCTTGCGGTTATAATAGGAAGCAGCCAGGGATAGCTCTAGGAGGCGAAAAAACATACGAAAAAACCACGCTCTCACACACGCGCAAGCGACACTCTGTAACACACGCTCTCCCAAGCTATCCGAGAGCAACGTCTCAAGCAACCCGCACCGTTCCACGCCGAGACCTGGGACTAGCTCCCTCTCTCACCTAGCTCGTAACCCCCTACTACAAGCACTTCGGTGCAAGGAATACAAGATCGATCTCTCAGACTGGACATAGGGCACCAATTGTGTGAACCAGTATAAACCTTGTGTCTCTTTGTATCACCATCCGGAATTAGGGGCACGTAGTTCAAATTCACTGGTTGGTTGAGGACCCCCCGGTCCGAAACACCGACAGATACATTAGCTATCACATCGAATCTTACGATACGTGCATGGAGCATTAAATGTAGACGAAAAAAACTAATTGCATATTTTAGTTGAAAATTGCGAGACGAACGTTTTGAGCCTAATTAATCTATAATTGAACACTAATTGCTAAATAAAAACGAAAATGCTACAGTATCCCAATTTCCAAAATTTGACAACTTAACTGGGCCTAACATAACAGCCGCTGTATAATTGTCGCGGTCCGGCGGCACCACGTCCTGCCATGCCACCCATCTCCCACGTGATATCATGCATGATGACCTGCGGCCCGGCGCACCGGACCCGGACCCGGACCGGTGGGGCCCAGCCACGGCCCGGGCGTGCGCAGGCAGGCCAGTCAGGCTGCCTGCCTGCCTTTAATCGTCCTGGTGCCATCTGCCATGCCAACAAACTGCCACACCGTGCCAGGAGGTCGGTCAGTTTCAGCAGGCAGCAGGCCAGCACAGCAGCAGCGGGACCGAGAAGCAAATACGCCGCACCGGGAGGGGCCTCCCCGCATATAGGATATAGGACGCGCGCTAATCATCAGCACTAATCATAATCGCGTTGGTCAAGCAAGCAAGCACACGCCAGCCCAGCCCCAATATGAATTCGGAGTAGGGTGGGATAAAATATTATTTTATTCGGGTTAGACTACGGGATTGATTAATGGCATTATTATAGAGCAGAGGAGGTGGAAAGGACGGAGAGGAGAGACGGGCGAGACGAGAGCGCGTGGGTTAATTAATTGATGAGTAGTAGTCTGTTGGTTGGTGCGTGCGAGTTGCGAGTTGGCACCACCAGCATCTGCTCGTCTTCCGAGCCAGGCCGCGCGACGTGCCTTCACTCCTGTGCAGGAGAGGGCCGTGCTCGTTCCGGAGCCACAGCCACGCCCTGCAGGCTGCAGGCTGCAGCGCGGAGTGGCTGCCATGTCACCATGTGGACCTAGCAGGAGCTGGGACCACGGTGCAGACGTGCAGTATTCGCGGAGGAAACTGTCCCCTGTCCCGTGTTTCTCCTGCGCGGAACCGTTCCGTTTCCGTGTATTTCTGCTCGTCTGTTTGCTCTTTGGACGTATAGCATAGAGACCAAGATGCAAAATACTCCCACTCTACAGGCCATTGTAGACTGTACCGGTACTCTCTCTCTCCTACTCTAAAACATACATGGTTGCTTCTTCTTTATTCTAAGTCATTTTTTCTAATAATTTAATTATGCGTGTACAGGAGATATACTAGTGACATGTACGAGTCAAAACTTCAAATAGATACTCCATTATATATAATCTATCTGATCTGATAACAAATTTGGGTTTTCCCATCGTAGCTTGAAATGACTTACTAGGAGGAGATTTAGTCAAAACTTCAAATAGATCCAGATAGATCTGATAACAAATTTGCCATTTTAGCTCGTCTCAGCCATTTTAGCTCTCTCACAAAAGCAAACGCTCATACTTGGTTGAAATCCTCGTTTAGCAACACAAATACAGTATTGAGCCAAAAAAAAAATCGAGCCACATTGAGCCACAAGTCAGGGTTCGTCTCCCCATAGTACTTTGGGACGTTGGTCGGCGGTCGATACCGCGGCGGGAAAGCCGCATTGAGGATGTGTTGGCCGAAAGCCTAGGGCCCCAGCAGGTCGGGGCTCGCGCTGCGGTCTTCGCCGCTGTTGTAGCGTCCGCCGTGACGAGGATGGTAGCTGCGGCCGGCCTCCTCTCTCTTGTCACCCCGTCCACGCCTACGGGCGTCTAGGGTGTTGCGTGCGTCACGATTGAGGCCGAGACGCTCATGCACCGAGACCATGGCAAGTCCCCCGCCATCACGTGGCGCCTGGTGGATGGACACGTCCCGACCATATCGTCCCAAAGACACGCGTTGACTGGCATCGAGCTCACGTCGCCGAGGCAGCGTGTTTTCCGCCTGTTGCACCGCTGCTCGCTCGAGCAGCGTGCGGATCTCGCGGTGGGCTTGACGGTCTTCGGTGTCGCGGGCTCTAGGAGCCTTTGGAGTAGGGCCGCCGCGGCAGCTATGTTCTGACTTGTCCGGGCGAAGTGCGGGAGGCCTCCGTCGCGGGCGATAGCGCGTGCGCAGCCACCATCCCCGTGACACTTGATCTCGCGTTTGAGCTCCGCGCGCTCCTGCTCCAGCTGGAGGCCAGATGCCGCGCCCCTAGCTGTTCCACCTGCATGCGGGGAAGCCCTCCCCTCCCCGCATCCTCTTCGACTTCGTCGTTGAATTCGTTCGGTGGGGTAGCCCCTCCCTCATGGACGCTTTCGATGCGTCCTTCGGGGGTACCTGCCATAAAACATTCTCGCGAGGGGGCGATGTCTCCCCCTGCTGAAGTCAGAGTCGGAGATCGACTCTGAACCTCCCGCGAGAAGGTCGTGTAAAGACTCCGCGACGTAATCGACCATTCCCACGAATTCGTCATCCGTGGGAGGCGGGCACATGCGCTGTACCGCGAGGTGACCAACGGTCCTCGCGGCATTGCGCAGACCGAACGAGAACTCTGTCGGGGCGTCTCGGGTGAGATATTTCGAGGAGAGCAGCTCCTCTCCGGCAAGCTGCGTCTTGACGTTGGCGAAGGAGAAGGTGAGGCAACGCACATCCTTCCAGGACGGTAGGGGTCCCAGGAAGGCATTGAGCTGACGCTCTAACCTCCCGTAATCGAAGCCGAGGAGCTGGTCGTTTCTGGTGTGCGCAGCTGCAGCTCCTCAAAGGTTTCGACGGTTGCGTCGAGGCCGGTGGAGCGAGGGAGTTGGACGGGGGCAGGAGCCCACGCCAGCTCTCCCTCCGTGGCGACGATGAAGTCCAGGCTCCCAAAGCGCACGTGCGCGGTCAGGACCCAGCTAACGCCGTGGCTAGCCATCCGTGCCCTGTTGTGGACGACAAGACGCACAAAAGGCCCCTATGTGGCACGCCAACTGTCGGTGTTTCGAATCATCGGCTAGTAAATTTCTAGTTTGCGCGTTTGACCTGGATGGCTGTGCTCGGAGGACACAATGATTTATACTGGTTCGGGCGGAACGTCCCTACGTCCAGTCTGCTGCTGCTCGTGTTACCAACACTTGGTTTATAGTAGGGGTTATAAATAGGCAAGAGAGGGAGAATGTCCCAAGTCTCTAGTGAAAAGAGTGAGTCTGGTTGAACTCTTTGTCTACTGTCGTGTGCCTAAGCCCTCAGCCGATCAGACGTGTTAGATGTGTCTTGGAATGCCCCCTCCGTGGGGTGCCGTGCTTTCCCTTTTATAGATGAAGGGAAGATGCAGGTTACATCGGAGAGAGAGGGAGAGAGAGACGAGGAGAGGAAGGCTTCCGGGATTGCGACGTCTTCCATCTCATTTACGCCGGTCCCGCCGGTCCTGTAGATGACGACGGGATAGCTCCACACCGCGTCCATTAGCTTTCTTCTTCTGGGCATCCCTGATACTGATACTCAACACTATTAGCATATATTGAATCAAATAGAACCTAAATAGTAAACACGCTATACAACGCTTCATCCCACCTCACATAAGAACATCAAAATCTTGTGTACGTGTTCGGCTACGGCTACAATAATCGAATCTTTACCCACGGCTTCGCCACGCCAGCGCGGTTGCTTTTAATTTCATCACCACGGCATGCAGATGCAGGCGATTACAATTGACAATGATCGAGTTGGCCCGCCGGCTAAGCGAGGATGGTTGCTTACACGCATGAAAGAGTAGTACTAGTAGGAAAAAGGTGACATGTCACGTTAGGTCTCCTACTAATGATAGCCATGTTTATTAGCTGATAAGATATGGCTAAAAGTACGGTTGACTGATTTGATGTGAGAAAAAAATACTGTTCGTTGACTGAAAAAGTACGACTTATAAGCCAAACGAACATGTCGCATATCATATCCTCCTACGTACGTACATGTACACCTACACAGATATAATTAATATGGAGCCCACGGTACGTACGGGTAGTGACACTGCTCCATAAACTCTACTCCACGAACTTTATTTTAAACTTAAAACTTTTATCTTTTTTTTCTCTTAGAAAAGTGTTTATAGAGCTGCATCTGCTGGGCTGAAAAGCATGAAATGGAATAAAAAAACGTAGAGTGAAACCGTCTCAAAGACTCTATACACCATCTCAAAAGATTTTTTAAAAAATCCTTCTCGCAGTCGTCATCAGTGTCTAAGTATAGTATGGTATCCACTGCATGGTTGCGCCGCCGGCCGGTGTAGAAATATAGTACAATATATATAGTCTCTCTCTGAGTCTCTGTACTGTAATCAGGGGTAGATGGAGTACTTGTGCGTGACAGCGAGAGGCCGGTGGGTGCGGCTGTTGTCGACGATGGCCGCTGTAACCGCTGTACTTGCTACTGCTGATGGAGCTGCAGTGTGATGGCCTGATGCTGCAGTGTGATGGCCAGATGCAGTGGAATAGGGAATGGCAATGACAACGGCGTGTCGCCGCCGGCCCCACCCAAGCATCCGTATCCCTTTCCGCCCTCTTGCACGGAGGAGACTCGACGGGGGTCAGCTTGCAGGCGGGGCGGGTTGTGGACGGTCCACGAGCCACCAAGCTGGCCACCAAACGATTATTATGTGGGCTTTGCGGTAGTCCGCCAGCCACAGAGTCATTGTCGCAGATAGTTAGTGGAACTGGTGGGCAAAGACACAAAGCCCGCTAGTGTCCGCAATACGGCTTGACGTACAGCAAGCAAGCACATACAGTAGGCACGTAGGAAGGCAACTCTATGGGCCACGGATCTATGCTACGCATGCATGCTGTGTACGAGCTGTTCGAGCAAATAGCGTATTGCGGCGTGTACGAGCTGTTCGAGGGAACCAGGTGAGGACGAGCGCGTGGAGGAGGAGGCGTTTCCGAGGCGCACGCGGGAGCGGAGCGCCGTGGGGATGACCTCGGGGTGCGGGTCCACCATGCCGTGATCGCCGCGTCGGAGCTGGGCGAAGAAGAGGTGGGCAGAAGAAGGGGACGGCGGCGGCAGCGCTACCGTGCTAGCAGTAGGTTCGAGGACCATCGCAGACAACAGAAAGCATGCGGGTTCATGCGGGTGCTCGCGGGTTTGTCCTCTTGTCCAGCGGGCTTTGCGGAGTGGACATGGTGTTCGGCTGGTAAGGTTTGGGATGATTTTGGATGATTTAACAGTACTACGTGAGAGAGAATAAGCTGAAATAAACTGAAACAAGAAAAGACTTGTAGCCGAGCCACATCGGCCACAAACAACGTTCTCGCGGGGCGGCTATGCGGGCTCATGGAAAAACCCGCCCCGCCTGCAAGCTGAGGGCCTGTTTGGAACAAAGGAACGCAAAACAGAGGAAAGGAAAAAAAACGTAGGAATATGATAGGTGTATAGTAGTAAAACAGAGAAAAGGAAAAACAGAGAAAATAGGGAATGCAGGGATTCATAACTCAAGAATCACAAAACATGTAAATGATTAATTGTCATTATTAGTGCTTAATGGGCGGGAGCGGCGCAGCATCACGGACAACCCCATCCAGCCAAGCGCAAGCTCTCTCTCCCTCTCATGCACGCGCGAGAACCTCGGGCTTCCGCGAAAACTTTGGCTCCGAGTGGATGCAAAAATTCCTGTGTTTTGGTGTGCGAAGGAAACCTTTCCAGAGGAACTGGGAGCTCGAATCCTTCGTTCCAAACGGCACATGATGTCAGCAAAACACAGGTTTACCGTTCCTATGAAACTCCTTTGGAATTACTCCAATCCAAACAGGGCCTGAGACGGAGGCATACGTCGCTTTCCGTCGGGATATTATGGATGCCCCAAACGAGAGTGTTGCTGGGTGTGACAGCCTGAGCGGGGGCGAGTGGATGGATGCAAAAGCCAAAAGGCTCTCCGGTCTCCACCTCACCTCCCATTCCTGGCATTGGCAAGGCAGCAGCAACTCGTCCGGCTCTGGCCCGGTTCGGTTCGTTCTCGAAAGGGATCGGAGGCGCATCGTATCTCTCTATCTCTGCTCGCTTACCTGTGACTTTTTTTTTGTGTCCCCATCTCCCACGGAATCGTTCTCTCTCTCGACCGAATTTTTTATTTTTTAGCCTTTTTTTGAATTTTTTTCACAAATATACCTCTGGAGGTAAGATTTTAAAATATGAACCCTTATCTCGGTGCCAGCAACGCTGGCGTCGAGCTCTGCTCGGCGTCATCGTTGCTGGCGCCGAGATCTTAGGCTCGACGCAGAACATGGCGGTGACTTGGCGGGCAGCTCGGCGCCATAGATCCTAGCGCCGAGCTTGACGCCGTAGATCCTGACGCCGAGGTCGGCGCCGTAGATCTTGGCACCGAGCTTGGCGCCATGATCTATGGCGCCAAGGTGGTGTTTTAACCCCGGTACCAACCTTCCTGCCCCAGCCTTCTTTCTCTTCTTTCTCCTCCTTCTCGGGTTTTTTCTCTCCCCACTTCGTCCTACCTCACGAATCAGCATATTGGACCTTTAAAACTTTGATTTGATCCGTAAATCTTCGAGAGCAAGGTATCCTTGCTCTCCTCCTAGTTTTTTTCGTATCGATTCGATATATATTAGTCGGTTTTTTCAACCTAAGAATCATCATTACTTAGAGTTTTATGTAATTTTTAATATTTGTATTATACAACCCTAGGTTTAGGGTTTAATGTTATTTGCTTTCGTTTCTTAGAACGAAATTGGTTGTATTGTAGTTATGGTTCTCATTGACATTAATTTGTGATGTTTTGATTTTTGTTTATTAAATTACAACCGTTTTGTTACATACAACGCCTCAACGGTCCTGATAATTGTCCTAACCTTCGTATTGGGTTCTCCCTGCAATATTCCCATCAACCGCTTGGCAATGAGGGTAGATGTCAACTGCCGATGCTTCAGTGTCAGCTCATGATCAGCACAATTGTGTGGTCCGACAACTTTTATGATCTTCCACTTTCCGATGATCTTTTGCTTCCTTGCACAAACCCTCTATGGGCAGCGTTTCTTGTCACACACAACTGTATAACGGCGCTCCGCATATGAATGCAAGACCTTATAAGGTCTCTTTCGTATCACTACAAACGCCTGCAACCACCTCTTCAATGTAGGAAGGTCCTTGAATACCCTCCTATTCTGAATTACCATGTTAGGACCGGCCTCAGAAGCTTCTAGAGCTCATCATCACGTCCTTCTGCACACGTCTGATCCGAATGAGCAAGATTACTGAACTCGTGAACTCTTGGATCACGGCGGCCGGAAAAGATACGCCTCAGCATCTCAACATCACTCTCTGTCAGCTCTCCAACAGGGCAATCATCATCAGAATCAAGATCCCTTGCCATCTAATACGGCTCCGAATCATTCATAATTTCAACACTATTGGAGCCATGGAATCCATCTCCACAGTGCACTTGCGCAGGAACAGGGGGCACATCCACATTGTCAGGAATGTCTCCTGCAACATAAGTAGAGAAATGAGGAAAGAATGAAAGAAATAGATGTAAGGAAGGAGGTAAGCTCCCAATAACCTTACGGATAAGACACTTACTCGGATGATTCTGTGTCAAAAGGATCTCATGAGGAGGATCTGCCACAACAATATGAGTCTGACAAGCATCTCCAACTACCTCATTGGGGGCAGATTGAGCATCGAAAATCGTAGGTGCAACCTCCACATCCATATCAGGTTTTGGGACGGGAGGGTCGAAGTGTGCCTGCTGACCCATTGGTGGGGAAAACCCATAAGGGATGGGATCAACTAACACCCGACGCACAACCACGTCCAAACATTACAGCTGGCTCTTCATAGCCAATCTCACATAGTTCTCCCACTGATCTGCACATCCAATTGGGATCATTCGCCTGAGGATGTTGGAAGGAGAACCTAGGTGCAGTACACCCTCAACTGCAATGCCATCATCATCATCTCCTAGGCAATGCAGCTCCTCCCGAGCCCTTGCAACCATCTCACTAAATGAAAGGCCTATCATTGAATAGCACAGGCACGCTTTGCATGTCAACAAACTCAACATATCCATAGCGATCGTTTTCAACGGTGCCTTCATGATATATGGTCACTAGGTTGTCCATCTATTTTAAACATGTAACGAAACTCATGTCCTCTAGTCAAAAATACACGCTAACTACTAACGTGAAGGTCTCTAGTATTTAGATAAGTAAATGTATACTATGTACTAAGTACTACATATATATACTAAGTACTAAATATATACCTATGTATGTATCTAACTATGTAATAACTATATACGAAAACTAGTTATACCAACATAAGTATCTATATGTCTATCTACCTATTACACCCGAACTATTGTTAACTAAGTACTAAATTACCAATTCAAACGAATAAAGTAACTTACTTTACTGTGCAGTCAGTGGAGCGTCGGTGGAGTGCAACAGCAAGCCGTCGGAGCGCCTTGGCGTGCCTGGGCCGGAGCTCCCGCGCGCCTTGAGGTGGCGGTGTAGGCGGGCACAAGACAGCGGACCCGTCAGAGGACGGGGGGAGGCAGCAGACGGCTAGCTAGCGAGAGCGCCATGACGGTGGGGGCGGGCGAAGCGAACCGCGAGAGTGGCGCGGTAGGGCAGGGCGTAGCGGGCCACCACGGGTGGCAAGGACGACACGCGACGTGGCGGGTAGAGCGAACACAATGCCGGCCGAGCGGCGCATGCATGCATGACGGACGGGTGGGGGCGAGGTAGGGGGCACCGAGTGGCACGGCGCGAACACGCTGGAGCGGCGGGCGCATGCGGGACGGCGCGACAAAGGTTTGGCGGGGGCGGACGCAAGTGCAGGACGAGAGAGAGAGATAAAGAGAAAGAAAACTCGGACCCATACGTAAGAGGGTTTGGCGCCGAGCTCGGCGCCAAGATCCACGACGTCGAGCTGGCTGCCATGTCAGCGTCCATGGCGTCAACGTGGCCCGGAGCTCGGCGGCAGCAACGATGGCGCCGAGCTACGAGTCCAGATTTTGAAATTTTACCTCCAGAGGCATATTTGTGAAAAAATTCAAAAAAAGACTAAAAAATAAAAAATTCGGCCCTCTCGACCATCCAGGAGCAGTCGAGCAGAGGCATGCATGTCGCCCATGCCATGCATGGCAGCAACGAGGGGTCACGACCGCGAGGGAGAGAGACGCCCACGACCGGCTCTGATCCGATGTGTCCTGCCGCGTAGGGGTATTAAACATACATGTTTGGACACTATTTGAAGTATTAAACATAGACTAATTATAAAACTAATTGTACAGATTGGGACTAATTTGCGAGACGAATCTATTAAGCCTAATCAGTACATGCTTTGACAACGTTGTGCTATAATAAACATATGCTAATGACACCTTTTTAAACTTTAGTCCCTGAATCAAACACCCCGCCTGCCCCTCCTCTGCGATCTGCCAATCTGCATGCAGGCCGGCCCATTTTTACCAGAAAAAAATTGCAGCCAACCAGCGTGCATACCCAGCGTGGATGAAGGCCACGTGTTCCCAGGAGTTGATCAGACGGGCAATCAGGGTGCGGCTCCTCGCTGCTTCTTTCCTATAACACATGGGCTCAGGCTTGCAGTTAAAGCCCCGGAAGAACTGCTTTCTGGCTGCCGTGAGATGCCTTTGCGTACACACGTGTCAATAGATAATGGGGGTATGCACGCTGGTAGGCTGCATGCAATTTTTTTTCCACCCTTACCAGGCCTGCATGCGTACGTGTCGCCGATAGCGGTGCGGTGTCTGACACCATGCATGTACAGGATCCTCATGTACTCGCCGTTCCAAATAAATAAACCAACGTCTAAAAAAAACGATTTTAAAAATTGTTCTGAGTTATAATCACCATGTTCGCTTATGCTGATGCTTATGCTGAAATATTGTGAGAGAAAAATACCGTTCTATAGCTGAAAAATAGCTCAAGCGAACAGGGCGATTATCTTTTAATAAATTTAATCAACTCTATAGAAAAAATATCAACGTCTATTACACCATAATATAAATATATATTTCGTGTTGTATCTAAATGCAATAGTATCTATACAATAGTTTTCATACTTAGCAAGTTATATAGACACTATACAGAAAAATTCATATTCTCAACAGATTGTTTCTTCGAAACGGATGTTTGTCCAATCACCAATCATCCACCTTTGTTGTATAGACATGGTTTCTTTTAAGAAACAAATTTCTTCCCTCTTTTTTAATTCTAATGCCACATCAACATTTTATTTGGTTGTCAACTTAATTAATGGTTATCAAAACCGCTAAAGTTTCCGGTTTGGGACTGGCCTAATTATATATTACTCCAGTGTAATAGCTATTGGTGCTAATTTCTATAAATACTAATCTTAAGATACTTTGACTTTGAAAACTCTAAAAGTTAATTTATTTTGAGATGGGAGTAGTTCATAGTGGTTTTGACCTTTTATTCCCTATGATGACCTTTTACACTGCAAAAGCTTATATAAATCTAGGCATCTAGCAACGTTCCATGGTCGAGTCATAGCGGCAAAAACAACAAATTAATAGTGGTTTTGACCTTTTTTATTCCCAATGATAACCTTTTACACTGCAAAAGCTTATATAAATCTAGGCATCTAGCGACGTTCCATGGTCGAGTCATAGCGGCAAAAACAACAAATTAATGTAGAGTGTACGCTACCGAAAATTAGTGGTCATCAAGAGATCGACTGCAATGTTCGCATCAGCGTCCATTGTATTCATGACCCAAACGCCAAACATTTTGGGTACCACACGTACTGTCACAATTTATCGCTAGGTCCTTTTAATGTATCCGTATAGACTGTATATCTATTTGGCGCTCCATTTATCTTATTGCCTTTCACTTTTGACGAAGGTCTAGATTCTTTTTTAGTCTAGTCTCAATGAGAGTTTTATGGTAGTATCATAGGCATTAAATAAGTTGATGCAGCATAGTTTAAATAGAAAGAGATAAAAATAGTTTTATGGGATAAAATAAGTTTCATGAGGATAAAACTTGTTTACACTTTTTCCAATACTCAGAAACATAGCCATGAAATTCTCACTGAGATTGGCCTTAGAATAATACCCCCTTTGGCCCTCCGTTTGGAATTAGACACCACGCCCAGCCATGTGACTAACCACATTACACTTATAGTACAAAATTAATGTCATTAGATTCATAGTAAAAAGATCCACTTAGATCTTGTTTGGTGTGCTTCTTCAAATAATTCCACCTAAAAGGCTACATAAGGGTCCATTTGGATGCAAGAATCGGTTCCGATTCTATGTAGAATCACTAGGAACACTTACAAACGGTTGAACACGATACTGATTCTAGGTAGAAATTTTTCTAGTGATTCTTTCTTTTTTACCACCTCAGGAGTAGTTTTTTTGGATTAGGTTTCTTGCGTTCCTACCTCCCATATAATCTAGAAATATTTCTAGTGATCCTCTTCAAGTGAAACCAATTCAAATTGTTTGCTTTTGATTTGATGTTCGCCCATAAAAAATGAACATTTTTTTTGGTAAAACTTATATATTTCTATGATTTTCCCATGTAAACCAATAATTTTCGCCACCCTTCAAGAATCAACTGACCAACTTATCAAACGATTTGAGAAAGAGATTCTGATTCACAAGAAGAAACCTTTCCAAGAAGAAACAGAATCTAAAATGTTTTATTAGAGAATCTAGATCTCTATCAAATGCACCTTAAGTCTGAGCCACATTTAGATGGCTCCAGCCCTTCAGAATAGAAAACAGGTTCTCCTCTATGCGGTTTCTCTCGCAGAGCCGTTTATAAGATAGGAGTTTGGGAGAGCTTCGTTTAGAAAGTCAGAGAAGCTAAATGCCGAAGCCCCTCGAGAAACCCCATCAATACGGTTATGTAACATAAATAATGTACTAAGGGCTGGTTACATTTATTTTAAAAACGAAGAGGGTACATCTTTGACCTCCGTGTTCTAGCTACTTCTGACATTGTACTAGTACTACCTTTGTTCTAAAAAAAATATAGTTTTGATCTGAATTAATTAGCTTAATTTTGATTTAACTCTACAGAAATATTATCTTAATTTTGACTTCGAATAGGTATATTATAAAAATATATTTTATGATAAATTTAATAATACTTATTTCATATAACCTTAAATATATACTAGAATATAAATTTGAGTCAAACTTTAAATTGATTAGTTTAGCACGGATTTACAAGGATGCTGGGATGGAGGGAGTATATCGCAAAATTTTACTGAGCCTGTGTCATTCCACGTCGGGAATCGGGATGCCGGATGCTCGGATCCTCTCTAGAGAAAACACAAAAATCGCCTTGTTGACTTGAACTGCTTATCAGTTATGTTACAATATTTTTCTCTCACAATAAAACTGTATTAACCGGCTTATTAGCCGTAGAAACCATAAGCCAAATAGGTCGAATATGTATTACATAAAAAGAAAAAAATAACGCATAAATGTACTACTCCATGTACTGCATGCAGTTATCACGTCAACCTCCTCCATCATATTCATCTACAGTATCGTACCGTTGCATTGCATTGCATTGCATTGCGATTAGACCCCTGGAACAACCCAAATATCTCTGGGGCGCAGGCATGAGGCGTCCCCTGGTGCTGGTGCTCAGGTAAGGTTGCATGCAAATGTGCAATGCAAGTAGGCGGGCGGGCGTCCCCATCCGACACGATGCAGCGGTCTGCGCCCAGGATCGCCACAGGAGCGTCGCTTTCGCCTTTCGGGGCGCCACACTGCCCAGTGCCACTGTCCACTGCACTGTGTGGATAAGCTTACGTACGTCGACGGCCATCCGGCCCCACCTTGATCTCATCTGCCGCCCGCCCCTCAGTGACCCAGTCTTGTTCACCATTAGACTGCCTTCAACGACGTTACAGGTAAATAGTTTAATATATATTTTTATCGTCTTCAACAACAAAACCCAAAAAAAAACAATTTCTACAAAAGTACCCTTCTGCAAATGAGTCTCCAGGAGAGATGATAGTTAAATTTAGGTTATACCTCTCCTAACACATAAAATGGGTTTCCAATATATGTATTCTGTTGGAGGCTATATGTATTCCGTTGAAAGACCCATTTTAACTTTGTATCTCATGATGGGTCTCGCGGTGGAGACACACTTATGACCACCATTAAAACACCGGCCGATTAGTTGGTTTCAACCGTACGTGTATACTGTAGACTAAATAGTACACCTGCGTGGTGTACAAATAGCATGTTCGGTTAGCTGGTTCGTATCGTTGTTGGTTCGTGAAGAAGTACTGCTGGCTGGTTTATGTGAGAGAAAAATACTATTCCGACTGAAAATTTACGATCGTTTACGATGAGCCAAACAAACAGGGCGAAAACTTCCCTCGTTGTCAAAGTTAGGTTTGACTGCCGACCTTTCTTGTAGTGCAACAGCGACGGGCAGCGGTACAAGTGCACCGGTCAAAAGTCAAAGTGAAAAGTTACTAGCCGCCAAGCCTTCGTTTTTTCACTGATAGCGTCTTAGGAGGACCAAAGTGCATGAGGTTCAGATGTACATACATGTACCTAAAAGGTTGTACTAGTAAGATTATGTATGTAAGGTCAGAAAATAAAACTTAATGACCAAAGCGACGATGGTCACGAACAATACATTTGGTACGGAGATGAAATGGAACAAATCAAAAGCCAACATCACGAGAAGAAAAGGTACTACGCACATTTGTAGCAATCCGGAAAGGAGGATTGCCCATCTCGGACCAATAGGCTTTTGGTGGGCCGGCGACAGACAACTGACTAGGCCTGGCCCAAAATGCACATTTTTTATTTTTCTTTTTCTACCTGCATGTTTCTCTTGACTTGACGGCCGTGTGAGATGTTAGATGAAATGGCTCACGAAGTTGTTTGGGCCGGACGAGGAGATGCCGTCTGACTTGACCGCGCATGATGGCTTCTCGCCACCAGCCGCCGTTTAGAGGGGTTGAGATCTGTCCGTATCCGAGTCCGGATATCCAACATCCGATACCGCATCCGTATCCGAATACTCAAATCGCATATTTATGATGTCACTATCCAATCGTATCCTATCCGACATAGTTGACACTATTTGTATTCGAATCCGAATCCGAACAGAAATATGAAAACAAATGTAATATCGGTGATATCTGTCCGTATCCGATCCGTTTTCATCCCGGCCGACAACTAGTCGTGGGTGAAAAGCACCTGCACGTTGACAAGACTAACCCTAGTGTCAAGGTGCTCGAGCTTGGTGGGGATATTACAGACCAGGTACTCGTGCCAATGCTTACAGAAATTTCATATGCTAAGGAGCACAAACTCATTGCTGGGGGGATACAACAAACCGACACTAGAGCTTGGAAGTTGTGGATAGTGATCAAGTATCCAAATGATATGCGATTCTAGGAAAATGCATGTCTCCGAAAATCATTTACGGAGAAGATCACCTCTGAAAATCATCGATTAACGGAGGCGTTTTGGAGACGAACAACTTAAGACATCCGCCACAATGAATCGATGATTTTCGGAGGCGGCCGTTCTAAGCGCCCGTCTCGTAAAATTGGTTTATGGAGGCGGACGTCTATAAATGATTGCATCAAAAAATAATTCATAATTTTTTCAGATAAACTCGATGAAGACAAACTTTATACCAAATTGTAGCTTTTGATGGGATCTACAACTTTGCAGTTGAAAAGTTTTTGAATTGAAACTGTTTAAGATCCCAAAAAATTGTTGTAAGTTCACAGTTTTTTGAAATTTGAAATAATAAAACAATCTCGAATATTGACATATTCTATTGAAAGTTATAGTTCTCAATACGATCTATAACTTTATAGTTGAGAAACTTTTTATTTGAAGTTGTTTAGTGTCCCAAATATGTGTTCTAAGTTTAGATATTTTGAAATTCAAAATTTATAATTCTTAAATGATCTCGAATGTTCACATAGTTAATACCAAAGTTGTAGTGGCCGACCTGAGCTACATGTTTGCCATTGACAAGTTTTTTATTTGAAGTCGTTTAGAGTCTCAAATATTTGTTTTAAATTCATATATTTTGATATTCAATTTTTTGAATTTTTCAAACAATCTTGGATGGAGATACATCCTATACCAAAGTTGTAGTACTTGGCAAGATTTAAAACTTTGTAGTTTAAGTTCATTCAGTAGCCAAAATATCCAATATAAGATTACGAAATATATTAGAAACGAGTGTGTGGTGTAGTGATAAAGGGATGTCATTGCTAAATAGTAGGTCCTGCCAACTCTGGCGCCAGTCAACCAGCCATCGTCGGCCACCACTCGCCGCTGCACCACCAGCCCGCCACATGCCCCCATCCGCTGAGTGCGCCCAGACAATCCGCCTGCGCCTAGGCCTGCGCTATGGTTTGGGCCATGGCTGCAGGGGTGTGTCGGTGTCCGCCCTCCATCGACTGCCGCCACCAAGCACAATGTCGACATCCTCTGCCAGCTGATGGCTCCTCTAGGGTAATGGCCCCAATCCTAAATCCCTCTATTTTCTGTTCTGCAGATCCTGCTGTTTTGGGGCACAATGTTGATATTGTCTCTTTTATTTTTTTGTTGGTACATGATGTATCGATCCGGATTTGGACGGGGCATTTAGGTTGTGTGTTCAATTTTCTCTGTTCACAGCTAAGTTGAACAATGGTTGCTCTATTGATGGGCCACCAAAGTATGATGAACGGGTTGTGGATTATCAATGTTATACTTTAGATATGCTACAAAAGAACTTGGAAGCTAGGGTGAACTGGGAAAGTATTCATCAACCTATAATACATGAATTTGACATGAGTGGTGGCAGAGAAAGAAAATTGGTGGATGTCACGGAACTTTCACTTGCATTTTCTGAAAGGATGGATGATAAGAAACCGTTCTTGTTTGTTGATATATTGTGGACAAACCCATAGAACTGTCCATTTTAGACTAGCCTATGATGGTATGATCAAACCACTACCTGATATGTCTCAATGGGTACATGTGGATCCTAGATTCAAAGTGTTGCCACCTCTCACTAAGAAAGAGGTTGGGAGATAAAGGAAACTAAGAGTCTGAGACGTCATAGCTGCATTGAAAACAAGGAAAACAAGCTCGCCAGAGGCAAAGGCATGTGGCAGGTGAAGTGTAAAAATTGCTTGGGTCTTGGCCATAGGACGATATCTCCAAAGTGCCCTCTCAATGGATGTGGGGGTATAACCCCCGATACCCATAGGGTTGTACATGGGCCAAGCCGCCAGGGGAGGCCTAGCCCGCAAGACTATGCCGCGCGAAGCACGGCATAGGTTGGCGTGCCTCGCAAGACTACGTGAAGATCCTTGGTGATCAAGGATGATCTGTTCGGATATGCTAGATTCCACAATCTCTATAATTCCTATCTTGTAAACCGATCAGGATAGAAACAACCGACCAGTAACCCTACCCCCGGGCTATATAAGGCAGTAGGGACCCCCTCGTTTTCATCGAATCTCTCATAATACAATCCACAAAGACACAAGACGTAGGGTATTACGTTAAGCTGACGGCCTGAACCTACCTAATCGCTGTCTCTTGTGTTATGTGTCACCATCCATTCCTTCACGTATACCTCCACCGATTCATCTACTACCGTGGGCATACCTCTCGGTAGACTGCCGTACATATTTCATCGACAGTGGCGCGCCAGGTAGGAGGGTGTGTGCTGAATCCATGGTGAACCAGATGGTCCGCTTTCTGAGCTCCATGGCCCCTCTTGAGCCGGGCCAGATCTTCACGGTTGGATCCATGACCTGGGTCATCGGCCTTGAAGGCAGTGGGGAGATCATGGAGGTGGCGCAGGATCACCCTGCGCCGATTGCGCCAACACCCTCAATGACATCTCCAATCTCGGTGCCCCATCGCTGGGTTAGGAGATCCATTACCAATGACGATCTGATCGCATCCATCGATCGGGTCACAAACTATTTAGCAGAATGCCAGCTCCTCGTGGATTCGGTCTTAGATCAATCTAGAGCGAGTGATGAATTTCCTACACTCCAAGATCACCAAGCTACTGCAATCGAGCGACCTGCTCAGACACATCGTTCGAGGCGGCCGAATTCCGATATGGTGATCACGACCACTCCAGAGGGGCGCATGGCGCGGCGCCGACCACTTCCTGCTACCGGCCTACGCTTGGACAATTATGAGGCCCCGATGGAGAACCCATCGAAGTCCTATCCCTTCGGGCCGAAGGATGCGGGATCCACGTACCAGAATGCCATCCACCACCTCTTCGCTGATCACGTCGAGCGCGATTGCGTCACCAACCTCTACATGATTGATCCGACTAAGTCCAATCAACCCACGCCCGTGGTCAATATGGTGGCCATTTGCCAGCCTACGGATGACTCCCTCCACGATGTCCTGGAGGAAAGCCCCGGTGATTACTCCGATGGCTCAACCAAGACTACATCGACCTATCCTACTTTCCCTTCGGGGTTTGGGGGCATGATTTTCCACATCAGCCATGATAGTGCCACCAGGGATGGTGAAATCTCCAATGAATGCAACGCTCGCCTGGCGAAGAACGCCGATCGCTAACGACGCTGAGGCGCAGAGGCGGCCCATGGGGGCGACGTGGATGGACACGGCCCACCACATTGGGGGCATAATCTGAAGGAGGAGTTCGATATGGTGGGCGACCAGCCAGTCCACTAGACCCCAAGCGCCAATCTCGCCGTTGCTTTCAACGAGCACGAGTCAAACTCCAAAGGTTAAGAAGGTCTAAGCGCATATCATAGCAGCTCAAGTTCAGGTAAACGAGTTCTAGAACCCTGACCCATCTTATTCGACCGTGTCGGCTCGCAGCAGCCGCTCCCGCCACGACGGAGGAAGTCAACATCAAGGCATTGAGCACCCCCGGCACCAAGGTGACGACCCCTATCTCTATAGAGGTTCTAGGGGCAACTACTAAGGACATTCACGCCAAGATGGATGCCCTCCGCACCCTTTGGGAGGCTAGGGCGGCAACCATGAGGTCAATCAACCTTCCCGCGATGCTCATGAGCTCATCAATGCCAATCTCGATGCACGGGGTCACATCGAGAACAACAGGTCCGTGCGGTATGAGGCTAAGATGGAACGCTAGCGGCAGTTCAATGAAGTGGACTGAGCACCTGTTGCACCCCAAGCACCACTCATCGCTAGCTCTGGACTCTGACCTTTCGCAGCGAGGCTCCGAGCCATCTGATGGCCTATGAGCTTCAAGATCGTCGGGGTGAACACCTACGACGGTAAGGCAAACCCCGCCCAGTGGCTAACTCTTTACGAGATCGCCGTGCGAGCTACGAGCAGAAGTGAAGACGTCATGGCCAACTACTTGCCTATCATGCTCAACCAGTCTACGAACAACTGGCTTCTCAGCCTGTGGGAGAACTCCATCCGATCTTGGGACAACCTCAAAAGGGTGTTCACCGAGAACAACATGGCTACGTGCGAGCAGCCCGGCACCAAGTATGATCTAGAGAAGGTTCACCAAACCTCTAGGGAGTCCCTGTGTAACTTCATCAGGCGCTTCTCGGAGATGAGGAACTCCGTACCCAACATCAGCGACACCGAGGCCATCGCTGCATTCACCATAGGGCTATAGCACGAGCAGCTCTACGGAAAGTTGTATCGCAAGAGGCCCACAACCATTAGTGAGCTGATACAAATTGGAAAGGGCTATGCCAACGCTGAGGAATCCAAAGGGCTGCCTGTCCCGATCGCCACTCATGTCGCGATGACGATCGCCACGAGGAGAGATGCTATGATGATCGTGACCACCGCCATGATGATCATGACCGTCGCCATGATGATCGTGCACGCCACCATGATGATCCCAAGCACCGATGCGAGGATTGCTCGGAGAGCTCAAGAAGTAGACAAGGCCGCCACCGCCGGCCTGACAACTCCATCAACGCCAGCGCTAAGCGCACCTATGACGCTAACTACGCCAAGCTCATGGATGGCCCTTGTCCTATCCACAAGGATGCCAATCACACCATGGGGAAGTGCAGAGGCCTGAACAAAGCATTCCGTGGTGAACCAGCGAAAAGAAAACGGTGCAACGACGACGAGACCGATGACGGCCAAGGCAGAGATCAGGACAAGAGCAAGGGCCCTTCCTACTAGGACGCCACCAAGACAGCTGCCACTATCTTTGGGGGGAGAGCCATCTTCGGGGACAAGCGTGAGCAGAAGCTTGTAGCGTGACGTGTCTTGTCGGTCGCAACATATGATGGCCCTATTGCTGATCCCAAGTACCTCGACTGGTCGGAGCACCCGATCACCTTCTCCAGGGCCAACCAATGGTCGGACATCCCATATCCAGGGCATTTCCCGCTTGTCTTGGATCCCATCATCAAGGATGTACGCTTCCAAAAGGTCCTCATTGACGGAGGGAGTGCCCTCAACATCCTGTTCACCAGGTCCCTAAAGGAGTTGGGGCTCAAGAAGGAAGATGTCCCCCATGGACTCTCCATTCTGGGGGATTATTCCCAGAAAAGCATCCCTACCTCTAGGATAGATTACATTGCCGGTATAGTTTGGCACCGCCAAGCACTTCCACGTCGACTATGTCAACTTCCTGGTTGCTAATTTCAACATGGCGTACCATGGCATCCTAGGCCGACTAGCTCTCGCGAAGTTGATGGCCATGCCGCACTACACGTACCTAGTGCTGAAGATGCCGATGGAGTAGGGGGTCCTCTCCCTGCGTGCCAACCTCGACGTCACCTACTCCTACAAGAAGGAAAGCTTCACGCTCGTTGAGGCTACCGACATCTCCATCCACATGCAGGACTGCCTCGTGGCTACGCAACAGATTTCCTCAGAAGACCTGGAGACCCCAACTATGGACGCCGCCTGAGCATCAATCAAGTCTAAGGAGGTGAAGGAAGTGGTCCTCGTCCTCGATGACCAGTCTAAGACTGCTCGGATCAGGGCCGACCTCGATCCAAAATAGGAAGACATGCTCGTTAGCTTCCTAAGGGAGCATGTCGACGTGTTCGCATGGAAACCCAGGGAGATGCCTAGCATGTCTCGAGAGCTGATCGAGCACTCCTTGAATGTCTTAGCGACCGCCAAGCCCATCAAGCAAAAGCTTCAATGATTCGAGCAGGACAAAAAGAAGGCCATTAGGGTAGAGATAACCGGGCTCTTAGTTGCTAGTTTTATAAAAGAGGTGTATCATCCGGAGTGGTTAGACAACCTGGTTCTTGTAAGAAAAAAGAATAAAAAATGGAGAATGTGCGTTGATTACACTGATCTCAACAAACACAGCCCTAAAGACCCCTTCGGCCTACCTCGCATTGACGAGGTTGTAGACTCCACGGCCGGCTGTGAGCTCCTATGCTTTTTAGATTGCTACTCTGGCTATCACCAGATTCGCGTTAAAGGAAGACGACCAGATCAAGACGTCGTTCATCATGCCCTTTGGTGCCTACTGCTACATGACCATGTCCTTCGAGCTCAAGATTGCGGGTGCGACTTATCAAAGAGCCATCCAACGCTGCCTCAATGACTAGATCGAGAAGAACATCAAGGCTTATGTTGATGATGTGGTGGTCAAGTCTAGGACCGCTGACACCCTCATCGCCGACCTCACCAAAGTTGTCAAAGCCCTAGAAGTATACCGATGGAGGCTGAATTCCACTAAGTGCATTTTTGGCATTCCATCCGGTATCCTGCTAGGCAACATCGTTAGTCGGCACGGCATCAAAGCCAACCCTGAGAAGATATCGAGGGTGACCAACATGAAGCTGCCGACCTACGTCAAGGACGTCTAGAAACTAACGGGGTGCATGGTGGCTTTAAGTCCTTTCATATCCTGTCTGGGCAAAAAGGGACTCCCCTTCTTCAAGCTACTCAAGGTTCAAGAGAAGTTCATCTGGTCGGAGGATGCTAACAAGGCATTCGCCGATCTCAAGCGGTTCCTCACCACACCTTCGATCATGACCGCTTCCCAAAAGGATGAAACCCTGCTAATCTACATCATAGCAACCAACCGGGTAGTTAGGACCACCATCGTTGTTGAACAAGAGGAGGCCGGACACGCATACAAAGTCCAGCACCCAGTCTACTTCATCAGCAAGGTCCTAAACGAGTCTAAGACTCGCTACCACTAGGTCCAGAAGCTACTGTATGCCATCCTAATCATGTCTCAGAAGCTTCGCCACTACTTCGACACCTATCACATAGCAGTGGTTACTGAGTACACACTTGGTGACATCCTACGTAACAAGGAAGCCAGTGGCCGCATCATTAAATGGGCAGTCAAGCTCGGCTCCTACACCATCGACTTCATGCCTTGCCACACGATCAAGTCATAGGCGCTCACCGATTTTATCGTTGAGTGGACAGATATGCAGACTCCAGTCCTAGTTGAGCACCCTGAGCACTGGAACATGTACTTCGACGAGTCTCTCAACCTCGACGGCACTAGGACATGAATATATTTCATCTCTCCATCGTGGGACAAGCTTCGCTACGTCCTCTGCCTACACTTCCGAGCATCCAATAACACTGCTTAATACAAGGCGGCTCTTCATGGTCTCCGTATAGCTATTGAGCTCGGAGTAAAACGCCTCCAGGTGTATGGCAACTCCATGCTCATTATTAATTAGCTCAACAAGGATTGGAATTGCACCAACGAAAAGATTGATGCTTACTACGCTACGATAAGAAAGTTAGAAGACAAGTTCTTTGACATTGAGTACCACCATGTGGTCCAGGCTGACAACCATGCAACCGATGAGTTGTCAAAGTTAGGGTCGACCTAGGCCAAAGTTCTAGCCGGAGTGTTCGTCTAGGACCTTGTGACACCATCTATCAAGCAGGGGAAAGAAGGCGTTGAAGAAAAGCCACCTGCCGAGCAGTTAGTCGCAGCGGTCCCTAGGCCAAGCAGTGATTGGATGGAACCCTTCATCAAGTACCTCACCACTACAAACGTCCTGACTGACAACACAGAGACAGAATGCCTCACCCATCACAACAAGCATTATGTCCTAGTTGAAGGAAAGCTATATCGCAAGAACGCCAAGGAGGAGCTACTCTAGAAGTGCATTTCCATGGAAGAGGGCAAGAAGATCCTCAAGTAGATCCACGCCGGCACTTGAGGCAACCACGCAGCCTCTAGAACTCTTGTTGGCAAAGCTTTCTGAACCGATGTAGAGGAACTCATTCACCGGTGTGAGAACTGTCAGTACAACGAAGAAGGCAGCCGAGCTACTCGACGACATCATTCATCGGTTCAGCCTTTTGAACAGGGTCTATGTTCACTAGGTCTAATTTCTAGGACTTCTGCGATGAACGCTGCATCTCAGTCAGGTACGTCTCGGTGGTACACCCTAAGGCTAATGACCAGGTCGAGCATGCCAATGGCATGATCTTAGACGCATTGAAGAAGAGGCAATACGAGAGGGAGTAGAAACACCCGAGCAAATGGCTCAAGGAACTTCCAGCTGTGGTCTGGGGACTAAAGACCCAGCCCAGTCACAACACCGGTGTCTCTCCGTACTTCATGGTCTTCAGCTCCAAGGCCGTTCTACCTGCTGACATTGCCTTCCAAGCACCTAGGGTGGAGAACTACAATGAGGATAACTCCGACCAAGCTCAGCTCATTAAAGTGGATAGCTTAGAAGGGGAGCACCTAGTCTCATGTGTTCGGACAGCAAAGTACCTAGATAGCATGCGAAGATACTATAACCGCAACATCAACAATCAATTTTTCATGGTCAGAGACTTAGTGCTCCGCAAGAAGCAGAAGACTGATGGGATGCACAAGCTTTCCTCACCCTAGGAGGGCCCCTTTATCGTCTAGGCGGTCACCCGACTAGGATCCTACAGATTATGCAACATGAACAAGAGAGATGTCCCAAACTCTTCGCACATCGACCTCCTTAGGCATTTCTACCCTTGAAGCGTTTATTTCAAAGATATGTACCTTTCATATTTGCGTATTCAATAAAGTTTTTTCCTTAATGTTTCTCCATATTGTTTTCTCCATGCTTTTTTTCTAAGCAAATCTTTTTCTGCGTACAACATCTTAAAGATGACCTACAAATTATGCCTAAGGCAAATCCTTGAATAGTCATGTTGACGCTCGAAAGTTTCCAGAGACGGCCCTATCTCTAGTTTATCCCTACACGTGTATGAGCGTCTACCCTCTACGTTATGGGTGGCCAGCAGCGTCTCCTTGGTGATGCCTTGTTCTTCCTACACGCACACGGGCTTCGCGCTCCACGTTATGGTTAATGGGCTAGTTAAGGCTGGAGGCTCAGCTACATACAAACCGCTCGGATGGTTTATATTAAATATAAACACAAACCCTGCCATAACACTAAGTGTTCACCAAAAGCTACTAAGCGCTTATACACAATGTTGCAACATAAGTTTTTCCTAATTTATTGGGTACTGCTTCCTCCCTCGCCATACAGGTCGACGTCACCAGCCAACCTCTTCGCTGGCTATTCTACCTCATCCTCCAGCCTGGCGATCTTCATCGCATCTGTTCCTTAGGCATAGCCAGTCACCACGTGCTAGAGATCCACTGCAGGGTAGTGTGACCGTAGCTGGGCAAGTGCATGGATGATGGCTCCATGGGCGACACTACATTCGAACTTCTTAAAGTCTGACCATGCCATATGGCACCGGTCTAGGATCGACCAAGGTGGCAGTTCTCCGTGTAGCTCTCTCCCTTCGAATGGTTCGAAGCCAATGCAGTCAAGCACGGACTTGATCCCTGCTTTCATCGCTTCAATCTCTTCATCCCATGCTTTCACTTGGTCTCCAAAGACCTTGAACTACGCGTGCGCCTGGTGCCGATACTCTATAAAAAGCGACTATATGCTAAGTATGCATTCAATACTGCACTGGTAAAAATGAAATGTCAGGTACTCACGTTAAAGATCTTATGCGATCTTCTCAGCCTTTTCGTCTGCATCCTCCTTTGCCGTAGTCAGCTGCATGATGGCCACCTAGGAAAGGCTGAGCTCCATCTCCAACGCTGCATATCACAGCTAAACGTCTCATAACACTGAGCATTAACAAGACAAGATAAAAATCATACCTTTCTACTGGTCGGCACTACGGCTAAGATGCTCAGCCAGCGACTGGTTCTCCGCCTCCATCTGCTGGCGCTCCATCTCCAACGCTAGGACTTTCACCTCTAGATCTTCTCTGTGGTGGCATTCTTGGAGTAGGTGTGCCTAGAGGTCATCCACCGATGCCTATAGACTCTTGTTCTCCTCTAGCACCGAGGCCATCTCTTCTAGTTGCCGCCGGCGCTGCTCGGACACTTTCATGATGTTCTGCAACGAGCAAGGGGTTAAAAAGATTGCGATAATCAAGGGACACAATAGAAGGATTTTCTCTAGCCTACCTCAATACGGCCGATCATTGTCGCTAGGTCAGTTCTCAACTTCTTCATCTCCGCGCTCGCCTCCCCTCCTCTAGCATCTCAAACTCCTTACCGCACTGGATAACTGTGTGGAGGAGCTAGGGAGGCAGAAAGGCTCCCGTGCGATTTCTTCAACAACCATAATAGCCGCCTGCAGAGGTGCTCTCCTTGGTCGCTGCTGTGATCGGACGGGTTGTCCGAGCCTTGCCTCCGCTGTTGACGCCACCGATGTCATTGTTTGCTCAGCAACCGTGGGCAGATCCCACGCTGCGTTGCTTGGCGCATCTCCTATGGCTTCTGCTCCTGCTCTGGTAGGATCAGCTAACGTCGCCGTTGCGCCTCACAACCCCTCATTGCCTAGATCACCCTCATCGTGCACCTCACCTCTAGGCAAGATTAGGCTGGTAACTGGTGGCTCCTCTATGTCAGGGGTGGCTGGTTCCACTACCGCAGGCTGCTCCACGATGGGGGCAACTAGATCCACTCCCCTTGTCCCTACTGGGCATGGGGAGTTTCTGGTTTCACCGCTGCTCCACACCATCTGTAGCAACAGCCTATAGGCCCTTAATCGACTCCGCACTTCGGCACACAAACAACTCGTCAGGAATCCACACACCATGCTAAAAAAGAATTACGCACAAAGAGGGGAACTTACAATTGCGACTCCTGCCGTGCTGTTCGAATTCGGCGCGTTCGCCCGAAACCACCCACTCCAGCACCCGAGCTGCCCAGCACCTCTGCGGTCGCCGCTAGAGTAACCCGTGTAGTCCTAAAGGCTTTGGTGGCTGCCTGAGCTACCACCACTAGAGTTGTTTGCATGATCTCAGGAACTGCGGTAGCCGCCCGAGCTATCGCTGCCGGTGCCGCCCGAGCTGCCGCTATGGGTACCGCCCGAGTACAGTCAGGCAACAGCATTGCGGTCTCCCACATCTGCCTCCTTTCTCACATCTCCGCCCTAGCCGACACAGACAACGGAGGCATCATGGCCCTCGGGGAAGGAGGCGCCACCATCTCATCATCATCTAACGAGCTCAACACATACATCTGCCATCTTTAGGGCTAGGCGGTAGCTCCAATGCTCATGGGCTTCTCTTCACGACGAGACAACCCTGCTGTCTTCCCTCTCTTTAGGGATAGCTCCTTGTCAGCAGGCCGCTTCCCCCAAAGCTTCTCATGGACATACTACGTCCGCTCATCTTTGTCTCTGTCGTCAAGGTTGGCCGAGATATCCCCGCCTATCTCTGAGCTAGCATGACGCCGAGGACTGCTCGGCAGAGCATCAACCCCCCTTGGCCAGTCCACCGACGGCACCACCGAGAAGTACACTATCTGGTCCTACCCACGAATCTTTAGGAACACGAATGAGTATGTTTCAACAGACAAAGGAACAAATGAATCCAAAAATAAAACTCTTACCCATGGTGGGAGGCTCCCTACATGGAAGGGCCTCTACTAGTCGTCAATCCTAAGATGCCCCGCAAGGTTGAACATCATCGAGATGCACCGTTTAACTTCATCCTGACTGATCTCCTCGGGCACCACATGGGTCCCATCAGTCTCCCCCCGGAATTTATATTTGGGATGTGCCCTCTCCTTGCTGGGCTGGACCCACCGAAAAGTAAAATTTGTTGCCATGATCACCCCATCCAACCTTCTCCGATCTATTAGCGCCAAGAGCTCCATCACTTGCTCCATCTCGTTGCTGCTAGGCCTCTCCGACCACCTAGCGTTGCTAACGGGGATCTGATCCACGTCGTGTGCCACATACGGTTTCACCTGTGGCATGTAGAACCATCGTTGCGCCCAATACTTCACATTCATGTTCAAAGGGGTGGCGATGTATTGACCCACCATCTCGTCCCAGAGCTACAAGTACGCCCCTCCTACAATCCTAGATCTAGATCCCCCCGGACTTTCAAGCAGAAGAAGTGGCGAAAGAGATCAAAATGGCGAAGAATGCCAAGATCAGCCTCACAAAAATGGATGAAGACAGAGACATGAAGGGTGGAGTTTGGGCTCAGATTGCAAAGACTAATCCCGTAATAATTAATCAACCCGTAGAGGAACGGATGGATTGGAACACCGAATCCGTAGTAGAAGTTATCTTCAAAAACTACTAGTTCATCACCACGAGGAGTAGGAAAGCTCTCACCGTGAGCCGGATGCCATCCCCCCCGTTACCCCATCGGGCAGCGCGCCATGCACCACCAACTAATTGAGCGCCACCTCGTTGCTGACAGACTCCATCCATTCCTCGGCGCGATTGAGCTCACATGATCCCCGACTCGACCCGCTGTGGCTTCTTTTCGGCACCATCTCACAGATCTATGGCCTGGAGGAGACTATGCGCTTGCGATTGCTCTGATGGCGGAGCTGTTGCCAGGTGTAGCGGGGTGGGCGCGAGGAGGACAATGAAGCGACGGAGATAGTGGAGAATGTGCGCCGGGGCCGCAGCGCTCTTATAACCATTCGACCCCTGACCCTCCGCCTTCTAGGGTTTTTGGGAAACCGTGCCTGCCCTGCCACATCCTCTCCTGAAATCTCCACGTGCCCCACTGGATTGCTAAATGGGCTAGGTGGGCCATCACGTCAAACCACGTCAAACGCAGGCCGACGAAACAGAATTCAATGCTAAGCGTCGCTTCGATGGAGTTTTTCAGATATTTTTTTCTCTAACCCTGCTACAAGATATCTTTGCAATCTTCCAGTAGGCTCGGGGACTATGTGTGTACACGTCATCTGGCGATGACTGTAAAATTTTTCTCAGCTAAGCTGGGGACTGCTTCGGTACCTGAAGACTACTGTTTTGGACCCTGGCACCACGTGACTACTTCACCTACTATTAGGCTCAGGGACTAAGTGGGCACACTTTACCTAGCGGTGAATGTGCTTATCTCTGGACTTGGTCTTCTATAGGGCGACTAAGTCATAGACTGTAATCGTCCATGATCCTTGTTTTGGTTCTTAGAGTCAAAATTGTCCTAAGGCATCGATGCTAAGCATCTCTCTTCGCTACTGAGGGACTAAGTTCCTCCACGCTGACTAAGTCAAGGACGCTAAGCATCTAACTTCGCTGCCCGAAACCTAAGTGGGCGCACTTCATTTAAGATGGAGGCTTTAATTTTTTTACTTGAGCACCTTACATCCTTCTGACAAACCTCAACTTCGAGTGAGTCCGAGCTCGGCGCCCAGTTAAACTAGTTGGACGCCTATCTCAACTGCTCGGTGCCCAGTTAAACTGGCCAGATGCCTGTCTCAACTGCTCGCTGCCCAGTTAAACTGGTCGGACGCCTGTCTCAACTGCTCGGTGCCCAGTTAAACTGGTCGGATGCTTGCTTCAACAACTTGGTTCCCAGTTAAACTGGTTGGACGCCTGCTCCTAATGGCCGACAACAAGTTGGACAGCTCGGACACGCTCAAGACGGTGTTGCTCAACGGATACAAGGTGCTCGGGGACTAACTGTGGGGGTATAACCCCCGATACCCATAGGGCTGTACATGGACCGAGCCGCCAGGGGAGACCCAGCCCACAAGACTACGCCGCGCGAAGCACGGCATAGGTCGGCGTGCCTCGCAAGACTGCGTAAAGATCCTTGATGATCAAGGATGATCTGTTCAAATATGCTAGATTCTGCAATCTCTGAATTCCTATCTTGTAAACCGATCAGGATAGAAACAACCGACCTGTAACCCTACCCCTCGGGCTATATAAGGTGGGTAGGAACCCCTCGTTTTCATCGAATCTCTCATAATACAATCCACAAAGATACAGGACGTAGGGTATTACGTCAAGGTGACGGCCTGAACCTGCCTAATTGCTGTCTCTTACGTTCTGTGTCACCATTCGGTTCCCTCACGTGCACTACATACTACCGTGGGCATACCCCTCGGTAGACTGACGGACATGTTTCATCGGCAATAGAACAAAGCGGAGGTAAATGTGGCTTTGACCTTTATTTTATAACAGGCGAGTAATAAGTGTTCGTGCCGTTCCCTTTCCATATCCATAATCAGGTTTGATTTGATCCTGTGAGTGACGTTACGAGCAGAAGCCTCAGTTGAGAAGTTGAATCCGGTACCGAAACAAGGATGACATTATTGAATATATTCTGCTTTCCTGTGCTTTGCCTTTCCCTTTTCCGTACCTTTCGTAGTAGTTACTCGCCACTAGAAATAGGATTCATGAATTCAAACTAAATGCAAATGTATCGCTACTCCAGGCCCAATAGAAGCAAGCCCTACGACCAATCCAACAGCAATAACGGAAGCACCAGCAATTAGTGGATTCATGGTGAGTTCCTTGTGTAAAAAAAAGAGAAATGGTTAAGGATACAATCAACCAAGAAATTATTACTTCCAACTTCTAAGCTCTATCGGGTAGAAGTCTATGCCTTTTCTGAGTTAACTCATACGCTTTATATTTTAAACTTATCTCAATTTTACATTTACAAAAAAAGTCAGGTCAGGAAAGGGAAGGCAGGTAAGTCTGCTGGTTGTACCAAAGGTGATGTAGCTCCTAGTCCATTCAAAAGGCATAAGGTTCATGTGCAAGTAAATCCAGTGAATAATAGTCGTGGACCTATGGAAGAACTAGAAGGCAAGTCAAATCAACACTAGCCCAAGGCCTATTACAAGAAGGTGAATTTCTATAAACTGAACATTAATTTGGAACTTGGAACACTAGTCTCTTTTTTAGACTAAACCTTTAGTCTTATTTTTAGCCAATCGCAATTTTCAATGGTGGAACTGGGAGGGATAAATCAGATCACTATAAGCCCAAGAGTTGTGACAAGAAGGTAAATTGATTCACTCCATTAAACATATGACCACTCCAGGGAAGCGGCTAGGTCTGAAGAAAAAGCTCACTCCAAGGAAGGGGAAAAATGATGTTTGAATAATCCTAGAACCATGTTATGAGTGTTTTGTATGGTTCTACATTCCTAGGCATCTGGATGGTTCTTTTGTCCATGTGAACTTAATGTCTGGATGGTTATTTTGTCTAGTGAACCTCTTTGTAAGGATGGTTATTGTCTAGTGAACCTATACTCTTAAATTGTTTGAATGGTTATTTTGTCTATCCTCAAATTTGATTATAATGTGTACTTTGTTTACATTAACTTTTGCTCAAATATGTTAGATCAGTGTAGTGCCATTTTACTATTGGGGGAAGGGGAATGGCTATTGGTGAAGGGACCATGAGATCATAGGGAGTAAGTGCATACAGGCGCATACGGATCGAGCGTGGGGGGGGGGGGACGGACCGAGCGGACGTCCAGGTCTCTTGATTAGAGGGAGGGGCAATATGGTCTTTTCCCGTGCCCTCAATAGTGAAAAGGATATATTAGAAATAAGAAAGGAGAGGGAAAGAGAAAAATCCTCAAATTGAAAAGGTTATATTTTGAAAGGGTGTGAATTGGGTGTCAAATCTGGAGAGATGCACAAACTCAGGGTCAAATATTAAAATTTCTTAGAAGTGAGAGATCAATCCCAGAGCAAGCCCAACGTAGGCATATATGAACGTTAGCCTCAGGAAAAAGGTATCCTACATGTAGGAGTAGAGTAATTGAAAATACCACTCCTCCATCGCAGACTATTCATATCCATGCAGTCTCACAACTCTCTCTCCAGAGCATGTGAGCTTTTTTAGTTGAAAAGCGCTAGCTAGGGGCACTTCTTCTGCTGACACTGGGTTCTTCGGTGGTTTTTCTGTTGTCAGTTGAAGCAGTTGTGACTTTTGCAGGTGACTCTGAAGCTCTATGAGGGCACCATCTACCTACCTTTCTCTATCCAATCCTACATGGCCTGACGAAGCCACTATGCACCATGGAGCGTTGGGCGTGGCCTCATTAGAGTTTGAGGGAAGACAATTATCAGGTGCATCTTTTGCAGGATGGAACTAGATGTTTAGTAGAGAGCTGATTAAAGTAAGGCGTCGGTAGCATGCTCCACCAGACGCCAGGTGGCCCATGAGGGGGATATCTTGCCGCAAAGGCAACGACAAAGTCCTAGCGCATTGCCCGATGCACCTCCACTACTAGAGTGAACCCCAAATGGTGAGCATTTCAGTCGCTAGTAAGTCCTCGCGTCTCTGGCGATAGGGCTCTGCTTATTCACCCACCGCTCCTGCAGCCTACCGGCTACCACAACATGGAGCTCCCAAGCCTGCTCTACCATCGGGACCTTGAGGTGTCTACTTGGATGAACCACAGGTTTAGTCTTCCCATCAACTATTCTCATTCTTCTCGCTTTGCTTTCCTTTGGTCGTTGCAAGTTTCTTGTCTGTCCCGCTTCGGTGGCCTTGATTCTACAAGCCACCTTTGGCTGTTTGGTAGTAAATTTTAATGTTCTTCCCTTTTTTTTGTTTCTTGGTTTCCTCTAAAGTAGTTGGCCTGTTCATCTTCAAGCTTCAATCTTTTGATGTAATCTCTACAAACTATTCTTTCACCTTTGGGTAAATGGAGGATCGATATGGGAACTTGAGTACAATAAATATATTCAAGGGGAAGGTCGCTCATGTAATAGGTTTTGATGAATAGATACGCGCATAAAAGTTAAACATAAGGTGAGCCCGTTGCTATGTTTGCACAATGACAAAGTAAGAATTTGTTGGTACCTTTCATTGTGTTTAGAAAACAATTTAAGGATGCTATGGACCTTGAAGAGACTTCTTACTTGGCCTCTGTAACTCACGGGACATGGGTGCACCATGCTCAAGACCCATCTTGGGGTACAAGACCATCAAAGCACAACATTCGTTTTGTCGACATCCCGATAGTACTTTATTGGGAAGGTCATAACTCCTTCATCCGAAGTATGCTTGAGATCAATGATCACTTGATGAGAAGCTTGTTTGATAAGCTTTCAAATGGATCTAACTTCACCCCAATACCAAGTCGCAAAGGCCTCCAAATCATCAAGACATTCTGCTATTATTTCAGCTAGGTTCTACAACGTCGCTGTGGGCCTGTTAATCACCCTTGGAACTCTGGACCAAGTGGGAGCATACCCCAACCATGTGGAGAACACCTAAAGCATGTCTATAGACGTCCTCCTCCTTGGTCACCACCTTAGGAGGCCAGCTTGGATGTCCAATCAATCCATACCAAGTTCAAGGCCATCTCGGACTTCAGGAGCAACCCGCACAAAAATGAACGCCCAAGTCACATACGAACTCCATTTTTAATGTTGTACCATGGATGGAAAGATAATTTCATAAGATAACAAATGGCAATGGTCCCACCTCAAAATTCCTTCATAATCAATAGTAAGCATCGAAAGAATTGGATGTCCAGAATCTATCGGCCGTCTTTTGGGCCATTGGGCCTTGTAACATGTCAGGACTAGATTTGAGCATTGCGGGCCAAGCCTGGTTTGGATCGGCCCGAAAAAAGACCAGTTATTTTGGGCAAAAAGATCCCGCCCATTACCTACTGTAAAATATTTTGGTTTGGATCACATATTTTATAGTGTAAAATAACTAAAATAAATATTTTGAGCGGGGCTCGAGCTAAGAATTTTTTGGGCAGTTGGATCTGTGCCGAGGCTTTGTTCACTAAACCTCGTGGATAGGACAAAACCCAACGGGCTCGAGCTGGGCCCACAGACCAGGCCGGGCTCAATGTGCTCTGGTCTAGTCAGGACTCCTTAGGGACATGAATAGGGGTCCTTATTTGCCTCTTAGACTATATATTCAGTAGTTGTCACCTAAGTTAGGGTTTGGGTTTTTCTTTAGATCGATCTATCTTAAAATAACAATCGTCATTGCTTTGTGGAACCCCACATTCGAGAGCTTAATCATACATCCGCAATTGTCACTTTACTTAAGTTGTGTTTTATCTTGTCATTGATTGTGTTCTTCGGTTCGCAGCAAGGATTAGCCTTCTTGGCAAGATCAACCGCATTGTGACATGGTTGATAACAAAATGAGACATGGTTTCTTTTAAAAAATGATGCCCGTAAGGAAACATTGTCTGACATATTTACTAAGCCACTTGATATTATCATCAAATCCTTGGCTTGTGCTTCATATGGGATGTGGATCACTCAAGACATCACATGGCCTTCAAGTTCATTGACCTTAGTCTTGCTTGCTCTTCTCCATTGCCTTGGTCGATCGGTGCTAAGCTCTCTGTTAACACCTGTGGTGGCACACAGAGATAAAATCCATAAGCGCACGGGTATCGAAGTAGTTTTCACTCGGAGTATTATCGAGTATCGTATCCATAGGGAAAGGTGTGTATTGTCTAAACTCTAGTTTGTCTAGGGATATCAATCAAGGTATAAGTATGAGTAGAGTGGATTCCTATGGTTATGACCCTATGCAAAGCAAGGCTTATGATTCTAGTGTTCACTTCGGGACGCCGCTTAGACGGTAAAGCACCGCTAATAGATAACTCTGTTGACGCGACTACGGTGCTACTAATTTAAGAACATGCTCAATTCAGAGTGGACTATAGAGGATAGATGGGGCTGTCACCACCCACTGCTACCACGCAACCAAAAAGCAGAGAGCAAACACAGGTAGCCGATAGCCTAAGCACCACGCTTATGCTAACAATTATACTCTAATTTAGAGATCTAACAAGGACTAGAGTACTCAAAAGAACTGTGAACCCATGAACAAAAGAGCAAAGTACTTACTTTAAACATAAATCAATTACTAGAAGCATCTCAGATGCAGACTTAGAGTTGCCTAGATCTGTCAAAGTACAAGCCGTAGAGGTAGCACCGACATGTCGGTACTTCCCCAAACTCTTCCCTTACTCTCTCTCTATTGTGTACAAAGAATAGATCCTAACTAGAAGACTAATCTCTCTTCAATACAATGCCTTGATCCTGAGATGAGGATATGAATTAGGGTTTCAGGATGGCTTCAGGGAGGGGGGTAGGGGCTGCTATATATAGGGGGATCCATCAATTCTGAGCCCTCAGATCAAACTAACTTAAGACAACGGGGTAGATATAATCTTTAAGGCAGTGGAGAGCCGACGTAGAGAGGAGGGGCTGACTGGTGGGGCCAGTAGGTCGGCTGGCCCCCCTCTCAGCCTCTTGGCTCGATCTTCAGTGGAGAGTCTTCTGGTGTCTTCTAAAATCTTCTTGAGTTGTTTTCGTCTTGGATAAATATGATTAAATATGATGATTAGATCCTCCTTGACGGTTTTCTGGATAAACCCTGTTGAAAACACAGATTCACCAAAACTAATGGAATTTATTAGTTTAAACCCTAGAGCAAGCCAAGAGAAACTGCGTGGAGCAGATCCCGAGCTCTCTCCGGGCTTAGGAGGACACCGAACCAGATGGTCATGACCTAGGGCGTGCTAATCAATTTGACCCTATAATTGACAAGAAAGAAAGATTGATCAGTAATTTATGGTGGAACATGCCGGTGTTTGTCCAGATAGTTCCAAATGTGCGGCTAAGTAGCTGATAAGATAAGGCTATCAACTAGAGAGTCAATATCCAGCATGTTCATGATTCATGATAAGTAAAACGAGCATATCGACAATTATGAATTACTCAATTGTATAGATCTAAATATCCGATGATCATAAGAACATGCAAAGGTGTAATACATAGACGTGAAAGCATTCATATTAATTGAGAAACATACTACTCCCTCCATCCCAAATTGTAAGTCATTCCAAGAATCTTGGAGAGTCAAACTTTTTCAAGTTTGACTAAAATTATAGAGAGAAACACAAAGATTGAAGACATCAAATAGGTATAATATGAAAATATAACTAATGAAGAATCTAATGATACTTACTTGGTATGATAAATATTATTATTTTGTTATATAAATTTGGTCAAACTTGAAAAACTTTGACTCTCCAAGATTCTTGGAATGACTTACAATTTGGGATGGAGGAAGTAGCTTTTAACCAAGATAAAAACAAGTAAAAGTGAAGGGACCGTGACGCCTAAGAGGGGGGGGGGGTGAATTAGGCAACTTAAAAATTCTAACTCTAAACTATGGCCTCTTTTTCTACCTCTAGCAAAACCTATGCAAAAGATAATCTATCTAGATGTGCAACTATGATTTTGCTAGTGTGTTGCTATCTCTACCGCAAATGATAATAATATGATCAATGTAAATGCAGAAGCTTAAAGAGCAAGGTAGAGATATGCAAACTCCTGTCGACGACTCCAATATTTTTACCGTGGTATCGAGAAGCGCGCAAGCTTCCCCCTAGTCCTCGTTGGAGCCCCTCGCAAGGAATCCCTCGCAAGGGCCAAGCTCCCGGTCGGGTAGCTCTGTGGATAGCCTCGGGCCTTCCCCACGCGCAAGTGGGTCTCCGATGTGCCTTCCGGCAAGCCTCTCCCGGATGCTCCCCGCCGTCTTCACTATCAAGCTTTCGGCCGAAACGCCGCGGGCCTTGTTCCCTCCAGTACACGATGGCGGCCACACCACAAACACGGTTGGTGTGATCTCGCAAGACTTCAAGCCCCTCCGATGTACAACACTTGTGCTCGCAAGCACGGGGTGGCAAGAGGTATGCAAACCTCACTTAAACACTAGGCAAACACCTAGAGCAAGCGCATAAGCGGTGGTCTAATCAACCTAAGCACTTCGCAAAGCACTTATGCTAATCACCTAATAAAACACTAAGCACTATGCATGTGGAGATCACTCAAATGGTGTATCAACACTCTTGGTATGTTTCCTCAGCTCCACACACCTCAAATGGCCGGTTGGGGGTTGTATTTATAAGCCCCACTGAGAAAGTAGCCGTTGGGGTCGAACTCCCGCAAATCTGCTACTGACCGGACGCTGAATCGTCCTGACCGGACGCGTCCGGTCGTTCCGACCATTGCAGCCGCGAACCACCGATCGGACGCTGCCAGCGTCCGGTCGCCTGCCACCGGACGCGTCTGGTCATAGTTTCGCGTGCCTGGAACCTCTCTGTACTCGATCGGACGCTGTGTTTCTGCGTCCGGTCGATTGCCGCCAGCGTCCGGTCCTTGCGTCCGGTCGCCTGTTTGCCGAGCCACCGGTCCAGCGTCCGATCCAGCGTCCGGTCGCCTCTGCGAGCTCGTTTCTTCGCGATCTTGCGTACGGCTTGGTTCCTATCTTCATGCTTGGACTTTGCTTGATATCTTGGGTCTTTTCTTGTGCTCCTAATGGTCTTTCTTAAGGTGTTGATCATCGGATCATCACGTTGCCTTCGTCCAAGTCATGTCTTGCACCCTATTGAACTACAAAATAAATACTTGCAAATTCATTAGTCCAATTTGGTTGTGTTGGTCATCAAACACCAAAATCCAAAGTAAATGGGCCAAGGGTCTATTTTCCTTACAATCTCCCCCTTTTTGATGATTGATGCCGACACGACCAAAGCAAGCAAATAATTAGAATTTGAAAGTTAAAAACTACCTACTTGCTAGGTTGCAATGCAAAGAGCAAGGTTATATGATACTAATTGACAGATACCAATTAAAACTTTACTTAAAAGCATGTCTTGCCCTTGCAAAAATCCCCATGTGGCATTATGGATTCCTACAAATTTTACCATTACTTAGACTAATCCATAATCCACTTTCCTCCCTTTCTCGGACCATTACCACTTGTAGACATCAACTTGATGCTTGCCTTTGGTCCTTCAAATTCTCCCCCTTTGGCATCAAACACCGAAAAGGAAGACATTAGTAGCACAAGGGAGGGTCAAATTTCGTGATCCTTTGTGTATAAAGAGTGAGATGGATCACAAAAAATTGACTCTCACATTATATAGACTAAGCTCCCCCTAAATTTGTGCACACAAGTGTTGAATACTCTTAACATTTGTGCACATAGATTTAAGTATCAAAAATACCACTTGAAAGATGATATTTGGGAGAGATTATCTACAATTTGGACTTTGGCACATATTAGGTAAATAATTATAAAACAAGCTATGTGCCGTGCTTCTAAACAATTTTTAAACCATGTAAGTTTGCTCCAAGGGTTGATAATGAAACCGAGCAAGCCTACCATATGATGTACCTATTGAATGCATGACAACAGATTTAAGCAAGTAAATGCAAACATAGGTATGAAAGATAACTAGATGCTTTAAGAGTATATCAATTGAAGGACAAAACCAATTGAAATGAATACTAATTGAAAGTAATGACACCTAGTTACCTAACATGGGAAGGGGAATTTGGGTCCATAGTATTCACTAACCTACTTGGCAATGACTATGTCCATCAAGATGCACCCCATGAAATGCACCCATACTTTGCCAAGTCTCCAAATTCCCCAAGGTCCGATGGACTTCTCACTTCCCTTTCGGGATCCAAACCTTCTTGGTGCTCTTCATGTTTGAAATGATTTCCTTTGGCACCCAAAAACGTTTGACCCCATTGTTGGCTTGCTTGTTCACCTTGATGGTCACCACCTTGTCATTTTTCTTCTTCTTCAAGAGATAAGGTGTGGAGGCCTTCTTGTCCACCTTGTTGGTGTAGGTGTTGGAGAGCTTGCTTGTTTGCTTTTTCTCCTTCTTTGCTCCTCCCCCATTCTTCACCTTGCACTCATAGGACTTGTGGCCTTCTTTGTGGCACACGTAGCAAACCACGGTTTGTCCTTCATCAAGCTTCTTCACTCCCTTGACGGTGTTATCTTGATGAAGTTGGGTTTGCTTCGCCTTGCCTTTCACTTGAGTCAAGTCCTTGGTGAGGCAAGATACTTTTTGCTTGAGTTGCTCATTCTCTTTTGCAACCTCTTGTGTGCATGTATCTACAATCACTTTCTCAATACAAGCTTGGTTGCACAAAGGTGAGTCTAAACATAAATCATTGCAAGAGGTAGATGCATCCTTTTTAATTATGTCATTTCTTATAGATGCCTTGGTGGGGGTATTTTTGACGGCCTCAAGATTAGCAACTTTATTCGTTAGCTCATCACAATGTTTGCACATGATTTCCATTTTAGCAAGCAAACTTTGATAATCATTTTGTGAGCTAGCTAACTTTTCTTTTAATTTTCCATTTTTCTTTTCAAGTTGCTTATCATTAATTGTGCATGCACTTGTTGTTGCACTAGCCTCAAGTTGCTCAATTTTAGTAGATAGTTCAACATTGAGATTTGCAAAGTTTTCATATTGTTCAAGCAAATTCTTGTATGCTTCTTGTGAACTACCTAGCTCTTCTTTTAAAGTTTTGAGCTTCTTTTGTTGACTAGTGCAAACTTTAGCATATTTAAGATTTTGTTGCACAATTGTATTGTAAGAAGGCAAATCATCATCACTATCACTCTCACTAGAGGATGAGCTTTCATTACCTCGTGCCATAAGGCACACACGAGAAGAGCTTGATGATGAGTGCTTGTGACCTCGCCTCTTGTGATGGTTTTCTTCTTCACTTGAAGAATCATCCCATGACCTTATTGTTGTGAGGGCTTTGTTCTTGCACGCCTTCTTCTTTGTCTTGGGTGTGGGCTTATTTGGACAAACTTTCACAAAGTGCCCCAACTCGCCGCATCCATAGCATCCCCTCTTTCTTTGCTCGTTTCTTTGATTGGTGAAAAATGAGATCTTGAATTTGGATGGGCACACCCTTGACATTGAGCCTTTGGATCATCTTCTCCACCTTGTTGATTAATTTGATTGATTCTTCATCAAGGTCGGAGGTGGAGGAGGAAGATTGATCATCATCACTTGAATCTTCTTCATCATCATCATCCTCATCTTCTTCTTCACTTGAGGAGCTTGAGCTTGAGCTTGACTCAACTTTCTTGCCCTTCATCTTTTTCTTCTCACTACAAGCGAGAGCTTTGCCTTTGCTTGATGAAGATGCTTCTCCTTGACCCATCTTACGTGACATTTCAAATGCTACTAGCTTGCCAATGACAATGTCCGGGTCATGGTGCTCAAGTTCTCCATGTTGTGAAGGATGGTGATGATGCTTGCATATTTCTTTTATGGTAGAACGGAGATGATCTTCCTTACGATGTCCGCATCATCTAGCTTTAATAATCCTATTGAATGGAGCTCATTGATAATTAGATTCAATCGAGAATACATATCACGAACAAGCTCATCATCATTCATAGCAAAGGCATCATAATTTTGCTTGGCTAGACAATGTTTTTGCTCACGGACATTACTTGTGCCGTCATGGAGCTCTTGGAGTTTTAACCAAATTTCATGTGCCGTATTTAAGGTGAACACTTGGTTAAACACATCCATGCTAAAGGATTCAAACAAGCAATTCTTAGCTCTAGCATTGAAATGCATTTATTTTTCGTCACTCTTTGTGGGGTTTTCGGGATTCTTGATGGGTTTCATTCTGTCACGAGTGACTCTCCATACACCCAAATCAACCGCCTCAAGGTGGCAAGCCATTCTAGCTTTATAGTATGGGAAGTTAGTGCCGTCAAATTGTGGAGGCCTAGCGGTATCCATCCCAACCACTCTACAATAGCGTCGGCTCAACGGTGGTTAAGCCAAAGGTCCAAATATGAGCCAACCGGCTCTGATACCAATTGAAGGGACCATGACGCCTAAGAGGGGGGGGGTGAATTAGGCAACTTAAAAATTCTAACTCTAAACTATGGCCTCTTTTTCTACCTCTAGCAAAACCTATGCAAAAGATAATCTATCTAGATGTGCAACTATGGTTTTGCTAGTGTGTTGCTATCTCTACCGCAAATGATAATAATATGATCAATGTAAATGCAGAAGCTTAAAGAGCAAGGTAGAGATATGCAAACTCCGTCGACGACTCGATATTTTTACCGTGGTATCGAGAAGCCATAAGCTTCCCCTAGTCCTCGTTGGAGCCCCTCGCAAGAATCCCTCGCAAGGGCCAAGCTCCCGGTCGGGTAGCTCTGTGGATAGCCTCGGGCCTTCCCCACGCATAAGTGGGTCTCCGATGTGCCTTCCGGCAAGCCTCTCCCGGATGCTCCCCACCGTCTTCACTATCAAGCTTTTCGGCCAAAAGCCATGGGCCTTGTTCCCTCCAAGATTACGATGGCGGCCACACCACAAACACGGTTGGTGTGATCTCGCAAGACTTCAAGCCCCTCCGATGTACAACACTTGTGCTCGCAAGCATGGGGTGGCAAGAGGTATGCAAACCTCACTTAAACACTAGGCAAACACCTAGAGCAAGCGCATAAGCGGTGGTCTAATCAACCTAAGCACTTCGCAAAGCACTTATGCTAATCACCTAATAAAATACTAAGCACTATGCATGTGGAGATCACTCAAATGGTGTATCAACACTCTTGGTATGTTTCCTCAGCTCCACACACCTCAAATGGCCGGTTGGGGGTTGTATTTATAAGCCCCACTGAGAAAGTAGCCGTTGGGGTCGAACTCCCGCAAATCTGCTACTGACCGGACGCTGAATCGTCCTGACCGGACGCGTCCGGTCGTTCCGACTGTTGCAGCCGCGAACCACCGATCGGACGCTGCCAGCGTCCAGTCGCCTGCCACCGGACGCGTCCGGTCGTAGTTTCGCGCGCCTGGAACCTCTCTGTACTCGATCGGACGCTGTGTTTCTACGTCCGATCGGTTGCCGCCAGCGTCCGGTCCTTGCGTCCGGTCGTCTGTCTGCCGAGCCACCGGTCCGGCGTCCGATCCAGCGTCCGATCGCCTCTGCGAGCTCGTTTCTTCGCGATCTTGCGTACGGCTTGGTTCCTATCTTCATGCTTGGACTTTGCTTGATATCTTGGGTCTTTTCTTGTGCTCCTAATGGTCTTTCTTAAGGTGTTGATCATCGGATCATCACGTTGCCTTCGTCCAAGTCATGTCTTGCACCCTATTGAACTACAAAATAAATACTTGCAAATTCATTAGTCCAATTTGGTTGTGTTGGTCATCAAACACCAAAATCCAAAGTAAATGGGCCAAGGGTCCATTTTCCTTACAAAAAGCATGTAAATAGACAATATATTTTCAATAGGTAGGCTATCGACTAAAACAGCCGATTCCAGTGAAAGTAAACTCATAACATGCAATCACTCAACCTTTAAACGTGGATAAGTCCATACACTTATCATATCTAATCTACTATCTCTAACATTGGGGTTCAAGCCGGACCGATGCATCTATGATAAAGATAACATGTTAAACCTTCAAAGAATACAAATCTATACGCGCTTAACGGAATCGTGAAAACATGCTACGATCGTGAAAGCACAGGCGATCGACTAAATAGCCGATGCAAATATAGCATGCAGCCAGAGGCTATGTTTGACCATAAGCAAGACTTACTACCTGACGATTTCCAATCTATAGTGCTAACAGTGGGGGTCGACTGGATCTATGGCAGCCATAATAGCAGTTCTAAACTAGATCTCATCAACTAGCATGCTTACTTAGGGCTAAACACGCCTTGACCACATGCTATCTTCGATCAAGATTGGATCAAAACGACTAAGCTAATCGAAACCATCGTCAAAGTGAGATGTAAACAGGGTAAAACAACTAGACGATAGTTCAAAGAGATATGAAACCGATTCATTTCAATCTTAATCGGGTAAGGGGTGATATTGTTACAAATAGTAAGGATACTAAATATAACAAGATCGATAACTAGCAAATCTATTAAAAACAATAAGGAAATCCTACCAATCTTAATAGATTCAACCGATAACTAATCCGTATCAAAATTTGTATGAGATCGAGCCGAACCGATGCAACCGTACAAATTTTGATAAGAATCAAAGGGTAACTTGTATCAGTAATTGTAAGAGATATGAGCCGGACCGATGCAACCTTACAATTAAGTGATGATAACTAACTTATACAAAGCATGCAAGAGGTCAGACCTAACCGATGCAGCCTTACCAACAAGGTCTAAGTCGTGACGGATACTCACAAACAAACCGGAGGTCAGACCTAACCGATGCAGCCCTGCTTGCCGAAGAACTCGCCGAAATCTACTTTACTCCTACTCTTAAGGGGTGACGTAAGCCGAAAAGTAAATGTACTTGTTTAGTTGATCGATGAAAAATGTCTATTATAATAGCCGGGAGTACATATTTATATCCTATACTAAGGACCCCTGATGAGCTCCGTAAGTGACTTGGCCAAGAAATATCTAAATGAAAGTAATGTTAAAATACATAGACTCTAATTTTCTTTACGTAGAGTCCTTCCGGTGAAACTTACTTGTTTGATACATGTCCTTGTCTTATTCGGTTCAACCGGCAAAGGTCCTGTACATAGATATGTCACTTTGCCGAGCGCGTATATGGACATGACTTCTTACCGGCCATGCACATGTATGTACATGATACATATCCTTGCTCATTTCATCGTGATGTGCATCTGGACGTCATGATTTCCCAATGCATCTTGTGTAATTTGTTGCCAAATTAACTAACAGCAGACTTCAATCCGATGCCTCTCGATTCTGATGAAGCTTTCTTCGGCCAGACTAACCATACGTGGCCGAATATAATAATCAGCCGTGCATGAGCATATATGTAATAATTCTCTCAAGTCATGTGCATTTTCCTTGATCTTCTTATTTCTGTTGCTTTTCCATATATATTTTCACGTGTGGGACGCTTGGACTCCGTACCTCCTCTCCCAAATATACTAAAGAATAAATCCTGGCCGGTGAGGAACTCCTGGACGTCATTTATTCCAAAATATATAGAATCTTTCCTTTCTTCCCTTGCACGTACGTAGACGATATACTTTGTGTAGCCTGACCAAATAATATTAAAATAAATTTTCTTTCCTATCCCCTTCTTGCTTCCTTTTCCATCCGGCCAGCTAATCACGAACTCAGCCAAAACCAACGTGACCATATCCCTCTCGGAGCCTTCCTCTTGTTTATTTCGATCAACTTTGCTTACACACGCAGGCCTTCTCTTTCTTGTACAAATCTATTTTATTTGGCCATGCATCGGCCAAACAATTTGTAGTCCTAGTAACGCGTACGTACGCATTCGCTTCCTCTTGTTGAGCTTCTCTCGGTTGGCTTGCATTTTCACCACGCTGGCCAGGAGCCAATCAGTTTCCTTTCCTTTCATGTACGGACTCCAGCACGTAGCTAGCTGCAACACACAAGCACGAATATATATTGCACGACCCTTTTTCCTGCTTGACCAACCCGACGAAGCCAATCTTTGCATTAGAACTCTTGGACTCCATGTATGCCTTGCACGAGTATCGAAATCTTGACACAAAGTCACTGTCTATATCCACGCTCGCTTCTCATCGTTGCATGTGATTCTAGTAGATATATACTAGCAGCCGACTGTCCCTTACTCTGATAAATCGGCCAAAATCCGATGTCAACAGGTAGAGGTATGGTTTATCCCATAGGTGGAGGCGACTTTCATAGGTGAGTTTTCGCTTATTCTCCCCTGGTGGTACATAACATGTAACCATTAAATTAACAATATTCACATACCAGGGGTCGGATCTTGTGACCTTTAGGAGCATGTCGTCCCACAGAAAATCGTTGATGGGCATCTCTCGTGGATTCTTAAACTACATTTTTGAAAAGTGATGGGCTACAGAATTTTCTATTCATTTCTTATCTTTAATTTCTAAGTCAAATTCTTGAAGCAAAAGGATCCATCTTATAAGCCGAGACTTAGCATCTTTCTTAGTAAGGAGATGTTTAAGAGCAGCATGATCAGTGTAAATAATAACCTTTGCTCCTACTAAGTAATATCTAAACTTGTCAATAGCAAAAACAACAGACATGAGCTCTTTTTCAGTTGTTGCATAATTAAGTTGAGGTCCTGACAGAGTTTTACTAGCATAAGAAATTGCATGATGCTTTCTATCTTTTGTTTGATCCAAAACTGCCCCACAACATAATCACTAGCATCACACATGATTTCAGAAGGTAAAACGACCAATCAGGAGGTTGAATGATTGGTGCAGAGATGAGTACTTTCTTAAGGATTTGAAAAGCATTTAAACACTCATCATCAAACTCAAAGGGAGCATCCTTGGCTAACAAACTTGTAAGGGGTCTAGTAATATGAAAAAAATCTTTTATAAAACAACGATAGAACCCCGCATGACCAAGAATACTTTGTACCCCTTTGACGTTTGTAGGAGGATGTAGCTATTCGTTGTGGTATTAATTCATCTTTTTTTATTTTTTACCACAGTCATGTCCCCTTTCTTCAGTACAACTTGTACTGAGCTTACCCACTCACTATATGATATGGGATAGATTATTTCTGCTTGCAAAAGTTTTAAAACCTCTTTCTTAACAACTTCTTTTATTGCATTATTAAGCCTATGTTGGGGCTCCCTAGAAGGTGTATATGCTGGATCTATAGGAATGCGATGGGTGCAAAGAGCAGGACTAATCCCCTTAAGGTCTTCGAGCGACTAGCCGAAAGTAGAGCGATGCTTTTCTAAAACGGTAAGGAGCTGGAGGGTCTCGTCCTTAGAGAGTTTAGCACTAATAATCACAGGAACTCCCTATCGTTGTTTAGAAAAGCGTATTTCAAACCTAAAGGAAGGGGTGTGAGCACAATGGAGGGTTTTGGCGGCTCTTGAGTTTCATCCAAAGGGAAAGGATCTCGCGGTTCTTCCTTGTCTTGGATGAAATCTAGGACGTCTCTTTCAAGATCTTTGTCGAACACTTCTAGGAGAGGAGCTGCCATAATCTCCTGCATTAGATCTTGCTCGGGACTCATATCCGTCTTAACATGTAACGAGTGAGCGATGGGAATAGAAAGGTTTATGCTTTTCCCAAGACTTACATTTATACACCCCTTTCTTCCTTCATGTAGGAGTCTCTCTATTGGATGCCCTATCAAAAGATCGAACTCGCAAATATCAAAAACATAAAAACTAAGATACACCTTGGTTTCGTGTACTTTGATAGGGATGAGGTGAAAAATTCCGTCACTAGCAAGGATTTGCCCTGAGAGACTTTTTAGAAACTTGGTTGTTGGAGTTAATTGCATATTTTTAGAGAGGGTATGTGCAAAAGATTTAGACATAAGATTTACTCCTACAACCGGATTATAAAAAGCATCGAAGGAGGTTTTACGAATCTAAAAACGAATTGAGGTAGAGAGAGAATATAAACGAATAACTTCAAGAGAAAGCTTGGATTCTCCCAACCACTCATTGCTTACGATCGTCGTTAACTCCTTCACAATGTTTTTAAGGAACTTCTCTTCGGTTGTGTTAGGAAGATGTTGGTTAGGTGCTGATGGTGTCGAAGATTTCCTTATTGCATAATAATTCGAGGTGTTTCCAAAATCAGAGAAAATATCTTCCTCGAATTCAAACATATTTTCCAAAGGTGAAATTTCTTCCTCCTTCGGTGGTTTGGGAACTTGGAGGATAGCTGAGGCTTCAAATGGAGTATCTAAAGGCTCAGTCTTAGCTATCACAGGTTCTTCCTCAAGAGTTTTCTCAACTACGTCTTCTGAGCCATCATTACGAACGCTATTGTAGGGGGTGTTATCTAGGATTTTTCTAAGGATTTTTCTCCCTTCACTAGCAGAACAATGTAAGAAAGCACCTCTAGAAATTGTATCAAGAAACTATGCGGTCTTCCCACTAAGACCCATATAAAAGTGTTGTAAAAGCATAGGGTCTTGAATGGCAAGGTCATAGCCAGAATTGACTAGGTCATTAAAACGCGCTCATGCCGCACCAAGAGATTCTTTTTCTTTCTATTTAAAAGATAGAACCTCTATGCGAAGGCTAACCACTCCGGAGATGGAAAAGAAAGATGGAGCATAAGGCTTCCCAATCTCCTTGTACACTCCCTACAGTTCGGGTATACCAGTGTTTAGCTATTCCCGTCAAAGAGAACAGAAATAGCTTCCACTTTAAAGTTTCATGTGATATGCTTGTGATATGCAAGCATGCACAAGTTTGCTCAAAATCTCATAGGTGGGTATATGAGTTTTCATCGTCTTCTCCTGAGAACGATTGTTCCTGGTCCAAATTTATTAAAGACGGACACAACTCATAGCCTGGTGTAAGGATATGTTTCGAAGTTTTCGGTGGCTCTAGTTGTGCGCCCGTGGGAGCAGTGAATTGATTAATAGGCGTGATGTTATCCATGCTTAAAAAGAAATAAAATAAAAGATACAAGGACAAACCTGGTTCGACGAAATCACAACAACCGTTTACCCGGTAACGATGCCAGAAAACTTGTTGACACCTGTGGTCACACAGAGACAAAATCCATAAGTATACATGTATCGAAGTAGTTTTCACTTGGAGTATTATCGAGTATCGTATCCACAGGGAAATGTGTGTGTTGTCTAAACTCTAGTTTGTCCAGGGATAGCAATCAAGGTATAAGTATGAGTAGAGAGGATTCCTATGGTTATGACCCTATGTAAAGCAAGGCTTATGATTCTAGTGTTCACTTCGATACGCCGCTTAGACGGTAAAGCACCGCTAATAGATAACTCTGTCGACGCGACTATGGTCCTACTAATTTAAGAACCTGCTCAATTCGGAGTGGACTACAGAGGATAGATGGGGCTGTCATGACCCACTACTACCACACAACTAGGAAGCAGGGAGCAAACATAGGTAGCCGATAGCCTAAGCACCATGCTTATGCTAACGATTACTACTCTAATATAGAGATCTAACAAGGACTAGAAGTACTCAAAAGAACTGTGAACCTATGAACAAAAGAGCACAATACTTACTTTAAATAGAAATCAATTAACAGAAGTATCTCAGATGCAAACTTGGAGTAGCCTGGATCTACCAAAGTACAAGCCGTAGAGGTAGCATTGACAGGCTAGTACTTCCCCCAAACTCTTCCCTTACTCTCTCTCTATTGTGTACAAAGAGGACTAATATCTCTTGAATACAATGCCCTGATCCTGAGATGAGGATATAAATTAGGGTTTCTAGATGGCTTCAGGAAGGAGGGTAGGGGCTGCTATGTATGGGGGGATCCATCAATTCTGAGCCCTCGGATCAAACTGACTTAAAACAATGGAGTAGTGTAATCTTTAAGGCGGTGGAGAACCGACGTAGCGAGGAGGGGCTGACTGTGGGGCCAGTAGGACGACCGGCCTGTAAGTGGGGCTGGTCAGCCCCCCTGTTAGCCTCTTGGCTCAATCTTCGATGGAGAGTCTTCTGGTGTATTCTGGAATCTTCTTGAGTTATTTTTGTCGCGGATAAACGTGATTAAATATGATGATTAGATCCTCTTTGACGGTTTTCTAGATAAACCCTGCTGAAAACATAGATTCATCAAAACTCGTAGAATTTATTAGTTTAAACCCCTAGACCTATGTTTGGTGATGGAATTAAGTATATATGCAGGTTATATTGACAATTTATGATTGATGTTAACAACCGTCAACACTCTCTAATTGCACTTCACCGTCTTGATGGTCCATCGTGTCCTGAGCCTCAAGCTTACCCTTCACTGTTGCCTTGGTCCATCAGTGTCAAGCTCTTTACTCACACTTCACTGCCTCAGCAGTCCATCATGACCCAAGCCTCTAGGTTGCCATTCACTCTCGCACATGGTACTCCATAGCCAAGCCTTACTTTGGTCTTCACCTTTTTGCCACGCTTAATTTGAGCTTGCTGACATGCTATCAATCATGTCCATGATGATGCCCAACTCTTCTATGAACTAAACCAACTTTCCGTCACACACTCAATAGAAAGGTTGGTCCACAAGCAGTGTCATTAATTACCAAAACCCAAACAAGAGCCTAGATGTTTCAGTAGGAGTCGTTAGTTCCTTAGGATGACCTAACAGATTTGATAAATTGACTTAGGCATGCATAAAAACAATCTGTCTTAGGCTAATCATGCATCAAACAATCTTTTCTTAATCTAATTGATATTTAATTAGTGCTTATGGTCATCAACAATGTGAATTAGAAGTAAAAGAATTAAGGCCAATCTGATCTTTGGCTAATGCACCCTTAGTATTGTAAAACAGATCTAACCGAGTACTAATTGTCGTTTAAATTTGTTGAATCACTCTAAACAAATCTATTCTAAGTGTTCATGTCCAACTTAAAAGTAGTAGATTAAAAGTGAACTAATCTTAACAGAAGTGTAAAGCTAATTATTACTCTGGCTTAGGATGATGTTAGGACTAAGTAGACTCTTGATACCGATTGTTGAATAGGATCTTAGACATAACAGGATCTCAACTTAGCCTAAACATGATCTCTAACTCAACTTTGGGCATAAATTAATCTTAGTGACTAACTAGGGCCTGATGATGTCATGTGTGTCTCTGGAGATGTGGTAGAGTTGATGTAGATGAAATAAGTGTAGTGATCTTCACCAGTTGGGAGCTTCAATTCTCTATTGATGAAGAGCTTAGCGTAGATCTGTTGCAACTGTACTTGGGTGTGAGAAGACGGCCTTTTGAACCCTCTATTGCCTAATAGATCGGATTGGTGTGTTTTGCTGATGGAAAAAATATCGGGGAACGCTGAGGGGTGTCACCCCTTATTTATATGCACTATGGGCCAAGGGGCTGAACCCTAGAAGGCTTAGGGATGTTGGCGATCATGATAAATGATTATATAATAAAATATGCATTATTTGGTGAACCTAATAATTGTTGCCAATCTAATATGTTGGTCTGAGATCAAATTCTAACAGTCTAGATGCGGCGCTGTGGTACAGGCAAAAGACAGCTGGTATCTGGTTCCTACATATATGTACCTTTATTACGAACATGTGCAGCTACTCATTGAGCTTTAGCTTGATGTGAAATCTCAAGATCAATTGTATCTGTCTTAAGCTGTAGGCGTTTTTTTCTTGATATATCTGGAGCCATTTTAAGACGACGACTTGTATTGGCATCTCTCCTGTACATAGTAGACTGGTACGTGCTATCATTTTGACCAATAGATCATTCGTATGGTACTATCATTTTGATATTTTTACATTTGGCCTCCTAGTAATCAAATGTACAAGTAATGTGTGCAAGCATAAAATCCCTCTCAAAAAGGTTAACAGTAGAAATATAGCTATTAGAGTGTTAAAAATAACGATACTAAAAACATACATCAGGTACGTGAGTCAACGATAATAAATAACAACATCCAATTAACCTGTTTGACCGAGCTAGCTGTTTTACACACATGACATGGGGGATGACATCGTTACAAAGCTGCCAGTGCTGGCATCCAAGGAATAGTGCTATTGAGGCATCAAAGACCGCCATATGATCCGTGAGGAGACACATCTGATTTAACGAGTATAGTCATATAGCTCATCATCGACGTATAAGGTGCAACAACTTTGAGATGAAACCACCATCCAGCTGAATGGGAGCTTTCTGCATCACAATACACTCGGTCTTTGGTGTACCTATTAAACACACAAAATAGATATGTTGGGGTGAGTACAACAATTATGCAACCACGTGCTATAGATTTTTAATTACTTTATAACACAAAACATACAAGACTTACTGAGGATGATGGTTCTTGACTGATGTGCGGCTAGGACTCCTAGCCGCACCAAAGCCGCTTTGGTAGATCTGTGAAAGAACCACAGAGAAGTCGGGTGCCTTGAAGGAGTAGGCGTCAAGTCCCCTTGAAGCCAGCTGTATCAGCTCATGGAGGCATCGTGTGACTTGGACGCTATTGGACAACTTTTTGAGAGAAGGTCGCACTTGCATCTGAGCCTGACATTCACAGTTTTGCTTGCACAGTCTCCGTAGCGCTGGTAAGTGTTGCAGGTAGTCAGATACTTCATCTCCTAGCTTTTTAGCACTGTCAATCCACCTAAGCATTTGTGAGGTTACACAGCACTACACTTGTCCTTCAGCGGCAATTGAGGACAACTTGAATCACCATACGACAATGTCTTGTAACCACGGCGTGGAGGCCGACCATCCTTTGAGGTAGCAGGGCCCTTTATATTTCTGATTTTGTCTACAGTGCGGCGCTTAAGGTTCTTTATTGCTGGACACTTTTTGTTTTTCTTTTAACACTTGTTATGATTGGTGCTTTTGCTGCACTCTTCAAATAATACCTTAGGTCTTGGTTTATCCTTCTCATTATTTATTCATACTATAAAAAATACTTTTGTATGTAACAAAACTGTGTGCATATGTAAACTAAGTGTAACAAAAATTAGATTCTAACATACTCAAATGAGAAATAAATGGAAAACAATTAATTTACCCCTAGCTAGCATAATCATCTACTAGTATGAAATACAAGAAACATATATGTGTGAAGTAAAGAGTATAAAATACTATATACTAGTACTCTGGGATTTGAGAAGAGGAAAACAAACAATTAGAAACATGAGTGATAAATGAAAAGTTAGCTAGTAAATTAAGAGGAGAAGGGGAACTTGTTGGTTTAGATGCGATGAAAGAGAGGTGGGGTGGAGAGATTGAGGGAGAACACTGAGTGACATGCCAAAGGTCTATTGCACCTTCCCCCTCTCCTCACTTTTATGGGGGAGACGGGAGGGAAGATTTTCATTCTTTTTCCTGGTAGGGCTTATATTTGTAGAAGAGTCCCTAGAAGTTAAAAATGGGCCCTCAGTATTCCCTAACAAGACCCTAAGATTTGTAATTGGGACCTAAACATTTTAATGGGTTCCCTAACATATGCCTCGCCCTCAACAGTAGCCCATTAGCTATTTGGTTTTCGATGAAAGTATAACATCCAATAGTTGAATACAACTAAATATGTCCCAATATAACTCGGTCTCCCCTGCAAGGATCACCTGTCGCAACCCACATGTGTGCCTCACTAAAAAATCCATCCCAAAAACTCTATGGGAAAAGGTATGGAGAAAAGAGCATGCACACGACTCTCGTCTATGTAGACATCATCTTGAGATGTTTTTTTATCTTTGGCTAGTCTTTGACAAAACTTTGCTTGAACTTATGTGACTTCACCATTGGTAGCTTGCTCCTTCACCTATCCTTGAGTCCTCGATAACTTTTCTTTAAAACTAAGCCTTTCCTGAAGCAAATTGATGTAGTCGAACTAGGCGAAGTAGTTAATGTAGTTGTAGACAATCATGCCATGTCTTCAAACTTTCGCTCACAGGCACTAGGCAAGGCTTGCTTCCTCGGAGGATTGCTTGTCTATTGTGCTCCTCGCTAGTCCCTCTTGGCTGGTGCTTGTGATAAATTATTTTGCATGCTTTAAGTACACAACGTAGGCATGGATGTCATCACAGATGTCGTAGTTGACCCTATGCTCCAAATTAAAGGCAAGGGTAGTGCTAAAAATGCCGATGTTGATGGCGACCCCTATGCTCCAAATTGGCAAAGGCAATGTTGATGACGTCGAAGCTGATGGCAATCCGCTTGCCGAAATATTGGCGTAGGTGGTGTCGATGTCATCAAAGTAGGTGGCAAAGCCCCTCATCAAAGTGTTAGCAAAGGCATAGTCAATGATGCCAAAGTCAATATCAAGCCCCTCGGTGAAATGTTAGCGAAGGCATTGTTGATAACATCAAAGTCGATGGGGAAACCCCTTTTAAATTGTTAGCGAAGGCATTGTCGATGACACCGAAGTTGATGGCGAAGCCCCTTGCTGAAATGTTGGCATTTGCGTTGTTGAAGATGTTGAAGTCGATGGCAACACCCCTCGTCAAAATATTGGCGCAGGTGTTGTCGATGATGCCAAATTGATGGTGAAGCCTCTTAACAAAATGTTGGCGAAGGCGAAGTCGATGGTGAGCCGGTTGCAAAAATGTTGGCAAAGGCGTTGTCAATGATGCCAAAATCAATGGCAAAGCCCCTTGCGAAATGTTGACATAGGCGTTATCGATGATGTTGAAGTCGATGGTGAAGCCCTTTGCAAAATGTTGGCATAGGTTTGTCGCTTTTTTCTTCGTTCATAAGATGCGCTGGAGATGCTATTGGAGTGATGGCGAGTTAAGCCAAGTGAAAATTGGATATCCTTGTTGCGGTTTAGTGCCACCTTTTGCAAGCCAATACATAATCTTTAGGATTACAAAGATGCTTTGAGCTTTGATTTTCCCGTGAAAGTTAGAAAGTTTTTGACCAGTTGATAGATTGCAAGATGGCCATCATTTATTGGGCTGTATGATTAAACCAAAATTGGGATCAAAGTATAGTTTGCAAAGCTTATATAAGAAAATAAGGATATTAGCTCTAAATCCTTTTTTCTTTTTGCCCCGGTTGCTTTCCTTTTTTGGCAATGTGAAATCACTAAGCTCTTTCTTTTCACTTTTTGCTTCGATTGCATGTATTTTTGGCAACCGAAATTCATTGTGCTTTTTCTTTTTTGCGTTCTATTTTGGTTGCACTTATTTTTGGCAATATGAAGTCATTGAACTCTTTCTTTTTGCATTCTGCTTGGGTTGCACGTATTTTGGCAACATGAAGTCATTGAGCTCTTTCATTTTGCATTGTGCTTCGGCTGCTTTTTTTTTTTGCAACATGAAGTCTCTGGGCACTTATCATTTGTCTATATACTTAGAGATCAAAATGGATGTAGGTGATGCCCTGCGCCTGCTGACTAATTTGATCTCATTTGAATCCATATTTTGCCGATACTTGGGTACCTTTCGGTGCTAAGGTTTCCTTTTTGGCTTCTAATTGTTTTTTAAGAGTTCATGTTATATTATGCACGGTGTAGAAGAGGAAACCTCATTAAAAAAACTCATACCCTCAAAATACTTAGATTTTTTCTTAGAGGAACTTCAGCTCGTTGAAACTGGTGCATGGATGTGAAGTACTCATGCCATTAATAGATGTCATGGATGAATGCAATGATGCATATGATAGATGTATTCGTGTAAAAAGAACTGTGAAGTGATAAACATACTTGTGAAAACAGGTCTCACATAAAGAATGTTGTGAAATGATAGGAAATCTTGAAGATTCCAAATACGGGGAGTTGGTAGCTTTCGCGTTATTTGAGAAAAACTAGCAGTTTCTTTGGACATTGAAGCATGAAAATTGCATAATACTTTAGATAATAGTCTCAATTGTGCGACGAACAACAAAGTGTATGTTCTGTTGTAACACACGGACAAATTTGCTAGTTAACTAAAAAGACAAACAACCTTGAAAAACCACTTCTAACCAGGTCAGGGAGGTAATTTTTGAATGGTTTTGGAAGTTTAGGGTAAAATGTCTGGCTTTAGAGTTCAACGAAGAAAGTCATACATCGTAAATAGTTTAGGGAGACAAAATGAAACCTTTTCCTTTATATTTCCTTTTTCTGACCAACCACTAGCGCCTTAGGAAGACCAAAATGAGATTCAGAAGTCCATAAAAAGGTAGCAGTAAGATTCAGGTCCAAAAAACAAAAACAAAAAAAAACCCAATGGGTCGACATGGACAAACGAACAATACACCAGTAGGGTGTAAATTAAGAAATTTTCTCATATTCCTTTATTATTTTCTGCGAGTACCAATGACATTGACTTTTACATTATTTGTTAAAAAAATATCCCTAATTTGACAGTATAACAATAAGGTTTTCTTCTATGGCTGTGGCCCTACAATTTCGAAGTTCTTATTTGACATTATATTTACTAGCAAAAATGCCTATGTGTGCAACGGAAATACGCTTATTGCATGGTGGTAGCCTGAACGACCTGTGGCTCATAAACTTATTTAAATCATCATATCATCTGTTTCAATTCATTTTAGAATCGGACTGCACATCGTGGATGAATGTGCACTGTTCTAACTCATATAGTCATGGGTCCTCTTGAGATTGAACACTATATTGTAATTGTATCATCCATTCCAAATCAATTTGGTATTGATCTTCATGCTCATATATGGACGCATGTGGCTCTAACTTATATAGGTGCTAGTCTTATTAAGATTGGACCATATTGTGTTTGCGTGCCAGTTAAAGTGATTTAGATTTGATAAGTTTTTAGTGAATGCTATTCACGTTTGTAGCTCTCAATCAATTTATTATGAAAATTAATTTCATAGTTAATCTAATGGTTTTATTTTGTATTATAAATATTGATATTTTTATCTATAATTAGTCAAACTTAGAATACTAAAACATCTCACTGCGTTAGAATTGCATTATTTCTAGAACCCATGGAGTATTATCAAGCTAGTTTGGGCTGCGACGGAAACAGTAAGTGAACTGTTGCTGCTGCAGCAGCAGTAGCCAAAAAGACATTTTAGTCCGTATTTTGGAGGGTACATAATATAATCAAAGTTGCATGTATATGGTGAGTATACATCCACGCATGGGCCAAATAAATTTTTTATTCTCTTAGTTATTTTTAGTACTATATACGTATTGGACTTCCTGATAGGCCTATTGGACCACCGCAGTGCCATTTGGCCTCTTCTCATGAAGATCCATGGCAGGGCCATTTGTGCTCGCCCTCCTACCCAAACTGGAGCAGTGGAACTCCCTTGAGCTCAAAGTTTTAGATCCATGGCGAGATCCTGCGGGAGACTTCAGATCCTTGATCCTGCGGGGTCAGGACAGCCACATGCACGTATGGGTCTTGAGGTCTTCTGTTCTTGTAGGAGCAGAGGGCCACGTACGGGTCCTTGACAGGCCAGCGCGCACATGCAAACGCAAGAAGCAAAAACGGAGGCCTGCAGCGCTCGGTCTCTAGAGACAAAACAGACAGCAGCAGATCGGATCAGGGCATATGTTGAGGGAAGAAGAATCCTAACAGAGGGACAGACAGCGACGGCATTAATCTTGTTTATTAGAGACGGAATAGCGCGAGGCCGAGATCAATAAGGAGAGGCAAAAAATGGTAGAAATTTTGCCTCTTTGCCTCTTTATTATTAGACTAGCAAAGATGTTGCAACGAGAGAAAAAAAACAATTCTTCCGCACCTCACCTTGCACCGTTGATTAGCGAAGCAACATGAGAGAGACGAGAGAGAAGGCATGGCGGGCTCCGGAAACTTGCTCACCTCCATGCAGGCTCGCCCGTGCAGTCTGCGTGGATAGGGAAGTGTGGCGGTCGGTGAGCTCACCTCGGCAGCGACGGTCGAATCGGATCTTCAGCGTATGGGGATGCGATGCGATTCCATACGGGAAGAAGGATGATGCTGACTTGCGGTCAGAGGGGGCACCGTGGATGATGTCGGATTTGAGGCCCTTGGTTCGCATGCTGAAGTTTCGGTCGGAGACGGCAACGACATGGATTGAGCTAAGCGGCGTCATTGGGTCGGGGAGGACTCACCGATGGTGTGTGGCAGAAGATCGCGTGATGCCGGGCGAGCTCTTTGCCCTGCTCCTAGCCGCCGCTGTGGGCACCCGTGGTCACGAGCAACTCTGCTCCTCGCTGCGCCGTCCCGGGCTCCATGCGCTGCGCCGCTGCTGCCCCGAGCCGCTCTGCTCCGCGCCGCTCCTAGCTCCGTCGCGCCGCCGCTGCCGGTTCCTCCCAAACTGGAACGTGGCCGAGGAGAACGCGTTTCCTGAATCCGTTTTTTTTTCTGCCGTGGTGATTTGGTTTGTAGATTGTTTTCTTCCTCGAATTCGTGAATAAAAGGATGACGGTTTGATTTGTACATGTCGTATATAAGTTCCGAGACTCCGTGTCGGTCTCCAACTTGTTCTCCAACTCTGTTTTAACTTTAACTCGAACACATCGACCTGTAGGAAATCTCGAGGATGCGCTTTCAGATCGTAAAAGAGTAGGAAAGTAAGGGCTGGTAGTATTAGGGATAGAAGAAGAGAAGAAGATAGATCTTTTGTTTATTTTTAATGGTACCACGAGTTCCATTACATTCTTCTGCCATGTTCTTCTCATGTGGACGAAATCGTCCATGTGCTGTTGTATCTCGGCCTAATAGGCTTCGTGGATCGGACCTGGGAACAGTTAGTTGGCCCAGGCCTAGCTAAAAATGCACACTTGATCTTTCTTTCGAGAAACAAAAAAAAAGTTGATCTTTCTTTCTCTCATTCCACTCAAAAAAAAAAATTCTTTCACTCATCAACAATAGTTAAATGCCTCTGTGTTGTCAACAACTATACTGTACCCAAGTTATATCAAATGAAAATACAATCTTTATATATTTTTTCTCCTGTTACAAAGCACATAAATTTAGACATAAATATATCATAACTTTGAACTTTATACGTACTATTCATGTGTTGCTACAGTTAAATATCGAGTTCCATGATTTTCTTTGAGGACTCAATAAAACTTGTAGTTCTAATCTCCGATTAAAGTCGGTAAGGAGTTAGTTGACAACGACATGTCAAAGATTGATATGTCCACTCATGATTGTGACAGGAGACCTCTCTTGATTTTCACATGACAATCCTCAACGAAGATTGTAGAGATAAACAAACTGTTCATATTTCAATTTACGGTTTGATTAATTGGACCATCAGCTAATCTAGGTTATAATAATAATAAATTTTATTCCCAATCAAAGCTATATCAATAACTTGGACCTGAATCATCTAAATTTTATTCCCAATGAAAACTGTGCATTTTTTAAAAATTTTGTAAACACAACTAAGTGTAATAATATATAAAATTCGGTACTTTTTTCTCACCTATTGCAAATGTTATTGTACACACATCCCAATGAAAACAGCAAGGGGCCTTTTCGAATCAGCCGCTGCGGCTACACAACATGTGTCTGCAGCTTTAGCCACCGCAGCCGGCACTTTATGTTTAGCAAATGGAGCCCTTAACGTGGAATTTTAAATTGACAACGAGATACCAAGGAGCCATTTTGGCTATTTTGTTCAGAAATCTGGTTGTTCTAGTATTGTCAGAACTCCGGGGAAGAGACCCTCAGAGCACGGCTAGCTGGAATGCTGGATGCGTGTCCCACGGATATGTCGTGAGAAAACCTTTCACATGCCACGAACATGACATTTTTGTTAGCACAATACCTTCTGATTTTTAAAATTTTTTGTCTATCCCAAACAGAGAGCTTCTGCCCGCATCACCATGAATGGCTGCAACATAGGGGCAAATGGAACTATTCAAGAACCGGGAAGCAGGAAGATGAATAAGGTAGCACTCGGCTAGTTTTGTTTCCTTTTGATTTGATCACCGGCTTTATATTGTTCATCGTATTATTCTGGTGGTGGCTTTCAATGGAAGAAGATAGCTGCCGTACCTTCAAAAAAAAAGGGGGAAGATAGCTGCCGCTTCCACCGCCGTTCGTTTCGCCTCGCGCCCATCTTGCTCCGGAGGTAGTGGACGGAGCTCCCGCGCCCGAGCATGCAGGTTCCCTTGTTCGTGTCCCATCCCACCCGATGCGCCACGCCTGCGCCCATCCCGGCTGATCCGCCGCAGCGTCCCGTCACCGCTGCTCCCATGTCCGCGGCCTCCATCTTCGCCACATCAGGGGAGCTGCAGCAGCCGGACCACCGAGGGCTTGGATTTCCTCCATACCTACATCTAGATCTATTTTTGTAACACTCAGATTAAACAATTGCAACGAACGTCTGAAACAGATGAAACATTCAAAACGTACACTTGAAATATAGCCATTTGCAACATATGCAACATCAAGATAAAACACTTGCAACATACGTCTGAAATAGATGAAACATTTTGAACAAACTCTTGAAACATACATGTATAGTCATTACAACATGTGCAGCATCTGGATATCCCTTTGCAACATTCATATGAAATACTTGCAATATACCTTTAAAACATCTGAAACACCTGAAACATACGTTTTTAGTGCAACATGGGTGGACGGCGTAGCGAACTGGCGTGGTAGAGGCGGCCCTGCGAGACAACCACAGCAGGCGAGGACCGCGACGGCAGGGCCAAATCCGCGCGGGCAGGATCGAGCAATGATGCGGACGGGAGGAGCAAGGGCGCGCGAAGCGAGCGGCGCGGGCGCGGCGCGCAGAGCGAGCGCGGGTGGCGGGGCGTGGGGCGCGTGCGACGCGGGCAGGGCATGCAGAGCGGTCCGCCCGGACGGGATGGACACCTGTGGCGTATCTTTAGATTAGGAAAGCACCAGGTCTCTCAAAAGTGGCTTCCTCCCCGCCGCCGCCCATTCGGCTCCGTTGGAAGTTAGAAACACTCGAGGCGTGGAGTAGATGCAAATACGCCTCCCGCGATCGATGCTCCGTCTCCTCCGACGCCATAGTAACGTCGCTGCCTCCCTCGCCCAATACGCAGCCTCGGCTCTACCTCGTGATCTCTCCGCTCTTTTATGGCCTCTACCCGTTCATTGCCACCAGGGCTTGCGCGACGAGACTATCCACCTGCCCGTCGTGTTATATTGTCCTAATGATATGATGCTACTAATATTTGCACCTTCAAATGGTTTTGTATCAGTTTGGGTTTTGACTGATATTCTAACTCCAAGTTTTCATTGAGAATTTCTTGAATCTCAGTTGACAAAGCTTGAATGTTTCAACAAGTAACAGAAACTGATTTTAGACATTGATTGATCTATATACCTACCTAATAATAAAGAGGCAAAATTTCTTTCATTTTTGGGGCCTTTCCTAACTAACTATGTGTATGTGAAAATTGTTTCTATTCATTTGTCTACCGCTTGAATATATGCTCTTAAGCCTGGATAGTTATAATCCTAATCCAAATAAGTACTGTACCCGAATAGAAATTCTAACCTAAATACAAAAGACTATTGTGTCATTGTTTTCTTATTTAGTAATATTATTTGGGTTACAACTGAAAAAGGTGCTTCTATGTGATTATTGATTAAAATGTCCAAAACTTGTAAAATGAGTTTTTAGATTGTGTAAGCCAGTGTCACACTGAGGTTTTGTTGCGTGATTATGATTTATAATAAGAGTTTACCTAAATTATATATGAAACTAAGGGAGTATAAGTGTATAATAACATGCACCAAAGAAAATGAAACAGAGAACTCTTGGTTGCTTGTACACCACAAGTATTGTTTTTTCTTTGTTTATTATAGGAAAATGAAGATGCATAGAACAATGATCCCGTCACTGCAAAAGTTATTCCCTAGCTTCCTTCTTTATTTCACATAGGCACATAAGTAGTTAAATTTGCAATTTGAAATAAAAAAAAATAAAATATGTGGGAGAACTTTTCCCTCTCTAAAAGCGTGTACTTCATAACCACTTGGTTTGATATGTGACAGTAATCAACCTAAAACATCACTTTAGCTAAATACTGTTACAAGTGAAACCTCATAAGGGAACTATTTGCATTTAGGCATTTCTTACTTTTATAGGAAGAGCCACTGAATAATAATACTTTTGTAGGGTTCCCTCATAGAAATGACTCGCCCTAAGCGAGGGATTGAGATGTGTGACACTACTCTGATTGATTATGACGAGAGGATCAAGACGGACAGAGAAGAGAAAGATGATCTACAGCTGATTGATGGTGTGTATCACTCGTAGACGATAGAAGCACGGCTACTGCTTATGCATTCACAAAACGCATCCATGGCAACTGTGGAGCAGTTGACATAACTGTATCACGTCTTGACTTTGTAGTTGAGGCAACGATAGAAGTTCGCATATCTGAAGTAGAAAGCAATTTCAATTTGTGTGTGGGCTGTTTTACCAGTGGGTCATGTTTGCTAGTTGTGTTCAGTAGTTAGTCTGTTAGTTTAAATCTCTAGTGTCCATTGCGTTGCGTTCGTGTACATGTGTGCGTCGTGTGCGTACGTGCTCTAGCGAGCAGGGCACAACCTCGGTGGTGTGGCCGGAACAATAAGTATTTGAGCCATCAGGTACAACTCCATGCCGCGCTCCAACTTCGGCTATGTCATTGCCACGCACCTGGTGAAACTGGTCATCATCATTCAGCAGCAGGAGTTTGAACCGGAGGACCTTCTGATTCAAGTGAATGAAGATGAGGTGAATGCAGTAGAAGTGCAGGAAAATCAGATTGCAGACCAGAATATGGGGATGCAGGGGCCCATTATTCCACCAGAATTTGAGGTTGAGCTGCCTCATCTCAATCATCCATTACATAATGTCCTTCCAGAAGAAGTACAGGAAGATGAGTTTATGGATGTGGAAGAAATGCAGGCTGAAAACAATGTTGTGGAAGCACAAGAAGACCCACTGGAACCCCAAAATGTTCAGATTGGGATGGTCAGAATCTTCAATAGTCAAGCTGTTGTTCCTGTCTCCCACTGGTTTGACAGAAACCACAATGATTCCTTCATGGACCACCGTGGGCTCTGGCACAAATTCTTTGCTCCACAATCTGGAGGTTGTCCCCAGTTCACTGTTCCTGCTAATTGGGCACCTTTCTTCACGACCCTCCTACTCTTCCCACCTCATTTTGAGAGGGCAAAGGAGCTAATGAACTCTAAAGCCTTGATGTCTGCCCTGGGAGAGGATCAGCCCATTGGTTTCTCTTTGCCATCTAGTTGCCCAGTTAAAGTGATGCCCTCATGTTTGTCCGCTGAAGCTGAAGTGGTTGACATTGAGAACAATCACGAAGATGAAATTTCTGCTCATGATTCTGAAGATCTAAGTACGCCCAAAGAAAAAGGTGAACCGTCAAAAACAAGAAAGGGTAGGCAAGGGGAAAAAGTTGTGGTTGATAGCCAAGTGAGAAGAAGCCCATGCCTGAAGCTGGTGAAGTAGGGTTTCAAAAATCCACAATGTAAAGATAAAAATTGTCTTGGTTGCACGGCAAAACCACCCTCCCTCTCTTCAAAAACCATCAGGAAGTTGGGGTCCTCGCTCTGTGACATTAACTGTGCTCTGTTCACTGACTTGGAACTCACCAAGAAGAAGAAAGCTGCAACTCCAGTAGGGACTAAGTCCCCCTCTGGGAAGAAATATGATGACAACACCGATTATGATAGTACTGCAGAAGAAGCATGAAGGAGGTCCTTGGTGGGGTTCTCCTTACTCTGTGGGTATGTTAGGCATACTTACACCTAGGCACTCTTATTTCTGGTTTAAATGAATCAAAACCATCAGGCTAGATTTTGGAATATTCTTTGCTGGAATATTAGAGGATTAAATGATGAAAGCAAATGGGAGTCTTTAAGAAATAAGATAATAGAGAGCTGCTGTTATATTGTTAGTATCCAAGAAACCAAACAAAGCTCTCTTGATCTAGCCTACATTAGAAACTTCTGTCCTAGGGCATTTGATGCCTTCTGCTTCCTGCCCTCAATAGGTGCTTCGGGTGGCATCCTAGTCGTTTGGAAAAGTTCAATGTTCAGTGGCACAGAAAATTTTTAGAATTGCTTTGCAGTCTCTGTTGAATTTTCATCACTCCATAATAATGAGACTTGGATCCTCACTTCTGTTTATGGTCTATGCACTCCTGAAGAAAAAGTGGAATTTATGAACTGGTTTGGAAATATACAAATGTCAGATGAGGTAGACTGGCTCATTGTGGGGGACTTCAACCTCCTAAGAAAACCAGAGGACAGAAATAGACTTGGGGGAAACATAGCAGAAATGATGTTGTCAATGAGGCTATCAGCTCCTTGGGAATGTTGAAATTCCCCTCCATGGTAGGAGGTACACCTGGACAAACAAACAACAGCCACCACTTCTAGAAAGATTAGATTGGTTCTTCTCCTCTAATGCCTGGACCCTCAGTTACCCCCATACTTTGGCCAAGTCTCTTATAATGGAGACCTATGATCATTGGCCATGTGTCATTGAAATAAGAACTGCCATCCGAAGAGCAAGAGTTTTCTGATTTAAAAATTATTGGATGACACCTAGAATTGAGTTTTTCGTCTGCAAGATGTTGCAATGCTTCTAACTGCCAAATTCAAAGCTCTTAGATGTAGCCTTAAAGCTTGGCAGTCTCAGCTATCAAATATCAAAACCATCATATCCAATGTCAAGATTGTTATCTCCTTTATGGAAGTAATTGAGGAATGGAGGGATTTATCTCTACAGGAGTGGAACTTCAAAGAAATTCTCAGCCGCAAGTTAACCAGCCTCCTCCACCAACAGAACTTATACCGGAGACAAAGAGGAACCATCAGATGGGTGAGGTAGGAGATGAAAACTCCAAATTCTTTCATGCTAATACCACTGTAAAGCATAGAAGAAATCTTATCTCAGGCCTTGCTGACAATGATGGCTCCCTGGTTTATGATCATGCACAGAGGACATATCTCATTTGGAGGGATTTCAAAGATAGATTGGGAACATCGAATTTTGAGAATATGCTCTTCAACCTTGACTCTTTGTTAGATAGTGGGGTGGATCTGAGTTCCCTGGAAATTTCATTCAATAATCAAGAAATAGATAATATCATAAAAAATCTACCAACTGATAAGTCTCTAGGGCCTGGTGAATTCAATAATGAATTTCTCAAAAAGTGATGGCCTATGATTAAGCAAGACTTTTACAACCTCTGCTCTGCCTTCTATAGTGGTCAGATTTGCCTTCAGAGTATCAATGGTTCACACATCACTTTGGTCCCAAAGATTGATGGCTCAACAAGGATAAATGAGTTTAGACCAATTTCTTTGCTTAACTCCTCTGTTAAAATACTCACTAAACTCCTTGCCAACAGGCTCCAACCCCACATAACCAAGTCAGTGCATCTGAATCAGTATGGCTTCATAAAAAAAAGAACCATCCAAGATTGCCTTGTATGGTCTTTTGAGTACCTATATCTCTGTCATAAGTCAAGAAAGGAGCTGGTCATCCTGAAGTTGGATTTTGAAAAGGCGTTTGATAGAATTGAGCACAAGGCAATGTTAGAAATCATGAAGAAGGGTTTTGGGGATAGATGGATCACTTAGATGGAATTAATTTTCAACACTGGCACATCTTCAGTTCTCCTGAATGGAACATCAGGGAAAGTCTTCCATTGTAAGAGGCGGCCACGAACAATCACCAACTCATGCCGATCCTTCACCGCTGCTCCAACCGTCTAGGTGGTGGCAACCACCAAGAGAAACAAGCGAAATCCGCAGCGCAACACGAATACCAAGTGCCACTAGATGCAATCACTCAAGCAATGCACTTGAATTCTCTCCCAATCTCACAATGATGATGGATCAATGATGGAGATGCGTGGGAGGGCTTTGGCTAAGCTCACAAGGTTGCTATGTCAATGAAAATGTGCAAGAGAGTTTCCTTGAGCCGGCCATGGGGCTATAAATAGAGCCCCCATCAAATAGAGCCGTTGTACCCCTTCATCACAGGCAAAACACGCTCGACCGGACGCTCGGTCATACCGACCGACCGACGCTGCCCTCGGCGTCCGGTCGTCCAATGGACGCCACGCGTCACCAGCTTCAAACGCTGTTCGTCAGATTTCAACGGCTACGAAGCAGACCAGATGCTTCGGCAAAACTGACCGGACGTTGAAGCCCCAGCGTCCGATCGTTTCCAGTAAGCTCCCCGAGGCAGGTTTTTTCGACCGGACGCGTCCGGTCCACCTTGACCGGACCTTGAGACCGGCGTCCGGTGCTCAACTCTACCCATCGTGCCGCTGACGACTCCGGCCGGACGCAGACCTTTTCAGTCGTCCGGTCATTGAGTGACCCAAATATCCGGTTAGTAGACCGACGCCAGCATCATTTCGACCAACTCCATTTCAACTCTAACTTCTTCACCCTTGCTCAAATGTGCCAACCACCAAGAATTTTGCATCCGGCGCAATAGAAAATAGACATTTCATTTTTTCAAAAGCGCCGAATCCATCTCAACCCTGCAAACACCTTGTGCACATGTGTTAGCATATTTTCACAAATATTTTCAAGGGAGTTAGCACTCCACTAGATCCTAAATGCATATGCAATGAGTTAGAGCATCTAGTGGCACTTTGATAACCGCATTTCGATACGAGTTACACTCCTCTTAATAGTACGGCTATCTATCCTAAATGTGATCACACTCACTAAGTGTCTTGATCACTAAAACAAAATGGCTCCTACATTTTATACCTTTGCCTTGAGCCTTTTGTTTTTCTCTTTCTTCTTTTCCAAGTTCAAGCATTTTATCATCACCATGCTATCACCATTGTCATGATCTTCATCATTGCTTCATCACTTGGAGTAGTGCTACCTATCTCATAATCATCTTGATAAAACTAGGTTAGCACTTAGGGTTTCATCAATTAACCAAAACCAAACTAGAGCTTTCAGAGGGTTAGGCAAGGGGACCTCTATCCCCTCTGTTGTTTGTTTTGGCTGCAGATCTTTTACAATCTATCATTAACAAAGCAAGAGAACAAGGGCTGCTAAATCTCCCAATTCTCCTTCAACACTCCTCTGATTTCCTAACTTTGCAATACGCAGATGACACTCTTATTATCTTGGAGGGATGTAGTAGACAACTCTTTTTCTTGAAAGTCATCCTTAATTCTTTTGTTATCTCCACTGGTTTGAAAGTTAACTTTCAAAAGTTCATGATGGTCCCAATTAACATGACCAATGAGAGGTTACAACATCTTGTAGCAACCTTTGGGTGCTCAACTGGAAGCCTCCCTTTCACCTATGTAGGACTCCCTCTAGGTCTGACCAAGCCGAAGGTAGAGGATTTCATGCCTTTGGTTAACAGATGTGAGAGGAGATTGGTCAGCACCTCCCTCTTCCTCTCTCAAGCAGGGAAACTTCAACTCACCAATTCAGTTTTTACCGCCCTTCCAACCTTTTTTATGTGCACTTTCTCTCTTCATGTCGCAATACAAGAACAGGTGGATAAGTATAGAAAATACTGTTTGTGGAGAGGAGCTGAGGATACAAATAGGATTGATGCCAAAGCTGCATGGCACATGGTCACAAAGTCAAAGGAGGAAGGAGGGCTAGGAGTCCTTGACCTGAAAGCCCAGAATGAAGCTCTAATGCTGAAAATCCTCCACAAATTCTTTAACAAAGTAGACATTCCTTGGGTGCAGCTCATTTGGGAGAAGCACTATAGGAATGGTAAGTTACCAGATCATACTAAAAGGGGCTCTTTCTGGTGGTGTGACAACTTGAAACTGTTGGACAAATACAAGGAAATGGCTTCAGTATCTGCTTTAAATGGATCCACATGCCTTCTCTGAGATGATTGTTGGCAAGGGCCACCATGGAAACTTACCTTCCCTGAATTATACTCATTTGTCAAGAAGCCAAATATTTCGCTTGCTGCTGCATCTGTAGTATCACCTCTTATAGATTTGTTCAATCTTCCTTTATCTGAATAAGCTTTTGGCCAATTTCAGAATGTTCAGAACTCTATATAGAACTTTCATATCAGTACTGATCAGGATGTCTGGTCATATATATATATATATATATATATATATATGGGGCAGCACCATATTTTCATCTAGAAAGGCTTACCATCATCTCAAAGATACCAGCCCGACTGATTCTGTCTTTAAGTGGATCTGGAAATCCTCATGTCAACACAAACACAAAGTCTTCTTTTGGTTGTTGGCTCAAGATAGATTAAGTACTAGGAATATTCTGAGAAGAAAGAACCTCCACCTGCCATCTTACTACTGTGTGCTATGTGCTGATAGTAGTGAAGAAACAGTATAACATCTTTTTTCTGAAACGTGGTTTTGCAAAAGAGTGTTGGTTCAGGCTTGGCCTGACAGTGGATGATTATCTGAGCCCATTCCAAGTGCTTGAAAGCTTCAGGTTTCAGTTAGCTTTGCCCTTCTTCGTGGAAATCTTGATCATCATGAGCTGGAGCATTTGGACGATTAGGAATGATGCCATTTTCAGGGGAATTTAGAAGAGCAGTCAAAGGTGCCTGGAGGTGTTTAAACAAGTCTTTGGTCTACTTTTGCGGCGCACAAAGAGGAAATGCTTCCCTACCATAGAATTATGGCTAGAGCATATTGTGTAATCCAACTTATTTTTTTCTATTCTTTTTTTGTCTCTTGAACTGCATTTGCCTCTTCTTCTCCCTCTCTATTTTTTGTAATGTCTGGTAACAATCTTTGTTACTTTTTTTCTAATAAATCTTTAGTAGGGGCTTTGGCCCCTCCTGTTCTCTAAAAAATAGTAAAACATGGTACTAGAAATTAATTATGATAAATCTGTGATCCTAACATGAGTAACTAAAAACTTCCAACGTTTATAACATTGAGCCATATCATTTTTTTAGTTTAAACATACTAGAAATTTGGAATGGGTGGAGTAGTTTTTTTGTTGCATCACGCGCCCAAATTTGCTAGTAAATAAAAAGAGAAATGCTATACAACACTCAGAGTGTTGGAACACTCGACTCTTCTCTTCCTCTCCATCTACGGCCTCTCCCTCTCTTCTCCATCTCCAGCGGGCTTAGAAGAAATTTTATAGGAGGCAGGCAGGGCAGGCAGTGGGGGCAGGAGGGACAACAGTGAGGCAGAGGTGGCGGTGACGTCGCGCGGAGCAGGCACGGGAGGAGGCGGTTGAGCCAAGTTAGGGCCAGGGTGGCCACAACCATGATGGCGATAAGGGGGCAGGGGAAGGAGGAGGTCGCCACAGGCCGTGGAGCTCTAGCAAGATCCTACCGTGCCACGGTGGGGCGGTGGGCGGCAGCAGCGCATCGGGAGGAGGAAGAAGGTGTGAAGAAAAGAAATCGAGTGTTCAGCCCCCTGAAACTAGGTATAGCAACGGGTCAGGTGCGGTTGGAGTAAAAACCTGCCCTCGATGATACACGCTATATTTGGGTACGCCCACCCTTAATAGACTTGCTGGTGCAATGTCACACCCACGCCGACGGGTGACCCGCAGGTTTCGCTTCACCCGTAGGTGTTGAAAGCATTTAGGCCCCTAGTTGGGTTTCGGTGATTAATGACAATACAAGATCACTATGACTAATGTGTGTTTTATAGAGGCAATTAAGTTAGGTCATAGTAATGGAGATCAATTGGGCAATCAAGGTGGTCATGCCCCTACAATGGAAATCGTTTCGATTTTCAAAGGATGGATGACAAGGTCAAGGATGACTAGTTCTAAGTGTCGATTGGAGTTGGAGAGACACTTAGAATAGTTTAGGACTTTGTTTTTCCTTTGGCCATACTATTAAGGGGGGTATGGACGGGTAGCTTGACCTAGATGAGTCTAGTGAGTTAGGTGTGGTGCACACTTATCAAAACTAGCGCTAGGTAGCTCCTACATATGCCTAAGATCTTTTAGAGCAAACTTCATTCACATATGATCGAGAGTTGGAAGTGAATGGAGGGTCAAGTACCGACCGGATGCTAGCTCCGGTGCGACCGGACGTTGGCCGTAGGGTCCAGTCAGTTCATTTGACCAAGGAGATTGCGTCTGGCGCGACCGGACGCTGAGTGGTCAAGTGACCGGACGCTGAGGTCCAGTGTCCGGTCGACTCTAGTAAGGTTCCAGAGAGGATAAATAATGACCGGACGCGTCCGGTCAGTGCTAACCGGACGCTGGCAGCGTCCGATCACACTGTAAACCCTGGAGTTCAAGGTGTACTGACCAGAGCATTCGGTCAACATGACCGAAGCGTCCGATCACCCTGCAGAGGCACGTAACGGTTCATTTTTCAACCCATGTTATAAATAGAAGCTCCACTCGTGTGTGGAGTGACTTTTGCTCATTCCAACAGCTGAGAAACATGTTTGTGAGTGCCAAGAAGAGCAAGATCCTAGTGAGGTGATTGAGATTTGAGAATCCAAGAGAGTAGCCTCATTAGTGAATCAAGAGTAGTAAAGTGTGCATCCACCATTCTCATTAGGCTTTGCGTGGTCAAGTGAGAGTTCGTGCTTGTTACTCTTGGTGACCGCCATCACCTAGATGGCTTGGTGGTGATTGGGAGCTTGGTGATCACCCGGTGGAGCTTGTGGGTGACCCAACTCAAGTTGTGAGCGGTTGTGGTTGATTCACCGCGACGGAGTGTCGAAGAATCAACCCGTAGAGAGCACTTGATCCTTGCGTGGATCAAGGGGGAGCTATACCCTTACGCAGGTGCTCCAACGAGGACTAGTGGGGAGTGGCGACTCTTCGATACCTCGACAAAACATCGCCGTGTTTCTCTCTCTCTCTCTATTTACTTTGAGCATTTACTTTGTGCAATTCAATACTTGTTTTTACATTCATAGAATTGACATGCTAGAGTAAGTTTGGAACATAGGTTGCTAGTCCTCTGTGCTTTAGATTAATAGAAACATTTTTCTAGACATAAGGGGTTAATTGGGCTAACCGTAGGATTTAATTATTGAAAGAAAATTTAGAATTAGCCCAATTCATCCACCCTCTTGGGCATCTTGATCCTTTCAATTGGTATTAGAGCCTCGTGCTCATGTTTTTAAGCTTAATCGCTTAGAGCAAGATGTCTCACGGGGATGGACCTCCTCCTATCTTTGAGGGACATGACTTTCCATATTAGAAAATCCGCATGGAGGCGTACTTAAAAGCTCTAGACATTGGTATACTTAGAGCCGCCTCACAAGGCTTCCCAAAACCTCGGGATGCTACACACTTACAAGATGATGAGGTTAATTATGAAAAGTGGAATGCAAAGGCTCGAAACACCATCTTTAGAGGCCTTTGCAAAGATGTGTTCAACTGCGTAAGGAACCACAAAGACGCCCATGCACTATGGTCGGACATTTGTGCGCTCCATGAGGGAACCAAGAGTGAGCGTGAGGAACGCTATCATCTTGTAATTAAAAAGCTAAATTCATTTGAGATGCTTCCCAAAGAATGTGCTAATGAGATGTATTCACGTTTGAATGTTCTTGTAGACAAAGTCAATGGGCTTGGACTTACTCAAATGTCATCATCCGATGTTGTGAGAAAGATCTTGAGTGTCCTCCCCATTGACAAATATGGGCATATTGTGATCGTGCTACACCAAGGTGATCTTTCCACCGCTATACTAACACAAATCTTGGGAAAGATCAATGCTCATTAGATGTACATGCACATCACGCCACAAGATGGCTCATCCTCTACCAAGAAGAAAGAGAAGGACTTAGCATTCAAAGCTAGCCAAGAGAAGGGCAAAGCAAGACTTGAGTATGAGAGCTCAAGTGATGAAGAAGACGATGATGAAAATATTGCTCTCATGGTGAGAAAAGCCGCCAAGATGCTAAAGAAGCTAAACAAGAGTTGCATCAAGTTTGACGACAAGAAGAAGAAGTTCTTCACAAGCTCTAGAAGGAAGCCAATGTTCAAAATGGATTGCTTCAATTATGGTGAACTTGGTCATCTAGCACACCAATGTACAAAGCCCAAGAAAGATAAGTTCAAGAACAAGGTCAAGGGCAATAAAGATGACTCAAGCAATGAAGAAGAAGAAGAAGAGAAGAAGAAGAATAAGCGATACAAGAAGAGAGATGGCAAAAAGAGGGACTTCCACAAGAAGAAGAAGAGTGGAAAGGCCTACATCGTCGGTGATTGGCTCACGGACATTGATTCATCTAGTGGATCATCCGATGATGATAGTGAAAATGAGAAGATGGCCGCTATTGCTATTGATCTTTCATCTTCACCGCCACCATTGCCATCATCCTCTACACACCTATGCCTTATGGCCAAGGGTGAACGTAAGGTAACTAATAATGATGATAGTAGTGATGATGAGCAAGCTAGTGATGATGATAGCGATAGCGATGATGATGATTCACCTTCATATGATGATCTTGTCAAAATACTAAGACAATACACTAAGATCATTAGAAAGAGTAGAGCTAAAAATGAAAAGCTTGATGCTAAAAATGATTCACTCTTAGCAAAATATGATACATTGGAAAAGGCTAATGTTGAGCTTAAAGAAACAAATGATGCTATATCATCCAAACTCAAGAAGCTCAAATCTTCTATGAAAGAGCTTAAAGACAAACATGATAAACTTGAGTGGATGCACAATGAGCTCATCACTAGCCACAACAAGCTAAAAGATGAATATACAACTCTAAAGATCAATTATGATACTCTTGTTATTGTTCAAGAATTTTTACCAAATGAGCCACATGATGCTACTAACCATGTTGTTAAGATTGATATAGCTACATCATGTGATGATTTAATTGATGAGAGCATTGAGCAAGGATCTAGTGGCAAAGACAAGAAAGTGGTTGAATGCAATGACTATGATGAATATGTCAAGCTCAAGAATGCAAATAAAAAGCTCATGAAAGATCTTGAAGAGATAAAAAGCCACAACACCATTGTGCTAGAAACTCTTGATCATGATGAAGAGTTGATCCTTGAGAATGAGAAGCTCAAAGAAGAGAACAAGAAGCTCAAGGAAGAGAAGAACAATGATGTTCTCAATGAAGAGAACAAGAAGCTCAAGATGGAGAAAGAGCATCTCAAGATGGGATTGAGTATGTTTGAAAGAGGCAAGCATCTCCAAAGTGAGCTACTCATGAACACCGTCATGAAGATAGATAGAAGTGGCATTGGATATATGGCAAGTGTAGAGAAGAAGAAGGCTCAAGTTCAACAACAACAATCAAAGCCAAAGCCAAAGCCAAAGAGATGTTTTGAGTGTGGACAAGAATGCCACTTTGCTCATGAGTGTCAAACTCCACCACCATAACCCTTGCCCTAGCATGCTAGACCATTTGCCTTCAATGCTCACTACATGCTTAGAAAGGATTCTAGTGAAAAGATGAAAGTCATGTTCTTAGAACCCCTAACAAGAATAGACCTAAGAAGATTTGGGTGGCTAAGTCACTTGTTGAGAAGGTGAAGGGCCCTCAACAAGTTTGGGTTCCTAAATCTTGAATCTCTTGTGTGTAGGTGAACTACAAGACCAGTGAAAGTCATTGATAGTGGTTGCACTCAACATATGACCGATGATCCTCGTATGTTCACCTCACTAGATGAAGAGGTAGATGGACAAGAGAGAATAATATTTAGAGATAACTCAAAGGGCAATGTTAAAGGATTGGGCAAAGTGACAATATCAACTGATCATTTCATCTTCAATGTGCTATATGTTGCTTCATTGAGTTTCAACTTGCTATCCGTTGGACAATTGTGTGATCTTGGCTTCCAATGCTTGTTTACCGAGAAGAAAGTTGTTGTATCTAAGAAGGATTATGATCAAGTGATATTCAAAGGATTTAGATACAACAACCTATATCTAGTAGACTTCACCTCCGAAGATGCAAACTTAAAGACTTGCATATTCACTAAAACAACACTTGGGTGGCTATGGCATAGAAGACTTGCTCATGTTGGTATGAACTCACTCAAGAAGCTAATGAAGAATGAGTTGGTGAGAGGGTTGAAGGATGTGAAGTTTGAGAAGGACAAGCATTGTAGTGCATGTTAAGCCGGCAAGCAAGTTGCAAATACTCATCCAACCAAATCTTTCATGTCAACTACAAGAGTGCTAGAACTCCTTCACATGGATTTATTTGGACCAACAACAGACAAGAGTTTGGGAGAAAATCTTTATTGTCTTATGATTGTTGATGACTATTCAAGGTATACATGGGTATTCTTTTTTCATGACAAATCCGAAGTTGCATCTTGCTTCAAGAAGTTTGCTAAGAGAGGTCAAAATAAATTTGAAGTGAATCTCAAAAAGATTAGAAGTGACAATGGAAAAGAATTTGACAACACAAACATAGATGCCTATTGTGATGAAGTTGGAATCAAACATGATGTCTCCGCAATATACACTCCCCAATAAAATGGTGTAGTTGAGAGGAAGAACCGGACATTGATCACTCTTGCAAGAACAATGCTTGATGAGTACAACACCCCCGAAGCTCTATGGGCGGAAGCAATCAACACCGCATGCATAGGTGCGTAGACGGCGACCGCGTCAGAAGATAAAGAAAGGTAGGGGATTTTCTGTAAATGTACGTGGGATTTAAGGTTAAATAAATAGCATGGACCTGCAGTGAACCATTTTAAAAGTTAATAGACCAAAAAATACAGTTTCAAAGTTGATGGACCTAAATGACACCCTAACGAAAGTTAATGGACCTCCGGTATATTTTACTTTATAACAAAACAATTATAAAATTTGAGAGAGACTAACACACCATTATCAATTTATCATCACCATTGAATTGGAAGTTTACAGTAACTTAAATCTAGTCTACTACATATACATACCAACGCTGCCCGTGAAAGGAAGTAACTATGGTATGTGTGCTAGTTAAATTGCTTCGACCATGTTTCTAGTAAATAGTATTCACATTTATAACTTCAAATTAATTTATTATAAAAATATATTTCGTAATTAATCTAATGATGTTTATTTGATATTATAAATATTTATATTTTTTTAATTATAATTGGTCAAACTTGAAGTACTAAACCATGACACTGTTCTAGAATTGCATTCTTTTACGGACAATGGGAGTACTGTATAGATAAAGAAATCCATACAAATCATCCTAAGCTTTATATAGGATTGTGCCAAATATTAATAATTCTAAACGGAGGCAGGAAAAAAAAAAGAAAAATATATGTTTCAGGCCCCGCGGGGTTACCGGTGGGTGAAACGTGACATCCGCCCTGGACCAGCCACAGTCGTTGCCCAGCGGGCCCCGCTCGTCAGCCGCAGCCGCACTGCGCCCCCCTGCGCCCTTTGCCGCTGACCCGCGGGCCCCACATGTCAGCGACTCTTCCCCAGCGCGCCGCGCGATTCGGAGGGCGCCGCCACCGTCGATCCGCCCCTAGCGCGCGAACCGAGGGTCCCCTGAGCATTTAGATAGGAGGCCTTGGCCGCCGCGCGCCCCTTTGGAAACCTAGCTCAGCCGCCGCTTTGAGCCCTACTATTGCGGGTCCGATGTTGCCCCTGCGCCCCCGCGGGTGAAATTGCCTGAAATACTCGGCACAGTGTCTTCGAGGTGAGCTAGGATCCCCTACCTGAATCGACCCGGCGAGGCGCTCGACGAACGCCATCCCGTCCGCGCCCCTCCGAGCCCGCCTTCGCCGATCCAACCGCCGTCGCCCGAGATCCAGCCCGCCCTCCTCTTCTCTTCTTCCTCTATCGGGTTGGGAGCTGGAGCTGTCGTGTGAGCTCTACCAAACGGCGCCCTAACATTGCCGAATCTCCTGCCGGAACTGCCCCGAATCCCCGATGCACCGCCTCATTCCTACTTCGAGATCTCTCCTCTCTATGGCATCTGCCCCGCCTCGCTGGTGGCGGCTCCCACTCATGGCGGCTTCCAATCCCCCCGTCCGTCGTGTTTCCCGGTGTGTTTTCTTCTTCTGATGCTAAAGTTTGCGCCTTTAGGACTCGTATATACTTTCGGATTTAGATTGTGCTCAACTTTGAGTATTGTATGTACTTGCCGTTCTTATGTCAAATGGGAGAAAACCTTTACCAGAGTAAAAAGGACGAAAACTGAAATCGATTTCAGGCTTACATAACATTCCGTTGCAATTTCAGCCTTGAGTCGTTGATTGATGATGCCATCTTATTTATGTTGATGCTAAGATTGGTATTTCATACTACAGATTTTGTCATGGATCTCAGAACAAGGCCAGCAGCAGCAGTGGAGTAAGAGGCGAGGAAAAGTCTGGTAAACCAGACAACAGACAGCTCATACCTTCTGCCAGGGATATTATGGAAAATGTTGAGAATAGTGACACAGCCAAGGAGTTCATAGCTCGCCATGGGAGTGTCAAGTGTATATGTAGTACTGGGAGGAGTTCAAGAGTGGATATCATTTATGGTGATGAAGAAGCTCGGAGGACAACTACGGATGTCACAGATGGCGAACAAGAAACATGGGAAACATGGGGGGAATTCGGGGAGGTTCTGCTAGAAGCGGACGCCGATAAGAGGGCAGCCAATGTGCTCCAGGCAGCAGCGGCACATCAATCCTCTGTTGACCGTGTAGTCCCTCTTAATAGGCTTCCAGATAGCAGTCACCGTGATGGTTCAGTTTACAGGGACACATGGGAATGGAAAAAAGACTACCGTATTGCGGACCGCTCTGAGAGTAAGTGATCAATATCTCTTTTCCTATTTTGTTTGTTATTGAGACATTTTCAAATCATAGGGTCAATTGATTTATCCTCTGTTGAAATTGTTAGAGATGTTTTCTCCTCTCCCTATGCATGCGTAATGCATTGCTTTATTGTATAGTTGGCTTGTCGCTTGGAATATGCTTAAATCATAGGGTCAACTAGTGCTATCTGGGCTCTTGGGTTCTGCTCCTTTATTTTTTAATCATAGTTCTCCCCTATATATGTACTTTGTAATCAGTTAATCACTCTCTCTATAAAAAAAAGGGCTGACCCAGTGCCGGAGGCTCCCACATGAGTGGGGTCTGGGGAAGGGAAAAACCGAGGCAAGCCTTCCCCCCGCAAATCTGCGGAGAGGCTGCTTCGAACCCACGACCTGGTGACTCTGTGAGACAGCTCTCACCACTGCACCAGGCCTGCCCTTTTTAATCACTCTCTATAACTAGGAATATAGATGGATATTCATCCTCCTTCAGAAATCTTCAGGTTATAGATAGCATCATGCCATATACTGTGGAATATGTTCATAACATTTTGTTATTATTTTAAGGTTTTAGCACATATCATGCCCTTAGATGTTATTTCTGCCTAGTCTGTACATATGTCCAGTATTGTATCGTATTCTGCTTTCTTAAAAGCTGATGCTATGCCTTTTATTAAAAAAAAGTCTCTACATATGCAAATATTATTGAAAACTATGAAAATATTCTGTAACGTAGGGTCTGATGTTATATATCATCAGAAAACTTAAAAAGATGACTTCTAGAAGAGAAACAGAAGAAGAAAAAATTCAGGGAGGGGTGAAATGACCTGAAGCAGTTCATAGGTGAAGTGAATGTTAGCCGGCAATCAGGTGCAGACCCTCACCCTCAGCCATGCGCACACACAAACTTGAGAGTGATAGTGCAGAAGGGAGAACAGAGCACAAAACTCACTCAGAGTGCTGATGCACTACTTCGGAGTGCTACTGCTGCTGAACTACTTCACATCATACCATGGTAGCATATATATACAAAGAGTAAGTCTGAATCAATAATCTACTGTCCTATGGGGCAGGATAGCTGAGGGACACTAGCAGTCTACCAAAAGTCTAGTGTTCTCACTAAAGCTTGGCTGCTATTCAGCCCTGCGAAGTCTGCTGCTGCAGTTGCAGACTTTCATGCACAAGAAGACCAGCAAATTATCTAATAGTGAACCTAGAAACAGTTTAGGGGTTCTGAAATACATTGGGGTAGAAAAAGTGGAAGTTTTCCTTTCAGAGGTGATTAGACTCTTTCTTTTTTTAATGCAATGATATCCAGCTCTCCTGCGTGCTTGAGAAAAAAAAAACTCTTTTTCTTTGGTTTGGCCTGGAAGACATTTTGTGAGAGAGAAAGTCTTAGTACAAAGAACATAAATAGTTTCCACTTAGATGAAAAGGAAAATTTCAAGTGGCATATTCCCTTTTTTCGCTTGGCAAACATTTAGGGATCGAAGGAGTATGTTGTTTGCTGTATTAATTTCCGGTCACAGTATAATTTTTATTTTTCTGAAGCTCGGTTGGAGGCAATGATGTTACCAAACCTTAGGGATGGAAGGAGTATGTTGTTTGCTGTATTAATTTCCAGTTACAATATAATTTTTATTTTTTGAAGCTCGGTTGGAGGCAATGATGTTATCAAACCCCACGGATTGCGACATGGACAATGGAATTTGTTTGCGCCATTATCCTCGTCACATGTTGCAAATTTTCTCATTAAAGTTGGCTAAAATTCCTGTGGGTGCTGGCAAAGTAGAGTTGTATGGCTACATAGCAGCACGGGATGAGCTGGAACCATTTCTTAACTATGTCGTCAATATTAGTAGGGATGATCCCTTCACAGTGGAGCAGGTGCACATCCATACTTATCTGCAATTCTTTCAAGGGATAAGTCTAGCTAATAGGCCCAAGTATTGAGGTTCATTAACCCCCTCAACTACAAAACAAGGTATTCAAACCCTTTACATATTCAACACCGTCTTAATAACCTTCTAGGCCAATTTTGGAGTGGTTCTGGGCTAGCAATAATTTTGCATGCCATGAGAGCAAAACCACCTCCAAAACCTCTCCTAGGGATTTATTTAGACTGTGGAATACTTATGGGTCAAATATCCAATTTTGTACTTGAGGGTTTAAGTAGATGAACCTCAACGCTTGAGGGAGTTAATTAAACTTGATCCATATTTTGAATTACTTCATTCATTTTTCTAAATATAAAGCCGAATTTGAGCATGCATAATGCATAGAATACAACAGTTGAGGTGTATGACATAGTATAATATTGGCTGTGCATGTGCTCTTGAATTATTTAATAGATGTAGGCTCAGTTTGCATTTTGCACTCTTGATTACTAAGTTACTTAAACCAGAATAAGCTATGGTCTATGTGCCATAGTCATTTATTGTGTTATAGCTGCTCCCCATGTATACTTTTTTCTCTTGAAAGTACATATTTCTTTCTTTTAACTGTAATTTTGTAGGGTTCTCTTATCAACATGGCCCCGAAGCGCGGGATCAGTTTGGATTACGGTACTCTAATTGAATATGATATGAAGATCAAGACGGGTGAACAAGAGAAGGATGATCTACAGCTGATTGATGGTGTATCTGTGATAGGCCTCATGGGCACAGTGGATCGTTCTGTATTCACAAATCGCATCATTGGCGATTATGGTGCCATTGACATAAGTGCATCACGTCTCGACCGTGCGGTTGAGGTAACCGTAGAAGTTACCGCGTCAGAAGTGCAAGACATCTTCCGTTTGTGTCTCGGCTGTTTCATCAGCGGGTTAGACGAAGAAATCCGGCTCTTTGATGGCACCATTGGTGAGCCCCGTGGCTTGAAGAGGTATGTGGTTGCGGTAGTGATGGGTACTCAGATGGAATTGAAGTTCAAGGTAGGCGCAGAGTCCTCCGGTTACTCAGAACATTGTTGCTCCTTCACGGCACACCAACATGGGCATGCCGATCAATTGATCAAGACTGATTTTGCGTCATTCTTGGTGAAGGTGACACGGTCTGTTTTACCTAATGAGAAAAACCTTTAAACCTGGGTGCGACAACTAAAAGAGTCTAGAGTGATTGCAGCAGCATTGGAACACTAGTGTAATAAAAAATCAGTCGTGCCCAGCTAGTAGTTGTAATAAAAAGTGTTCGTACTGTCTGCCTACATTTCAAGTTCATGGGCTTATGTTTAACATATGGAGGAATTTTCCAGCTAGACATCCATGGCGTGGTTTCTCTGTGATTTCGGGGTACTGTGAACAATCTTGGCAGGAGATGGTGGTTAGCTTCCCTCAAAAAAAAACAGAGATGGTGGTTAGCCTCATCCTGAATTGATCCAATCTCGTCACTCATCAGTCATCACCAATCGTCACACTTCAAATCTATTCGATAGCAAACATATTGAATACAACGTTGTGATGCCAGTAGAAATCAATCAGAAGCTACATCAGTCCAAATGTAAAGGATAAAATTTCCTATTTAACACTAGAAAAACTTCTACTTTTCTATTTGACACCCAAATTTAAAATCTTTCTTTTTTTTGTTACCTCTTTATTTTTTTATTTTCTATTTGACACTTCCGTGAGTTTAGAACTCTAACGGTTTGCCGCTGTTGTTTATTTCCAGTCATGAGGTCCCTTTTTGCTGACTATTGCTATTCTTTTATTTTCTATTTCTTTAAATAAAAACTCAAAACTAAAAAGTTACATATCTTATTGAGAGATACAACTTTCATATAAAAATATCCTAGGGCTTAAACGTTTGTACCCCTGTTTTGATGACCATTTGTGATTTTGTCCTTGTTTTTTTAACTTTGTGATTTTGCCCATGCTATTTTTAAACGAAGGAAGAGTTTACCCCTGGTTTGTTAAGTGCCTCTAACGGTGTTAACTTTTGGATAAAAGGACAAGTTTGTCCATGCGTTTTACCTGTTTTATTATGTTATTTGTCTTTTTACCCCTAGTTTCAGATAGCCAGTTGATATTTTTTATACATACATTTTAGAAAATTTCGACAACATTTCAGCCGATAATCCACATAAACACAATTTAATATCACACAACTAGTATATATAAACCAGATTCATGCAACATGTCACTATAGTACCACAGTAGAAGCCAACATACAGGTCCAAATGACATGTCAAACACTAACATATAGGTCTAAATGACATGTCAAACAAAAGTAGGAGCTACTAGTGAGTTCTCTAGGCAACTAGTTATGAGCTACATATCAAGCATCGAAACCCAACAAAGTAGCAAGCCTCCCAGAAGTTGCTGCTCTTCCGCTCCTTCATGTTCTCCTTCCTGAAGCACTTGCACTTTATATAAAAAAAAGAGAACAATTATGTTAGTAAAGTTATTAAAATATGTAGTAAAGAGAAGCAATGTTGGCTTGTCTTACTTTGTCTCATTGTTGGCCTCTGCTGACCCTCTTCCTCTTCCTCTTCCCCTTCCCCTTCCTCTTCCTTTTGTAGCTACAGTATCACTTGCACTAGCACTAGCACTAGCACTAGCACTTGCACTTAATGTTTGTTAGAAAAAATATATTAGTACAAGTAAATATAAATAATTGGGATAAATAAATGGAATTGGGCAGCAATGTATGTATGACTCACATTGGGTCATTGCTTCCTTGTCCTGATCCATCTTGTGGTGTTGACTGTCTCCTCTTTTGACTAGCGGACCTCCTTGGCAAGTCTTGGTTGTATGTCCTAATTCATTGCATTCAAAACACATCTTCCTTTTCTTAGTAGTGGTAACTTCATCATGTGGCTTTATCCTAGATTTTCTTGGCCTCCCAGGTTTCCTTCTCATTTTAGGTTTCTTGATTTTGTAGCCTAAATCAACATGAGGCCATTGATCTTTGGATGTCATTGATTGAATTTACTTGCATATGTGTCGGGTATCAGTATCAGGGATACCCGGAAGAAGGAAACTAATGGCCGCGAACGCTAACACCCTCGGATGGTCAAGAGCGTATCTTGGTCTCGCCTGGCCCCGAGGGTCACGGCTCCGTCTCGCCCGACCTCAAGGATACGGGATCCGGGTCACCCGACCCCAAGGCGAGAGCCCCGTCTCGCCCGACCCCTCGGCGAGAGCCCCGTCACGCCCGACCCCAACGGCGCGGACTTCGCCTCGCCCTATTCCGAGAGCGCAGGCTCCGCCTCGCCCGACCCCGAGGGTGCGAGCTCCCCCTCGCCCGACGGAGGTCCGTCCGCCCCCCAACCACTACGGGTCTAAAAGTACGAGTCCGGGGTCAAACTTCTGACGCCAGAAAGGGAACAGGCGTGTCTTGACGTGACCCACGATCACGATGGGCCATGTTGAGGACACACGTCGCCAACAGCATTGGGTGTGCCGGCATTGTGCTACCTACTCCCGTTACGGCCTCCAGCGAGGGCATCAGCGAGCCATACCGTCTGCTAGGACGAGATGGAGCGCCATGACCGGCTGACGACGCCCATGTATGGCGCCAGTGACGAACAGGGCCGCGACGAGGAGCCATCCCCGTCATCATCTACAGGGCCGGCGGGACCCGCGTAAAGGAGATAGAAGACGTTGCAATCCCGATAGCCTTCCTCTCCTCGTCTCTCTCTCTCTCTCCGATGTAATCTGCATCTCCCCCTTCATCTATAAAAGGGGGAAGCAGGGCACCCCACGGGGGGGGGGGCAGTCTAAGACACATCTAACACGTCTGAACGGCGGAAGGCTTAGGCACTCGGCAGTAGACAGAGAGCTCAACTAGACTCACTCTTTTCACCAGAGAGTTGGGACATTCTCCCTCTCATGCCTGTTTGTAACCCCTACTACAAACCAAGTGCCGGTAACACGAGTAGCAGCAGACTGGACGTAGGAACGTTCCGCCCGAACCAGTATAAATCCTTGTGTCCTCCGAGCACAACCATTCGGGTCAGACGCGCAAACTAGAAATTTACTAGCCGATGATTCGAAACACTGACAATTGACGCGCTAGGTAGGGGGCTTTAGCATGTCTCGTCGTCCACAATAGGCCACGAATGGCTAGCCACGGCGTTAGCTAGGTCCCAAGCGTGCACATGCACTTTGGGAGCCTAGACTTCATCGTCACCATGGAGGGAGTGCTGGCGCGGGCTCCTGCCCCCGTCCAACTTCCTCACTCCACCGACCTTGACGCAACCGTGGAAACCCTTGAGGAGCTGTAGCTGCACACACCGGAGGCCCATGTCCCCGGGTGCGACTAGCTCCTCAGCTTCGATTATGAGAGGTTGGAGCGTCAGCTTGACTCCTTCCTAGGACCCCAACCGTCTAGGGAGGGTGTGCACTGTCTCACCTTCTCCTTCGCCAACATCATGACGCAGCTTGCCGGAGGAGAGCCGCTCTCCCTAGAATATCTCACTCGGGACACCCCGATAGCGTTCCCGTCCGGTCTGCACAATGCCACGAGGACCGTTGGTTGCCTCGCGGTACAGCGCATGTGCCCGCCTCCCACAGATGACAAATTTGTGGGAATGGTCGATTTACGTCGTGGAGTCTTTCCACGACCTTCTCGTGGGAGATTTAGAGTCGATCTCCGACTCTGACTCTAGTAGGGGGAGCCATCACCCCTCGCGAGAATGTTTTATGGTAGGTACCCCCGAAGGACGCATCGAAAGCGTCCATGAGGGAGGGGCTACCCCACCGAATGACTTCGACGACAAAGTTGAAGAAGATGCGTGGGGCCTTCCCCGCATGCAGATGGAATAGCTAAGGGCGCGGCATTAGGAGCTCGAGGATGCACGCCTCTAGCTGGAGCAGGAGCGCGTGGAGCTCGAATGTGAGATCAAGCATCGTGGGGTTGGTGGCCGCCCACGTGCCATCACCTGTGACGTAAACCGGAGGATCATCGAGGACAACGGAGGCCTCCGCACTTCGCCCGGGCCAGTCAGAACATAGTTGCCGTGGTGGCCCTGCTCTAAAGGCTCTCAGAGCCCTCGACACCCAAAGACTATTGGGCCCATCACGAGATCCGCACCCTACTCGAGCGAGCAGCAGTGCAATAGGTGGAAAGCTCGTTGTCTAGGCGATACGAGCTCGATGCCAGTTAGCGCATGTCTTTGGGATGACATGGCCGGGACATGTCCGTCCACCAAGTGCCACGTGATGGCGAGGGAATTGCCATGGTCCTGGTGCATGAGCGTCTCGGCCCCAACCGTGACGCACACAACATCCTAGACGGCCAAAGGTGCGGAAGGGGTGACAAGAGAGAGAAGGCGGCCATGGCTACCATCCTCATCACGGCAGATGCTATGACAGTGGTGAAGACCGAAGCCCAAGCCCCGACCTGCCGGGCCCCCAGGCTTTCGGTCGGCACATCCTCAATGCGGATTTCCTGCCGTGGTATCGACGGTCGACCAACGTCCCGCCTCTAGGGAGACGAACCCTGGCTTGTGGCTCGAGGACTACCGGCTTGCTTGTCAAGCTAGCGGCACGGATAGTGATTACTTCATTATCCGCAACCACCCCTTGTTCCTGGCCGATTCGGCGCGAACATGGCTAGAGCACCTTTCGCTCAACCAGATTCAAAGTTGGGCGGACTTGAAGGAGATCTTTGTGGGAAACTTTTAGGGCACCTACACGTGCCCTGGGAATCCCTGGGATCTAAAAAATTGCCAACAGAAGTCCGGAGAGACTCTCCACGAGTACATCTGACGCTTCTCTAGGCATTGCAATGAGTTACCTGATGTCACCGACGCCGACATCATCGGAGCCTTCCTGTCTGGGATCACCTATGAGTCCTTGGTCCACAAGTTGGGACATAAGGGCCCTTGGACCACCAAGGAGCTATTCGACATCCTGGGATGACCATGCTACACGAAGTTCATGGCCATCCCCAACTACACCTACCTAAAGCTCAAGCCCTCGTCGACTTCCTCCGCGCCAACAGAGATATCTTCACGTGGAAACCCTCGGACATGCCGGGCATCCTAAGGGAAGTCGTCGAGCATGCCTTGAATATTAGGCCAGGCTCCAAGCTTGTGAAGCAGCGCCTGTGCCGCTTCGACGAGGAGAAGCGCAGGGCCATCGACGAAGAGATCACAAAGCTTTTGGAGTTTGAATTCATCAAGAAAGTGTATCATCCCGAGTGGTTAGCCAATCCTGTCCTTATACGAAAAAAGAATGGGAAATGGAGAATGTGTGTTGACTACACGAGTCTCAATAAGGCGTGTCGAAAGGATTCATTTCCTTTGCCACATATAGATCAAGTAGTCGACTCAACCTCGAGGTGTGAAACCCTTTGCTTCCTTGATGCGTACTTTGGGTACCATTAGATCTCCATGAAAGAGACCGACCAGCTCGTGACTTCTTTTATCACCCCATTAGGGTCGTTCTGCTATGTATGATGCCTTTCGGTCTACATACCAGCGATGTATGCTCAAGTGTTTCGAAGACCTCATCAGGCGAACTGTTGAGGCCTACATAGACGACATCGTAGTCAAGTCCAAATGGACCGACTAGCTCATAGATGACCTAGAGCAGACCTTCACAAAACTACGAGCAAACGACATCACACTCAACCTTAAAATGCATTTTTGGGGTCTCGAGGGGCATGTTGCTTGGGTTCATCGTCTCCGAGCGTAGCATCGAAGCCAACCTGAAGAAGATTTCGGCCATCAAGAGGATGGGTCTGATCTAGAAACTAAAGGGAGTGCAACGAGTCACGGGGTGCCTCGCCGTGCTTAGCCATTTTATCTCACGCCTTGGCGAATGAGGCCTCCCACTGTATCGACTTCTGAAGAAGGCCAATCAGTTTGCGTGGACTCACGAGGCTTAGGAGGCACTCGACAAAGTCAAGGAAATCTTGATGAAAGCTCCGATCCTGGTCCCCCCGACCGACAAAGAGCCGCTCCTTCTCTACATCACGGCCACCACACAAGTGGTCAGTGCCACCCTGGTGGTGGAGCGGGAGGAAGGACACGCCCTCAAAGTGCAGCGCCCCATATACTTCATTAGCAAGGTCTTGTCCGACTCCAAGACTCGTTACCCGCAAATCTAGAAGCTCTTGTATGTCATCCTGATCGCCAAGAGGAAGCTGCGTCACTACTTCGAGTCACACGCAGTGATGGTCATGGCGTCCTTTCCTCTCAGAGAGGTCATCCAAAACCAGGACGCCACAGGGAGAATCGCCAAGTGGGCACACGAGCTGATGGGTCAGGGCATTTCGTATGCCATCCCAAGCACTGGCCGATTTCGTTGCGGAATGGACCGAGGTCCAGATGCCGCCAGTAGCCGTCGGCCAGGAGTACTAGATGATGTACTTTGATGGGTCACTGATGAAGAGAGGCGCTGGTGCGGGGCTAGTCTTTGTTTCGCCCCTTGGGATAAAAAATGAAGTACGTGGTTCGCCTCCATTTCCTCGCCTCCAATAATATGGCCGAATACGAGGCACTCATCAATAGTCTACGCATCGCCATTGAGCTAGGCATCCGATGCCTTGACGTCCGAGGTGACTCATAGCTAGTCATCGGTCAAATCATGAAGGAATCAAGTTGCCATGACACCAAGATGGCTGCTTACTGCCGAGAAGTCCGCCAGTTGGAGGACAAGTTCGATGGCCTCAAACTCAATCACATCCCAAGGTGGCTCAACGAGGCGTCCGACACACTAGCGAAGATGGCGTCCAGCCGAGAGTCAGTGTCAACGGGCGTCTTCGCCAGCGATAAACATAAGCCTTCGGTCTGCTATGAGGATCGAGGATAGATTGAGGACAAGCTGCTTGCCCTGGGCTCAGGGGCTGACCGACCGCCCGCCCCCTCTGACCCCGAAGTCATAGAGCTTGATGAAGGTCCAGTGGTAGAGCCTAACCCTCTAGCTGACTAGAGGACCCCATACCTCGATTGGCTTCTCCGCGAAGTGCTCCCGATGGACAAGACAGAGGCCAGGCAGATCGCACGCCGAGCCAAGTCTTTCGTCATTGTCGAGGAGGAACTCTACAAGCAAAGCCACACCAGGATCCATAACGTTGCATTCCCGTCGAACAAGGGAGGCAACTGCTAAATGACATTCACAGTGGGGTCTACGGACATCATGCCGTACCCAGAACCCTGGTTGGAAACTCGTTCTGACAGGGCTTCTACTGGCCAACCGCGGTGGCCGATGCTGAGCTGATTATGCGCACCTGCGAAGGGTGTCAATACTATGCCTGGCAGACCCACCTGTCGGCCCAAGCACTCTAAATGATCCCCATCACGTGGCCATGGCGATCTTGGGGCTCGATATGGTCGAACCTTTCAAAAGAGCGCCCGGGGGCTACTCACACTTGCTCGTTGCCGTAGACAAGTTTACAAAGTGGATAGAGGCTCGGCCGATCTCCATGATCAAGTCCGAGCAGGCCGTGTTATTCTTGCTCAACATAATCCATCGCTTTGGAGTCTCGAACTCCATTATCACGGACAATGGCACACAGTTCACCGTGAAGAAGTTCCTTCGATTCTATGATGAATACCACATCCATGTTGATTGGGCCACCGTGGCGCACCCCCGCACGAACGGGTAGGTCAAGCGCGCAAACGACATGGTCCTATAAGTTCTCAAGCCTAGGATTTTCAACCGGTTGAACAAGTTTGGCGGACGTTGGGTCACAGAGCTTCTCGCGGTGCTCTGGAGCTTGAGGACGACCCCCAGCCAAGCCACCAGCTACACACCCTTCTTCATGGTCTATGGTTCCGACGCTCTCCTCCCGACCAACCTCGACTATGGGGCGCCAAGGGTCAGGGCGTACAACGAGCAAGGAACCAAGGCATCCCTCGAGGACGCCATGGATTAGCTCGACGAGGTGCGCGATGTTGCCCTCCTCCAATCGGCCAAGTACCAGCAGGCACTACGCTGGTACCACAGCCATTGGGTGCGGAGTCGAGCCTTCAACATCGGGGACCTAGTGCTCCCCCTCGTCCAGAGCAACAAAAACCATCACAAGCTCTCCCCGCCGTGGGAGGGACCATACGCCATCGCGGAGGTGCTCCGACTAGGCACCTACAAGCTCAAGACCATCGATGGCAAGGTCTTCGCCAACGCATGGAACATCAAGTAGCTACGTCGCTTTTACCCCTAGCCTATGCATATGCTTAAGAATGATATTTCTGAAATACAAAAACATTTTCTCGTATTGGTTTCGCTATCGTTCCCTCTATCTTTAGTGACACCTGACCCCGGTAACGGCGAGGGGTCGGGCATCACTTGGGGGCTGATAAGGGTATATCTACTCAGAGGCATTCTCTGTGCCTGATGTGCCAGAACTGCCTAATCTAATGCCTCCTAGGAGTACTTGTCTTCCATTAGACACTAAGTACTCAAGGGAGTACACTAAATTACGCAGTTCCGTCAGGCCCACCCCGAGGGAAAACCCAAAAATCCACAATTTTCCATCAGAATCACAAATGAGAGAATAAAGCTTACATCATTATTAACCATTTCTTACATCACCTTTAATACAACATCAGAGTATAATATTTATTATTTATATTAGTGGAATATGATCATGCTATTAGAGTTATGAACAATTAAATGTAACAGCGGAATATAAATATGTGAACAGAATTACAGCAGAAATAAATACCTAGTCATGACATGATGAAGCATTGATATATAAACTATGATGACAGATTATAAAACTTCTATTTGTAAAACATTTAGTGAGAGTTATAAATGAAAACTATGATCGCAGCGTAAAGGATTCCTCTCTGAGCCCACCAGGAGGGATCCACACACAAGAGTCAGCTCTAGCATCCGCCTGTCACCTGCAACAGGGAAAAGAAAACCCTGAGTACTCAATTGTACTCAGCAAGACTTACCCTACAGGAGGAAAGAAAAGACTTCAAGGGTATGCACGGCTATCTGGCTTGTGGGTTTATTACATCTGCAGGAAGCATTACTAAGCGTGCATCCTTATATTCAATTTTATTAGCAGTCATCATTAGTTCATTAACTAACCATTCTATGTAAGCACCTGTGCTACTTTCAAGCAGGTGGTAAACAATCAGAATTATTTTACCATCTTTCATCTTCCTGTTCTTACTACGTTGCTAGACTATAGACAAGCCGTACCGGATCGCCAGCGATTCGCGAATCAATGTGCCCAGCTGGGTACCCTGAAGCACATGCCCCGCTTGTACCCCAGGCACACGCAAGACCAACCCACTACCCTCCTATCATGGGGTCTAGGTCCCCGTCCAAACTTGGACTCCAAGCCCCCGCCCCTGAATCCCAAACTCAATACGGTGCTTGGACCTCCACCCAAAAAACCACCCTAAAAGTTGGTCCGGAAAGAGCCAGAACCCATGACAAGAGTGTAACAAGTCTTCCCGCGCCCATACACAAGTATGTATTCAGGATAATAAGTCTGTGACCTACCTAGAACCCAATGCAATGGCCGGTCCTTAACTGACACAGACAGGGAAACACTGTAACCAAGCTATGCCCCATTGGCCGCAGGACACAACCTCTTACATCCACCAATACCCACACCATATCCCTGCCCGGTCTCCATTTATCATTCATATATATATTCCAAGTGATAATAATATAGTAACAACAATAATATATTTCCTATCTCTCGTGAGTGACATGCAATCACACGACTTCTACCGGGGTCCTGTAGCATAGCAGTCTACACGATCCTGTCATACTAGTAAGACTCATTGGATAAAGATATATATATATATATATATATATATGCAAGTGAGTTTCATTCAACTCCTTAAAACTTAATGCACAAACATAATATAAAGTGCAGAAAAGTAGGGGTTATGCACCGGGGCTTGCCTGGGTAAAATATAATCAAAAGTTAGCATTCCATCTTCATGACACGATCTCCAAAAGTACCATCTCACCAGCAACTACCGATGACTCCGCGATCCATCATCGTCCCTATTTTGGTATGCAATGCGATGCAGAGATCATGCAACAGTTAATTAACAAGACAACAACAACTCTTAACACAGAGTACATACTACGAACTAACAAGATAGCTCTAATGACTAACGTACTAATCTTCGTATCAACATCATCGAGAAAGGTGTCATTTCCCAACCAATGTTTTAGTTATACAATTTCAAGGTGTTTCTTTATTCTATTCTATCGATTTAATCTTTATTTGAAATAGGGCATCATTATCTATCTAGCAAACTAATTATTTTGGAGCTAAAAAATTACAGTGAGCAGCTAATAATATTAGGAATTTACTGTAAAATTTTCAGGGTCAACACTATCACCATTTTCTCACAAAAATTCCCACAAGTTCATATTTTAACAATATTAAACATTTTAAAATAATTAGAGCAACCCTGGAAACATTTTAAAACTAGATGAACCAAATACGCTAATAGATAGATCATGATTTTAGGAGCCTAACAAAATTGGTTTCATAATTTTTGGACAACTATATAAATTTATATTGATTTTACAAGTTTATTTTTAAAACTAAATTAGCAATTGCTTTAGAAAACTAAGGGAGCCAGCGGCCACCAAATCGGCCCAGCGGCCCGCTGCGGACCACGCAGGGGCGCGACCACGCTGGGCGCAGGCGGCCCAATGCAGGGAGTCTGCGCACACGTCCGCGTATTTTGCAAAAAGACCCCTGGCTAATTTAATTTCTACACGACGATCCCGAGCACTATTTCACCAGAGACAGGTTTTGCAGCAAGCACCCCCAACAACTTCATCTCCTCAACAAGCTAGTCCCCGATGGTCTACGCATGACGGCGTGGCTCCGGACGACACTACACCCCTACGCTAGATCGCAGAGCAAGGCGCCGGATAACCGAGCAAGCCGACGAGCGCCGCGGGGCCAAGTCGAACTTCTGGACGGCGGTTGGGAGATAAACAATGGTCCCAGCGCCATGGTGGCGCGAGCGCACCGGCGTCCTAGGATACTAATGGAGAGGTAGAGGCGGCAGGGAAGCAGCAGGGGCTCACCGCGGTCCGCGCTGTGGTGGCTGCGGATGCAGGAGAGGGCCGAGGTGACCTGGCCACGCACGCGTGATCACGGTGGCGGTGCTCTGAGATAGACACAGCGTGCCACCATGCCACCGACATGCGCCCTGACCAAAAGAAGATGAGCACCAGCCCAAGGGGGTCAAGACAAGCTCTGAAACGCCGTTAATTGAACCTTTATCGATGGGTTCGGACTTACCCCCAAATCATGCTCTAGTCCAGGCGAGATGATCGGCGGCTCGAAAAATTTCCGAACCCGGCCGACCAGAGCGAATTGAGGGGCTCACACGAGGTCAACAAGCTAGCCTACCTCCAATCCTAGCTACGGGAACACTGAATTGAAATGGGATGTCACGAATCGCGCGTGCAGGCTTATGCCACGGTGCGCTCCGTCGGCGGCAAGGCGGATGAGGCAGCGGCTCATGGCTTGGACAACCACGACCCAGGTTGCGTTAAATGAGCAGAAACACCCACACGGTGAAGCCCTAAGGGAGCGTGCCATGAGTTGTTGAGACAGGACCACTTGGCCTTGTCCAAGAGCGGGCGACGGAAGCGGAATGGCGAGCGTGCGGGAAGAGCATTGACACCCCGACAAGGCAGTAGCTCGACGGGACAGCGGAGGGTGGCAGTTACTACAGAGTAAGTGGCTCGGTGGTAGTTGGATTGGGTGGCAAGGTAGGGGCCACGTCGACCCCGCGGCTACAATCGCGGCATCGTCCTGGTTGCGCCTAGCCCCGCCAGCAGCGCGCACACACCACCCCACAGCAGTGGCCGCGCTCAGACGGGCCGACCAACAGCAACGGTGCGCCCGTGAGGCGACCGCAGGGCAACAGAAAAGGTGGGCACGGCACATGCATGAGGGCCAAAACCAGTGTCGTGCATGCTTTTTAAAGCGACGCCAAGGCTGCCAAACAGTGCGGTTAAGGTTCGACCAACCTCACTAACCCAAAGTCCTTGCCACCAGCTAGCTAGGGAAGCACTCGGCGTGACCAAAGAGTGACCTGGGAAAAAGATACGAGAAGGCCAAGATGAGTTCATCGCGCAGCGCGCCGGTTCATGAACAGAGCACCGAACGTGGTTCTTCGTGTGTTCTAAGTAATTTCGAGCAATTCTTGGGGTAACCCCGCCACGTTAGACCATCCTACGAACCACTCCACGCCAAAGTACTCACCATGATGCAACTAACGGTAGAAGAATATAAAGCTAGTGTTTAAGAAAATTAGCTGGAATTTAATTGCCAAAACAGCAATGTCTACTACCTTTCTAAACATAGAAAATTAAAGGTTTTAGTTTGAACTAACATCTACTAGCGTTTTTGCTAAAAATTTTAATATGCCTAAACCTAATTAAGTTCAACCACTAGGCATTTCATACACTAGTCCACCGGTCATACTAACTTGTAGAAACAAAATATCTGAGAACTACTTAACAAGTTAGTTCAATATAACTCGCCATGAATGATACTTTTAAACATAATTTCAAGCGTTTCCATCTTAACAAAATTTGATCTTTGAGCTATCAGAAATACCATGGAACAACACCTATTCACTAAATCAACAGTTGCATTTTCATCTACTAAACTCGCACTTCAAATTTATCGAAGTACCAATTACAAGTTATATTTTATTTTTGCTTATAAAAATTGTTTTTCATGCTTAATCAATTAAACAAGCCATTCGCTCTTTATTTGCTATCAGGCATTTTTAAGCACTCTCTTCATACTTTTCCAAACAAGCCCTAAACAACTTTTGTCCACAAGATTATTTAAAAGTTGTTAAGCACAGAGACAAGTTGACTAGCGACACTTATTTGTTTGTTTTATCCACGAAAGCGAGTCACACAAGATTCATTTATAATTCCATGTGTACTTTAAACTTTTAAACCCGAAAACTTGTTTTGCTAATTTCTCTTAGGCATTAACCTAGGTGCTAAGCAAGCTCGTAACACCAGAGGTGTTACACCTGACCCCCTTACGTTAAGATCTCAAAGTAAGGGCTGCGAAAATAAACCCTCAGTAAAACTGATCGGACTGCAAGAAACCTACGCCCCAGCGGCTACGACATTTTTGCTCACCAGTGTGATCAGAGTTGTTTCGCCCGCATCCCAAGATTTATAGCCTTAACCACAAAAAGGGTCAAAAAACATTAACCTTTTTATAAAAAAGGATGAAGAACCAAAAGATTGTCCAACCATAGCAGAAATTAAAATCTGTCCGTTTATTACAACGTCACTATTTGGCCTAACTAACTAATTTTTCGAGAGGACGATCTCATAATCTATCTTGGTAGATAAGTCCTATGTCAGAGGGGCCACCTCCTTCTCGATGTCCTCTAGCTCAGCGTTAGAGTAACTGGGCGCGAAGCCCTAGCTCATCGTCTCTAGATCGATGTTCTCATAGTGAGAACGAGCGATCGTGAACGACCGATGAACGCCAAAGCGGAGTCATCGTAGACAAACTGGACGGCGACGCATAGCTTGTCGTGCTCATCGCTCTCCTTTAGGAGGGTGGCCTTCACCTCACCGAGCTCCTTCGCTAGGCTGCGGCTCTTTGTCACCTCCGCCCTAAGCCTGTGATCAAGACCTGCCCAAAACACGCACCAGCCATGTCAAAAAGCCTGTCGTGGATCCTAGAGAGAAGTACAGCAAAGGAAGACTAGGGGCTTATCATCCATGTCCGCTTGGAGCTTGCACGCCTCGTCATGCCGCTGGGCCACCTCGGCCTCCAGGTTTTGGGCCAGCTCCTGGCGCTGGCTGACCTCCACAGTGAGTCTAGCGGTCACCGCCTCTACCATGGCCTTCAGATCCTTCTCCCCCTAGAGCTCGCCCTCTAGGAGGTTGATTCGCTGCTGCATGTCATCATGCTCCTTCCATAGCCACTCGATCTTCGTGGCGTCCGTGCTTGTAATCTTGATCTGGTCTAGGAGCTTTTCCCTAGCTTTGCGGGCATCGTCACGAGCCTCCACGTACTTGATCTAGAGGTCGGCCAACTCCTGGCAAATGGGGGCAAGTTTGGCCACTTCTTGATGAGCGATAGCAAGCTGGGTGGCCAGTTCCTCACGTAGCCACTCCCCCGTGGCTCACAGCTGCTCCTACACCACGAGGTGATCCCAAACGCCCTTCTTGTGGCGAAGGAACGTAGACTTCTCCTGGCTACGGTCCATGAGAACCTACGAAAAGGGTACGAGTTAAAAGGCAAGAAAAGGGAAGACAAAGGTTGGAAACGCTGATGCACTATACCTGGCCAACCAGAGTGATGATATCTTGCAGTGAACTCAGCGTAGTGGTCAGGGCGCGGACCATGACCCCTACCTCAGTGTGGACGCTCCCCCACTCCCTTTAGTTCGCGGAGTCATCGAGGGTGAAGAGCATCATCCCCGGGTCTCGATGGTCGGCCCACTTGATTTGGGGTCCTCCCCAGGTGTGAGGATCACCACCGACCTAGACCAGAGGCCAAGATGCCTCCGTGCCGACCCCAGGCAATGCCAACTTCTCTCGCGACCGCAACTCCTCTAGAGCGGGCCCCCCAGCGTTAGAGGACGCGAGTGACGTTGTGGGGGATACGACCCTAGATACCCACGACAGACTACATGGGCTACACCCCCAGGGGTAGCCCAGCCCACAAGACGAAGCCTTGTGGAGCACGGCGTTGCTCGGCGCGCCCCACAAGATACCGGAAAGATATCCTGAAGATGCTATGAGATCTGTTAGGATACGTATAATCCCATGATTCCAACAATCTGTTATTACTTTCCTGTTATCTCCTAGATCTAACTAACTTGTAACCCTGCCCCCTAGACTATATACGGCGGACAGGGACCCCCTCAAAACACACACAATATCATACGATAGCCAATACAATCCAACAGACCACAGGAGTAGGGTATTACGTCGCGCAGATGACCCGAACTTGTCTAACTCTTGTGTCTCTGTTGCCTTCTTGTTCTCGATTACACGCATCTCTGCCGATCAATCTACCTTCATGAGATACCCCTCGGCTGACTGCTGACGATATTCTGTCAACAGTTGGCGCGCTGTTTCCATGTCAAACAAGATGGTGCGTTTTGCAGGCTCTTTGTCCCTCCCACAGCCCAGCCAGATCTTCACGATCGGATCAATCTCATGGGTCATCAACGCTGATGGAGTCAAAGAGCTCATCGAGCCGGTGCAGATCGATACTACGCCGATCACCCCAACACCGGTGACTGCAGATAAAATCTTGGAACCGCTCCGAGGTAGTCTTTGCTGATAACTCACCGCCTGCTTCCCTGCTACCCGAGGATCAACAACGACGATTTGATCGTATCCATCGAACAGGTTGGCTAGAAGCTTGTTGATTGCCTCTCCATCACAGAATCGGCTCTGACCACTCTGGTTCAGCGCCGACCACCCTCCGAGTCAGATCTATCGAAGGCTAATCGGGAAACTCCAGGGGTTATGACCCTACCCTTTGGCCTCACTAGCGCTGCCACCGCCTATCAAGATGCCCTAAGGGGCAAATTCACCGACAAGGTGGGAGATATCCATCCTCTTGCCGACCAGATCGTCAACCAGCCCTTGCCGACTGTCAACATGCTACACGTCGGTCGACGCCCTGAAGCATCCCTCCAAACCATCCTGGAGGAAAATCTAGACTCCGAGTCCTAGGGCTCTATGGAGACCGTCACCGAAACCTCCACCATACAACCTCCTTTCCCGCCCTTCCGTGGAGGTAGAATTTTCAATGTTAGCGTCGACAGCCCCCCATGGGACGGGGAAACCGAGGAGGAACGTGCCGCCCGCGTCAACAGGAACGTCAACCATGCGTAGCACCGAGCAAATGAGGTTGCCCTTGCGCTAGCCAAGGCCGCTCGCAACGATCAGCTTGACTCACAAGGGAGGCCATGCCCACTTCAACGCAACCTCAACGACAAATTTGTCCATGTTGACGGCCACGACGTCTACAAGACTCCCAGTGCCAACTTGCTTGTGGCCGCCAATGAGCTCGCCCGACTTCTGCAAACACCAGAGGTCACCAGGGTCGCCATCATGCTTAAAGCGACGCACTGCTAGGTCAATGAGATCTGCCAGGATCAGAGACCTTCATACTCGACAAGCTCGATTCACCGATCCACCGCGCCGAGATCTAATTGCCGCCCCAGCAGAAGTCGCTTCGCCGACCAACATCATGATGATGCACAACCCCTCCAGGGGGTAGCTAGGGGGACCCTCATCAACATGACCAAGAGGTCGAACAAGACATCCGAGCACACCTCAACAACTTTTGGGACGCGCGATGTTAAATCGACGGGCGCCGTTTTTCTCACCATGAAGAGGAAGTACGCCAATGTCAAGAATACAAGCAAGAGTTTGAGGACCTAGATGCAGCCCCCCAGCCACTCAACGCCGGCAACGCCACATACGGTGATGATCCTAAGGGGCCCAAGCATTCACAAGGGCACTCTGAACACTCCAGTGGCCTCGTGGTTTCAAAATCACCGGGGTCGAGCCCTACGAGGGACGGATGAACCCCACACAGTGGCTACAGGCTTATGCCACTGTTGTGCGCGCCACCAGGGGAGATACCAATGTCATGACAAACTATCTTCCTGTCATGCTCACGCCAACTGCGATGAACTAGTTCACAAGCCTTGACCTAGACTCCATTGGATCCTAGGAAGAGCTGAAGAAGGTCTTCACCCACAACTACATGGCTATGTGTACTCGGCCGGGCACCAAGCATGATCTGAACCGCATCTACCAGAAGCCATCCAAGATCCTCCATAGCTACATCAGACGCTTTTCTAAGATGAGGAATTCTATTCCTAACATCACAAAAGTTGAGGTCATCACCGCCTTCGTTCGAGGACTCCATCACCGCGACCTCCGCTCCAAGTTCAATCGCAAGCCGCCAAAGGGGATTGGCGAGATGATTAAGACCGCCGATCAGTACGCCGACGTCAAGGAGGCCAAAGTGCGCTTCAACGAGGATGTGGGCACTCTCCGCCCAACTCGCCATAGTGATGAGCATCCCGACGACAGACACCACAGCGACCACCGCTACGACAACCGCAGTCATCATCGGGACAGTGGCCATCATCGGCCAAAAGGATCCAAATCTGGTCAATATCACCACCGCCGACCAGACCACATCATCACCGCCGTTGAAGAACCTTGCACCAAGCACAACTACGACGAGTAGTACAAGAAGATCCTCGAAGGTCTGTGCCCTCTCCACAAGAACAGCAAGCACAAGATGAAGGACTGCCTCAGCTTGGCTAAGGAGTTCTAGGCTAAAAAGCTAGACGACGACAACAACGACAGAGCCAAAGGCCACCGACCACCTAGGGACAACAACAACGCCTTCTAGGATCACAACAAAGTGGTTGCCACCATCTTCGGGAGCCTTGCCACCGCTGAAAGTAGAAGACATCAGAAGCTCATCGCTCGCCACGTGCTCGTCGTCAATGCGGAAGACGCCGTCGCCAACCCTAGCTATCGCCCCTGGTCCGAGGTCCCCATTACCTTCAATAGGGCCAACCAGTGGGTGGACATCCCTTATATAGGGCATTTCCCCCTTGTTCTTGATGCAACCATCTAGAAAGTGCTCTTTAGAAAAGTACTTGTCGACGGTGGAAGTGCTCTGAACCTCCTCTTCGCCGGAGCCCTAAAGGAGTTGGGCATTGGGATAGGAGACCTCACACACTCTGGCTCCTCCTTCTGGGTGTGGTACCTTGTAGGGCATCCAAACCGCTTGGAGAAATCACCCTCCCGGTACAATTCGGCATGGCCAGCAACTACCGCGTCGAGCACATCAACTTCTACATCGCTGACTTCAACACCTCCTACCACGCCATACTTGGTCGGCTAGCTCTGGCCAAGTTCATGGCCATACCACACTATGCCTATCTAGTGTTGAAGATGCCTTCGCCTATAGGAGTCTTGTCCCTGCGGGCCAACCTCTCCATCGCCTACGCCTGCGAGACAGAGAGTCTAGCACTCGCAAAAGCCACCGACCTCTCCATCCAGATGGCTAGCATGGTCACCGATGCCAAGATGGTGCCCGCCGATGACCTAGAGATCCCATCACTGGAGCCTCCTCGTGCCTTCGCCAATTCCAAGGAAACAAAGGAAGTCGGTCTTGGCCTTGACGACCCCTCCAAGACCGTTAAGATTGGGGCTCATCTCGATCCCAAATAGGAAAGCGCACTCGTCTCCTTCCTACATGACAATGCCAATGTGTTTTCTTGGAAACCTGCAGACATGCCGGGGGTACCACGGGAGAAGATCGAGCACTCCTTAAATGTCTCACCGACCGCCAAACCGATCAAGCAGAAACTCCAACGATTCACGCCAGACAAAAAGAAGGCTATTAGGGTAGAAATAAAACGGCTCATAGCTGTCGAATTTATTAAAGAAGTGTATCATCCTAAGTGGTTAGCAAACCCTGTTCTTGTTCAAAAAAGAATAAAGAATGGAGAATGTGTGTTGATTACACTGATCTCAACAAACACTGCCCGAAAGACCCCTTCGGTCTGCCTCGGATAGATGAGGTTGTAGACTCCATCGTCGGCTGTGAACTGCTCTATTTCCTTGACTGTTACTCTGGCTATCACCAGATATACTTGAAAGAGGACGACCAGATCAAGACGTCATTCATCACGCCTTTCGGTGCGTATTGCTATACCACCATGTCCTTCGGACTCAAGAACACCGGGGCGACCTACCAAAGGGCCATCTAGATATGCCTCGATCAACAGATAGGCCACAACGTCAAAGCTTACATCGATGATGTGGTCGTCAAGTCCAAGACCGTCGACAATCTTATCACCGACCTTGAAGAAACGTTCGTCAATCTAAAAAGATACAAATGGAAGTTGAACCCTTCAAAGTGCATCTTTGGAGTTCCATCCGGCATACTCCTGGGCTACATCGTTAGCGCCCGCGGCATCGAACCCAACCCCGACAAGGTCTCCGCCATCACCAACATGAAATGGCCAACATGCATAAAGGATATACAGAAGCTCACAGGGTGCATGGCTGCTCTCAGTCGCTTCATATCGTGCCTCGGTGAAAAAGGACTACCGTTCTTCAAACTCCTCAAGGCCTCCGAGCGTTTCTCCTAGTCAGAGGAGGCAGATACAGCTTTCAAGCAGCTCAAGTTGTTTCTAACAAAGCCTCCGATCATGACGGCGCCTCGACCAGACGAAACCCTACTGATCTACATCGCTGCCACTTCTCGCGTCATTAGCACAGCTATCATCGTTGAGCGCGAGGTGGCTAGACACGCCTATAAGGTACAACGCCTGGTCTACTTCATTAGCGAGGTCCTTAATGAGTCCAAAACTCATTATCCTCAGGTCCAAAAGCTGTTATATGCCATTCTGATCACGTCGTGGAAGCTCCACCATTACTTCGAGTACTACAGATCATCGTGGTCACCGAGTTCCCTCTGGGGGACATCCTCCCCAACAAAGAGGCCAACGGCTGCATCATCAAGTGGGCTATCGAGCTCGGCACTTACTCCATAGAGTTCAGAAGCAGGCCTACCATCAAGTCACAGGCACTCGCAGACTTCGTTGCTGAGTGGACCGAGATCCAAGAGCCCATCCTTGCTACATGCCCCGAGCACTGGGTGATGTACTTTGATGATGCCCTCAACATCAACGATGTTGGTGCTAGCATCTTATTCATTACGCCGACCAAGGACAGGCTCCGATACGTTCTCCGAATTCATTTTCCAGCCTACAACAACGCCGCCGAGTATGAAGCATGTCTCCACGGACTCTGTATAGCCGTCGAGCTCGGCGTCAAATGCCTTATCGTATACATAGACTCCACGCTAGTCATCAACCAACTCAACAAAGATTGGTCATGTTCTAGTGAGAAGATGAACGCATACTACGCCGAAATGAGGAAACTAGAAGGGAAGTTCTACGGTATCGAGTACCACCACGTGGTATGAGATCAAAATTAGCTCGCCGACCACCTATCTAAGATAGGATCTTCTCGCATCGTGATTCCACCTGGGGTGTTCGTTCAAGATCTCTTTATGCCTTCCATTAAGGAAGAGAAGGAAGTTCAAGAAATCCCCCCTGCCAAGCAGTTAGTACTTACAGTACCTTCACCGGCCCCTGACTAGAGGGAACAGTTCATCAAGTACCTCACCAGCACCGACATACCTGCTGACAAGACCAAAATTGAATGCCTAATCCATCGAAGCAAGCATTATGTGCTCGTAGATGGGAACTTGATGAGGAAAAGTGTCAAGGAAGGGATACTGCAGAAATGCATCACCCAAGAAGAGGGAGTGAAACTACTTCTCGAAATTTACTCTGGTTCCTATGGCAATCACGTGGCCTCGAGAAACCTGGTCGGTAAGGCTTTTTGAGCTGGTTTTTATTGGCCCACAGCCATCACCGGCGCAGAAGACCTCGTCCGACGATGTGAAGGATGTCAATTTTTTGCCAAGTAGATACACGTGCCGGCACAGGAGTTGTAGACCATCCTAGTTTCTTGGCCTTTCGCATGCTGGGGACTGGACATGATCGGCCCTTTCAAGCCAGCGCTAGGTGGTTTCTGGTACGTGTACGTCGCAATTAACAAATTCTCCAAGTGGATCGAATACAAACCGCTTTGTTTTGGCTACTGCAAAGAAGGCAGTCGAGCTCTTCGAAGATATCATCCATAGATTTGGTCTCCCAAACAACATTATCAATAACCTCGGAACTACATTCACTGGTCATCATTTTTGGGACTTCTGCGAAGACCGATGCATCTCTGTCAAATATGTCACTGTTGCCCATCCTAGAGCCAATGGCCAGGTCGAACGGGCGAACGGCATGATCCTTGATGCCCTAAAAAAGAGGCTATATCAGAAAGAGGAAAAGCATTCAGGCAGGTGGCTCAAAGAGCTCCCAGCTGTGGTCTGGGGACTGCGCCCTCAAGCTAGTTACAGCACCAGTGTGTCTCCATACTTCTTGGTCTACAGCTCAGAAGCCATACTTCCAGCGGATATTGCCTTCTGAGCACCTAGGATGGAATATTATAATGAAGAGCAAGCCGCAGCTGTTCAAACAGAGGACGTCGATAGAGCCGAAGAGGAACGCCTAATCACTTGCCTCCGCACAGCCAAAAATCTAGAGGGCTTGCGAAGATACTACAACCACAACATCAAAGGTCATTCATTTATTGTTGGCGACCTCGTTCTCCGCAGAAAACAGAAAACCGAAGGGATGCACAAGCTCTCCTCCCCCTGGGAAGGGCCTTACGTGGTCAAAGAGGTTACCCGACTAGGGTCTTACCGGCTATGTGACTTGGATGGACTCGATATCCCCAACTTGTGGCACATCGAGCACCTCATACGTTTCTATCCTTGAAACGCTCCAGATATGTACCCTCTACTCCATGATGAATAAAGTTTTTGATGCCATAATTTGTCTCCGTTATTTCTCCACTACGGTTTAATCTCTATTTGTGGTCGCCAGCTCGAAGCTACTCCTTAACAAACTCCAATACGTGATCGCCATAAACGCTCTACCATGGTTCTCCATATCTCCAAGATATTTCGCCAACCGCCGAGCAGCACACGTTCTGCTCTATGTTCTTCGAAGAAGGCTCAGTCTCCGATCTCTCCCTACACGTGCTACGGGCTCTGCGCTCTACGTTATGGATGGTCGGCTGTAGTTCCTTGGTCACGCCTGTTCCTCCTACATGTGCACAGGCTCCGCGCTCGACATTATCGAATACGGGCTAGCCAAGGCCAAGAGCCCAGTAAAGAACTAACGGCTCGAACGCTACTTATACAATGTATAATCGCGTTAGGGATAACACTACAATGATTTTTCACCGAAATATTGGCAAACTGCATAAACATGCACATGTGACTTTACCAACATTTATACAGATACATAAATGTTTATCTGTGCCCTCGCGCGTCTAAACTATCCTCTCCAGCTGTTACAGGATACTCTCCGAGCAGGTCATTGGGCTTGGCCTTCAACATCTATCTCGTCAAACAGGTAGACATCGCTGGCCAGCCTCCTCGCCGTGTCTTCCACCTCATCTTCCAGCTGCTACTGCTTCGTTGCATCCATCCCTCTGGCGAATCCGGCCCCTATAGCTATAAGATCGATGGAAGGGTAGTGGGACTGGACCACCGCTAGGGCATGGGTCACAGCGGAGGCCGTGGCATCACGGTTGTAGCTCTTGAAGTTCTCCCATGCCACCTTGCACCTATCGATGAAGGTGTCCAGACGGGGCGGCCTGTCATCGGCCTGAGGAGCCACCTCCATGTCGACACAGTCAAGCACTGGCTTGACTCCGGTGACTACGGCATCGAGCTTACTCCTCTGGGTTCTGGCCACCTGCTCTAGCACGTCGAACTACGCCTTGGCCCTCCGACGGTAATCTGCAGGCATCACAGGGCTCCGTCAAGCAAAGAAGTCACTTCAGCAACAACTCTGACCATGAACTACTAACCTTTCAGCTCCTCGGCCAGCTTCTCCACTTGCCCAGACGCTTTCTTCTCCTCCTCCTAGAGTTGGCCGATGACTTGGCACAACTAATCGAGCTCTGCGTCTTGATCTACAAGCATAACGATCGTCAGCAACAATATGACTGTTCAACAATGAAAAAGCAAATTCACCGATCCGCCATACCTTTTCTCTGCTCAAAGACGTTTCTCAGCTGCTCAGATTTGCGCTCCCGCTGCTCAGAAAGACTCATCGGCTGCTTGGAGCTGTGTTCTAGCTGCTCGGAGCTACCCTACAACTGCTCAGACATGGTCGCCAGCAGCTCGGATAGGATGCCCTTCTGGTACTCTAGGTCCTTGGCGTTGGACTCAGCAAGGTCTCGCTCGTGTTAGGCCCTCTAGACGTTTTTCTCCACAAGCTTCACCGCCTCCTTCAGCTTTGCGTTCTCCTCGGCGAGGGGCTCCATCCTCTTGATCAGCTACCACCGTTGTTCGGTAGTTCGAGCTATGCCCTGCAAAAGCACCAAGATTCTGAAGAACTCCAACCTCCAACATCAAAGATGAACATTGCAGACGCAGTACTAACCTTGATCTGTTTCATCGCCATGGAAAGGGTGGACTCAAGCCTCCTAAGCTCCCTGGTGGTGTCCTCCTCTTCAACGACCACCACTTCATCACCACATTTGCGTAGGATCTGGACGGCTTGAGGTCGTGATTCCTCACACTCAATCTCCTCCACCTCGTCCTCTTCCTCCGCAGCTGGTGGCGCCACCTGGGGGCTCGGTGGCCGCACAACTTGCCCGATCACGCCCTCCAACGTCTCTGGGTACGCCACCTACTCCTCTAGAACCACCGGTTTCTCCGCCCTCGATTCCAGCATGGCGTCAGCAACTCTAGGATTCACCTTCGAAGGCCCGGCGGCAACCGTCGTTGCCCCGAGCATCGCCGCTGACTCGTCCGCCATCAGCGCCAACCGTTCGCCACCACCAAGTCCATCAGCAGCGGCGGTTGACTCCTCGGTAGGCAGTCGAGCGCCCATGGACTTCGAGACGGGGTCTGTCGGCATCACCTTCGCGCCAGGACCAGCCCCCGGCTGCTCATCGGTCTGGATGGACGGATTCAAATCCTCCGTACGCCTCGCCCTGCATCAGATAAGCTTGTCAATCGCCGTAACTATAAAGATTGGATAGCAAGTGATTCCAAGGCAAAAGGTTACTTACACGTCGGCTTCTCGGTAGGCATGTTAGAACCGGCGCTACCTCCCTAAGCCCCTAGGCGCAGCCCTAGGCTTGACTCACGCGCCCTAGGGTGGAGGTCTCCCGGCCTCCATCGTTGGCCTCTCCTCTGCCTGTCACTCGGGGACTCCCTTCGCCTGCTGCTCGAGGACTCCCTCCCCTCCCTCTGATTGCACCTCCGCGCGCGTGTTGTGCGGAACCGCTACAGCGCTCAGAGGAGGAGCTACTAGAGCCCTATCATCATCTGACCACTCAAACATCACCGCACTCTGCGTCTGAGTGGTCTGATCGCCGCCTAGCGAGATGCCACCCAGCTTGCGGGGTGCGACACCCACCATCTTCCTCTTCTTCCGGGACAGCTCATCATTCTCCACCCTTTTTCCCTAGACCTTCTCTAACACTGGGGGGGACTCTCCGTCCGACCAGCATCTGCGTCTCCGGATTCTGACGAGGCACTGACGACACCTTCCTCAGGCTGAGTTGTTGGCCGGGCGTGCATTGCCTTCAGCCAATCGCTCCTCGACACTCCCGAGAAGTACGCTGCCCGTTCCTGCGAATGCATCTTACCACAAGTGAATTAGTTCACTGCTCGGCAATGGTACAGGATAAAAAGCGATAGGAACAAACAATTGAGACTTTTACCTGAGGAGGTGGGTTCGTGCATTTGAAGGGTCTCATCTGCCCCGACATGCTGAATGAGGCAGTTGGAGCGCATAGCTTTGCGGCCTGCTCTAGCACATTGTCCCTCGATAGCCTCTCCGTCCTCTCCCGGGTGTCATCGGTGTCCCCCTTGAAGTCAAAGCCCGTGTGGGCCCTCTCCTTGTAGGGCTGGATGCGGTGCACTATGAAGCTCGCCGCCACCAGTCCAACGTTCGTCTTTATGCCCTTTATCAGGCTGAGGAGCTCCCTCACCTAATCCATATCAGCACTGCTCGGCTTCTCTGACTAGCTCTTCTGGCTCTCTGGGATGTGGTCGACATCGCGCAGATTGCAGTGTGGCTCTGCTTCATGTAGAACCACCTGGAGTTCCACCCCTTCAGCGAGGTGTTCAGTAGTACAGTGACATACTTCCCCGCCATGCCATCGTAGAGTAGTAGGTACACGCCGCTGACCACCTTGGAACCGCCGCCGCCCTTCTTCTTCAGCCAGAACAGGTGTCGGAAGAGGTTGAAGTATGGAAGAATTCCGATATACGCCTCGTAGAAATGGATGAAAATCGAGATGTGCAAGATGGTGTTTGGGTGGAGATTGTACAGACTAACTCTCTAGAACTCCAACAGATCCATCAAGAAAGGATGAACAGGAAATCATAACCCGCGCCAGAAATAATATTCAAACACTATGGCTTCGTCAGTGTGAGGCATCGGGAAGGGCTCACCGCTGGCTGGCCGCCATCCGGCGGTGACATGGTCAGAAAGAACACCCGTCTCCACCATCCTATTGAGCTCTGCCTCCCCCATGAGCAATGGCACCCTTTCCTTGTCACGACTTGATCCGGCGGCCGCCTTCTTTTGGTTCACAGCTCCCCTCTTCGGTGCCATCTCTCAAATCTGATTGGGACTGGCGGTGGAAGCGCGTGTGGATGTGAATCGAGAAGCGCGAGGGTTGAGGAGGAAGATGAAGTGGCAAAGTGGCAAAGGTGGGAGCATGGAGTGTGGCGCCGCAGTTATAAAGCACTCCCTCCACTTTTCGCATTCAAGGGTTTTTGAGAAACCGCTCCACGATTTACGCCTCTCTGAATTCTCCGAAGTGGTATGATGGGCTGCTACCTGGGCTTTTGCACAACTGCAGCCCATATCACCCATTTATCGCCGCAATTTGTTACTACTCACCGAATATTCGCTGACTTCTCCGCCATCTATTAAGGCTCAGTAACCGCTACTATACAGCCATTACTCTGGATTTTTCTCCACGGTTTGATTTCTCCGATATTTCCACTTGTGGCTCGGGGATTACGCCATCACTATGACTTGGTTCCTCACCACACTAGGGACTTTCTTCTGGTTACTTTTGTTTCTGACCCTGGCACCACATGACTACGTCACCTACTATCAGGCTCGGGGACTAAGTGGGCACACTTTACCTTGCGATGAATGTGCGTTTTTCTTCCAAGGCTCCGCTCGGGGACTGGCTGCCTGCTCGGCCAGTTTTCTATTTTTCTTCTACTTTGGACCCTGGCACCATGTGACTACGTCACCTACTGTCAGGCTCGGGAACTAAGTGGGCATACTTCACCTCGCAGTGAGTGTGTTTGCTTTAATATGGAAGACTCCGCGCCTGCTGAAGTTGAAGAAGACTATCTCTCTTTCTCATGGTCGGACTCTAAGTGGGCACACTTGGTCCACTGCGAGAAAAATTTTTATTTTGAACTTGAGCTCCTTACATCCTTATGGCAAGCCTTACTTGGGATACACTGCTCGGCGACGGTTCATGACTGCTCGATGATGGTTCATAGCTGCTCGGCAACGGTTCACAACTGCTTGGCGACGGTTCACGACTGCTCGGCGATGGTTCACAACTGCTCGACAACTCATCACGGTGGTCGGACCATGAGTCTGACTACTCAGCTTTGTTCACACCTATTTGGACAAGCTCAAGACAGCGTTGCACAACGGATGCAAGGCGCTTGGGGACTAGCTGTGGGGGGTATGACCCTAGATACCCACGGCACACTACATGGGCTACGCCCCCAGGGGCGGCCCAGCCCACAAGACAAAGCCTTGCGGAGCACGGCGCTGCTCGGCGCGCCCCCGCAAGATACCAGAAAGATATCCTGAAGATACTACGATATCTGTTAGGATACATAAGATCCCATAATTCTAGTAATCTGTTATTACTTTCTAGTTATCTTCTAGATCTAACCGACTTGTAACCCTACCCCCAGACTATATAAGGCGAGCAGGGACCCCCTCAAAATACACGCAATATCATACGATAGACAATACAATCCAACAGACCACAGGAGTAGGGTATTACGTTGTGTTGACAGCCCGAACCTGTCTAACTCTTGTGTCTCTATTGCCTTCTTATTCTCGATTACACACATCTCTATCGATCAATCTACCTTCGTGGGATACCTCTCGGAGGACTGCCGATGATATTCTGTCGATAGGCGTGGATGAGGAAGCCTGCCCCGCCATCACACCTGCTGAGGGTGCACTAGGCACGGCCTCCTCCGTCTGTCCCGCCACGGGTGCCACCATCTGCTCGGACGACAGCCCCGGTTGCCCCGTCACCAACGCGCCTGCCAGCGTGGACGACGGCTTTAGCCACGTCGTCTCCACCTATGGCTGCGCCCGATGGTGTCGCGCCTGCCACGGGCGCCCCAAACATGCTTTCTGACGCCTGCCCTCCCATAGACATGGCCCACGGCTCCACCTACGTGGTCGACCTCGTGGTCAACCCGGCCACGCTCTCGCCAACCTCCGGCGTGATGCCAGACGGGTCCCGGTGCACCCACTAAAGGGCGAGAGTCTTCTTCGGCGCTAGCTTCAGGAGGGTCCCATGCCTCCCAACGCTGCAGAAGGCACGACGGTTAGTTCATGGTGAAAAATTCATCAAAAAACAAAAGAACGAAAAAACTCTCAGCTTACCTTGACGCCATCGGGCGCTGACGTTTCGGGGCCAGCCCGCCTGACCCCGGCTGTGACTCCTCGTTGAACTGCCGTTTCGAGCCCTCCCTTTGCTTATGAGGCTCAAACAAGGCACAACCACTGGCTCTGCTTGGCTCCGGGGGCGCCATAGATGGCCCGGGTGGAGCGGGGCAACTCGCTCCCGCCGTCTCCGGGGTGAGTCCTCCCCCTCTTGCTCTAGGAGATGCCACAGGAAGGGTCCCGCCTATGGCGAAGGTGGGTCCTCATCCCCACCGGCCAGATCGTCACACAGGATGGCCGACCCAGTGCCGTCGCCCCCTCCTCCTCTTCTTCTTACTCCTCATCTTCCTCCTTCGACGAGCCTTGGTGTTGTTTCCTCTGCTGCAGCTTCGCTCGCTCCCTCGCCCGCCGTTTCTTCTCCTTATCGTCCTTCTCCTTCTTCATCCACTCATTTGCGGCATGGTTCGCCGCCCTCACGGTCGCATGCTCTAGCAGCGACGCGACAGAGGCCCAAAAGCCTAAATCCGCTGGCAGCTCAATGAAGCCCGGCTCTGGCAGCATCACGGGATGTCTCGGGATCGGGAACACGGTGTCAGACTTGTCTATCGCCTCCTTGACACGCCGTGCAATCTCACTGTTGCGAAGCAGCCTCGGAGTGAGCACCGTCCCGCCAAGTTCCACGATGGGCACCATCCCGAACAACAGGAGGGCGCGCGCCATCAGTTGCGCCACCCTCCTCATGTGATATGCTCCAATGACGCCAGCCCCGTGAAGGCTGCGGCTCCTTAGCAACACGACAGCCTCAAGGATGTCATGCATCCTCCTCTTCTCCTTGTCGGGTGGCCCCCACGTCCACGTCGGCGACGCCTCCTCGATCAAGCGCCTGGTGAAGTCTAGGAAGGGGGTGGTAGAGTCGTTCTTCAAGTAGAACCAATGCGCGTGCCACCCCTTGTTGGATCTGGACAACTGGCAGGGCATGTACTCGGCCACCCGTTGTCCTCGAAGGTGGATACCCGCGTATCCCATCGGCATCGGGATCTCCCCGCCTCTGTCCTTCTTCCTATGCAGGGAGATGGCAAAGAAGTACCTCCACAACTCAAAGTGCACCTCCCCATGGCCGGGAACCAACCACTCCATCGCGTTAGTCCTCCCGCGAAGAAGACCATGCTTGATGAGGCCTTCCATGTGTGTGTGCGTGACATTGGAGCGGTACCATGACTCCATGGAAAGTGAAGACGGAGGAGCGAGGACTCTTTGGCACTGGTAGAGAAGTGAAAGCTACGGATCTAGGACACTGGCGGTGGACTAGCAGAGGTAGCAGATCCAAATGCTGGCGGTGGAAAGGCGGGGAAGGTGAGATTGCAGTTTGGCACACCAAAACATGGAGGATGAGCCCGCTATTTATAAGGCAGGGTGAGATGGGAGGCGAACCGTCTGCCTCGATCGACGTGTTCGGCATGCCCCGTGACTACGCCCCTCTAGGAATCGTGCACACGCCACCCCTGGCCGCTCCTCGAATGACGCGTCGATCAGCGGTTCGCCCCCTAGATGGGCTTAAAACCACCACAGGTAAGTAGGGATACGGAGCTAAAAACGCTCCCACGACCCATTAAGGCCTAGGAGTTTGAAGGTTGGCCCACTGACAGGTTTACAACCGCTCCAAGGCACCTTTGGAGTAAGGGGTGGAATGGGATGGGCCCGCTAGTGGCCAGTACCTGGGCGCATGAGCACCGCGGGCCTTTCGGACCACGTTTGAGTCTTGACAGAGCACGGTCCATGGTTTTTTCTTGAAGAAAGGCAACGAGCCCTCGAGACCGATCGAATGGACCTGAGAACTATATGGACTGGGGTCAGGAACCTAGAGTCGGTCACTAGCTGACCCATGTTGGACCCCCACGAAATGGGAAGTCGGGGCCCCACTTGAACTTGCCCGTTAACAACTCACTGAGCACCATAGTTCTCCCATCGAGGAAAACATGGCACGACTCAACCCCTCTGTTTTATCAAAAAACACTTGAGGGAGGACGACCTTAAGATGAGCTGACCCCTTGACCGGACCCTTGCTGCGCACGGGGGCTCGAGGGTTGGACTCGCAAGGAGACCGAATACGCGGTCGCAAAACAATGGTGGATCGGTCGGACCCTAGGGAGGAATCAGAATCAAAAGAGATCTTCTCTAATCTCCCAAATCGTGCAGCTACATGCTCCCGAGGAGTCCAAACACAACGGAAAGGAATCTCGACCATACCAAGACATCCAACGGCCCGCAAAGGGACATCAAGATCCCCAGAATCCTTCCGAAAAAGCCTTCGAAGGAGTATCCTACTGCTCCACAGGCTTGGAGGCTACTGTCAGGTATCAGTATCAGGAATACCCGGAAGAAGGAAGCTAATGGCCACGAACGCTAACACCCTCGAATGGTCAAGAGCATATCTTGGTATCGCCCGGCCCCGAGGGCACGGGCTCCGTCTTGCCCGACCTCAAGGATACGGGACCCGAGTCACCCGACCCCAAGGGCGTGGGCTCCATCTCACCCAACCCCTCGGGCGAGAGCCCCGTCACACCCGACGCCTCGGGCGAGATCCCCATCATGTCCGACCCCGAGGGCACGGACTCTGCCTCGCCTGATCCTGAGAGCGTGGGCTCCCCCTCGCCCGACAGAGGTCCGTACCGCCCCAACCACTATGGGTCTAAAAGTATGAGTCTAGGGTCAAACTTCTGACGCCAGAAAGGGAGCAGGCGCATCTTGACGTGACCCGCGACCACAACGGGCCATGTCTGAGGACGCACGTCGCCAACAACATTGGGCGTGCCAACGTTGTGCTACCTACTCCCCGTACGGCCTCCAGCAGAGGCGTCAGCGAACCATACCATCCGCTGGGACGACATGGAGCGCCACGACCGGCCGACGATGCCAGCGTACGGCGCCAGTGACGAACAGGGCTGCAACGAGGAGCCGTCCCCATCGTCATCTACTAGGCCGGCGGGACCCGCATAAAGGAGATAGAAGACATTGCAATCCCGGCAGTCTTCCTCTCCTCTCTCTCTCTCTCTCTCTCTCCGATGTAACATGCATCTTCCCCTTCATCTATAAAAGGGGGAAGCAGGGCACCCCACGAGGGGGGGGGAGTCTAAGACACATCTAACACGTCTGAGCGGCGGAGGCTTAGGCGCTCGGCAGTTGACAGAGGGCTCAACCAGACTCACTCTTTTCACCAAAGACTTGGAACCTTCTCCCTCTCTCGCCTGTTTGTAACCCTACTACAAACCAAGTGCTGGTAACACGAGCAGCAGTAGACTGGACGTAGGGATGTTCCGTCCAAACTAGTATAAATCCTTGTGTCCTTCGAGCACAACCATCTGGGTCAAACGCGCAAACTAGAAATTTACTAGTCGGTGATTCGAAACACCGACAATATGCCTTTCTAAACCTATCAACAGAGAAGTATTCATGGACAAATTCATCCATATGTACCTATCACTTATCTTTGCAATCTATTCACAAAGCATGGTCATTTTTCCACTTTTGTGGTGTTTTTCATCAAAGTTCATCAGTGCATGCCTAAATCTATTCAACAGAGAAGTTTTTGCCTATCAACAGAGGTAGATATTGTCTTTTTTTTGTGGCTCTCTCACTAGCATTTGTGGATGTAGCATTTGTGCCTTCCTCAATTAGGAGCACACCAGTCCTCACAGTAGCGTGAAATCTTCTCTTTGTTGGAGAAAATTGCAGTGGCCCCTCAAAATCATTTATTTGATCATTGATGCATACTAATCCATTGTCTACATTGATTAGAAACCACTCTAACATATTTTCATCAGATTTTATTTCCACATAATCATTCTCCAAATCACGCCACAAGGTAATGTACTGCTTAGAACCCCACAAGCAGTGCTCAGCAATGAAATCAACTAGTTGCAGCGGCCCAAAGCTATTTGTGTCCACAACCTTGATTGGCAGAGTTCTACCTTGCCACCATGTTTTTAGACCACTGTCCGGCAAGCTTAAAAACGAGCGCACTTTAACAACAAGTTCCAATTTACTATGATTTATCCTACAAACCACAACAGGCAATAAACGAGTTAACACATCTACTAATCGCTGCTACTTTCTACTGCATTGAAGCACACATCACAGAAATCGAAGAAAATACCTAGGCTCTTGAGAGGTTGCTGGCTCTTCCATGGTGGCGAGCCTTTGGCCGAATGGAGCTGTTGCTGTTGCAGGCACGAGCCTTGGGGCGGGGGACACGGCAGCGGGCAAGGCCCCCAGACGCGCCACCAAGGGCGCGAGCCGGGGGAGTGGCCGGGCGTACCCCGCTGCAGCCCGCGGCGCCCACAGCCGGTGGCCGCGCCGCCGGGGGAGCACGGGGAACAGAGGAGACGAGCCGGGGGTGGGAGGGGGCGGCAGATGGTGGAGAAGCCGCGCCGCCAGCCGCGTCGCTGGTAGCCACGCCGCCGCCTAGAATCGGCAAACCCTAGTGCCGCCGCCTGAAAGTCGCGAGCGCTCGCGACTCGCTTGGGCACGGGAAGGACTCGAGCGACCGAGTGAGAAAGAAGGATATGGAGCGAGGGGTATAATTGTGTTTTCACGTAGGTGCCTTTTCTTTTTTCTTTTTCTTTTTGCCATTTAATCTATCCATTTCAGACGGGGCTATATACCAGGGCCAAACGGGAGCTTCAGTTGAAAAAAATGAGGGTAAAATGACAAAGTTAAAAAAAAAAGAGGCAAAATCACCATTGGACTATGAAGTAGGGGCAGAAACACCAAAATCCAATTTAACAAATGCACTTCAGATACTAAAGAGCTCCAAGAACCTCACAACCCTTCTTATTGGAAACAATTTTATGCAAGAGACCATAACTGATGATGACGGGATTGATGGTTTTGAGAAACTTCAGGTTCTTTCCTTAAGTGAGTGCTCATTGTTGGGGAAAATACCTCATTGGTTATCAAAGCATGGAAATCTGGAGATGTTATTTTTACATAGAAATCAACTAACTGGAACAATACCAGACTGGATCAGCAGCTTAAACTTCCTATTTTATGTTGACATATCAAATAACAATCTGACTGGGGAAATTCCTACAGCGTTAACAATATGCCAATGCTGAAATCAGAGAAGACTGCTGCACATTTGGATCCGAGTCTTTGATCTACCAATTTATGTAGATACATCATTTCAATACCGTAAGGCCAATGCTTTCCAAAAGGTGCTCAACCTAGGAAACAATAACTTCATTGGTGTGATCCCTCCAGAGATTGGTCTCTTAAAAGAGCTCCTTTCACTTAATTTGAGCTTCAAGAAATTATATGGAGATATCCCCCAATTGATCTGCAACCTCACAAACTTGATGGTGCTTGACTTATCAAGCAATCATCGAACTGGCAGAATCCCAGCCGCACTGAACAATCTACACTTCCTTTCTAAATTCAATGTTTCTTTCAATGACCTAGAAGGGCCTGTGCCGACTACAGGCCAGCTTAGTACATTTACAAATTCCAGCTTTGGTGGCAACCCAAAGCTCTGTGGTCCTATGCTCATTCACCAGTGCAGTTCAGCTGGACCACCTTTGGTCTCTGAGAAACAGCATAGCAAGATAGCTATATTTGTACTTGTATTTAGTGTGGTTTTTGGAAGCCTCGCCATCCTGTTACTGCTAGCTTGTGTCCTAATATTGTTCCGGGGTCAAACTTTCAGCACCAATCATAGTGATATAGAAACGCTATCATTCAACTCCAACTCAGAGCATTCGTTGGTAATGATGCTGGGAAGCAGAGATGAAAACAAGCTCACATTCACCGACATTGTGAAGGCAACAAATAACTTTGGCAAGGAGAACATCATCGGGTGTGCAGGCAATGGATTAGTGTTCAAGGCCGAGCTACCTGATGGATCCAAGCTTGCAATTAAGAAGCTCAATGGTGAGATGTGCCTTATGGAAAGGGAGTTCACTACTGAGGTTGAAGCACTCTCAATGGCCCAGCATGAAAATCTTGTACCACTGGGGTTATTGCATTTACGGAAACTCCAGGTTCCTCATATATTCTTTCATGGAGAATGGCAGTCTGGATGATTGGCTTCACAACAGGGATGATGATGCTAGCACGTTTCTTGACTGGCCGACAAGGCTGAAGATTGCCCAAGGAGCATGCCGTGGCCTTTCCTACATTCATAATGTATGCAAGCCACACATTGTCCATCGTGACATAAAATCCAGCAACATCCTACTTGACAAAGAATTCAAAGCTTATGTTGCAGATTTTGGGCTGTCAAGACTGATCCTTCCAAATAAAACTCATGTTACAACCGAGTTGGTTGGCACTCTTGGTTACATTCCCCCTGAGTATGCGCATGGGTGGGTGGCTACTCTGAGAGGTGATATATACAGTTTTGGAGTTGTCCTGCTTGAGCTGCTCACAGGAATACGGCCTGTTCAGGTACTGTCCACATCAAAAGAACTTGTCTCATGGGTGATGGAGATAAGGTCTCAGGGAAAGCAGATTGAGGTATTGGATGCAACACTCCACGGCACAGGACATGAAGAGCAAATGTTGAAGATGCTTGAAGTTGCCTGTAAGTGTGTGAACCATGACCCTTTTATGAGGCCGCCTATAATGGAAGTAGTCTCATATCTGGAAAGCATTGATGCTGGCCTGCAGACACAAAAGTTGGTTGAGACTGAATGCAGCTAGAGTTACAAATGATAATACTGTATTTCAGTGTATAGAGTAGATGCATTTTTCAGTAGAGGTAGTAGTCTTAACTTTTAAGTTGTAGTAGTGTTATAATGCATGTGTACATTTTGTTGCAGAGTTTGAAAGTAAATTTTTAAAGAAAGATCCAGTCCCCACCCCCATTTTTGAGTTCCTTATTAGCTCAAGTACTGATACAGAGTCAAAGCAAGTGAAATTTTTTTTTGCCGTCTTCATCAAATACTGGTGTTATTGCATTTGGGTGCTGTAGTTCAGTTTTTTGGCTCTGATCCACAGAATTCAGAACTACTGGTGCTTAACATAGGATGTGGAATGAGTAAATGCCAACAATTCTTGGTTCAAGTATGAAATCTAATGGCCGTGCAGTATGATGGTTAGTTTTGAGACTAGAATAGAGCTGCGCAAGCTGACCAGAATGTGCCACAGTACACGCACTATCACTAAATGAATCTGGTCATGCATCTAGGCAATCCAAAGTTCAGTACCAAGTTACCAACCATGCAGGAGAAGTTTGACACAGCAGCATACGCGAGATGCGGTCACCATCCTCGGCATGTTTTCAACGGCCACCGTCTCCGTCCGAGGTTTGGAACCCAAGTGATGGGTCCCGCCGGGCGCCGGCGGCATTTCGTCGAACAGAATGAGCGCGACGCTTCCAAGACTGCGGTGCCGCGTTACACGCCCCAGGGGCTAGCATTGCGTCGAACAGTCGAAGACGCGCGCACGCGTATGAGCGCAGAACGCGAGGGCGCGGCGCGGCGCGGGGTTGGTGGTGGTCGACTGGTCGGAGAGGTAGGAGGGCTGGAGGGGCAGCATATAACAACTGTAATGTTTGCGGCCCGCCAACCTCACGATAATCAAACTATCAAAGCATGGGGGCATGGGTCCGACGGTGCTGGCGCTGCGCCTGAGCACGATTGGTAGAAGGCCAGCTGAGCGACGTGTGGGGATGGGGTCGTCGGCGGTCGCCGGTCGCCGATGGCAGGACAATCTCGTCCGTCACCATGCCGCCGCCCGCCGGCCAGGAGATTTAAAAGAATGGCCATTTTTTCTTTTTTTGCAAATAGCCTCCTCTCTTTTGCAAATATGTTAATTGTCAGTCAGCTCCTTAGACTCGAATCAACTGAATTCAGAAACTATTTTTTGAAGAAAGAACGATAAAAGTCCTTTTTTACCACTGAAATAAAAAGTAAATATTTTTTAAACTATAGAAGCCAAACAAATTTAGCCCTTTAACTAATTTCAAATCTTTATATGTATTTTTCTAAGTAACAATAAAAATATGGTTTAAAATTTACATATTCATAACTAATTTATTTTAAATAAAATACAAAAATGGTACTATTTTTTTTAAAAAATACTCTATCTATTCGACTTCTATTTTGAGTTAATTAATTGTATCTTATTTATTCATGTTTCTAGTGCTTTGCTAATTGTAATCGTGGTCATTATTTGTTTAAATTATTGTTTGTACTTTTTTTGTGAGACCCACGTACACGCTCATATACACGAGCGCACACTCACCCCCTATGAATGCACGCACGTACACCCTACCCCTATAAGCACCTCCGAAGAACTAGGTTGGACCGGTAAATCTCGAGATTGATGAAGTCACCGTAGGCGCCTCGCTATTGATGGGCACGTCGCCTGTCACTGAAAAAATAGCACCGTTAAATCCTGAAATAAATCCAGAAAAATGCGAGCACCCATGTCAAGTTGGGGACTTAAATCTGAATGAGCAGGTTCCACCACAAGGACCCAACCGCTAAGCTACGCGTCTTATGGTTTGTACTTTACAAATTACTCGTATTGTTTGTACTTTACATTATGTTGACCACATGATTAGTTGATTGCAAGATGCTTGACTCCCTATCTCGTTTAAAACCTATTACCTAGGCAAGTGATAAAAAATAAAGTAAAATGCTAACCATATAATCCCTCCATTCCAAATTATCGTTCACTTTCATTTTGTCTGAAGTCAAAACTTCTCTAATTTTGGCCCACTTTATATTAAATATATCAACATCTATAGTATCGAATTAGTTTCATCAAATTCTCCATTAAGTATGTCTTTATAATGATTTTATTTTTGGTTATAAATATTAATATATGTTTTCTAAAAACTTGATTAAAGATAAATAAATTTGACTTGGGACAAAATCAAAGTGAACTATAATTTATAGCAGGAGGAGTAATGCCTTAAAAGTTCTCTATGTGGTCAAGCATGGCACCTTTGCATCTGTGAGGATGGTATCACCTTCTAGAACTTTCATGTACTTGAAGTATGTTGGTTCCTTCTGGGTTCTCGTGGGCTAATATAGCACAAAACGATAATTTTCATAAATAATGGGTGGTATAGCAAACAACGAAACACCGGAAAGGGCGGGGGGGAGGTGTGATACAATCCAGATAATTGTTTGTAGAGCACCTATAGATTTTTTTTTGAAAAAAAGTACTAGTTTTGATTTTTTTTTTTCCTACTTTTTGAAATCAATTAGTGAATTTTCTATAGAATATTATAGATTTGTGTTACTTTTAGAAAATACATTAATAGAAAAATCGCATTTGAAACAACTTAAGTGCTAAATGTGTTCAGTTTTCATAATTTGATGGTCAAATATATCTTTTTTTTTTGCGAATTGGGCGTTACTTTATTGGTAGATTGCTTATGGGAATTTACTTATGGCGGACCTAGCTATCCATCTGAGTTGAGTCTTCGACCAGAGTGCTCAACTGCTCATATATATATTTTCTTGATTTATCTTAGAATTTAACGGTGCTATTATTTCAATTGTATACTATGTGTCCATTGACATTTAGATACATGTGGTGACTTCATCAGCCTTCTAGAGGTGTTTATAGGGGGGCAGAGTGTGTGCATTTATTCTTAAGAGTAAATATGCTCGTATATATGTGCCCATCTAATACAGACCCCGATGATAATTTTAATGGTAAAAGATGGACCTCTTCCTTCTTTTAAATGCCAAGAATGTCTTATTCAAAGTTTTATTTTTCTTCCTTAGAAATATATAAGGGCAGAAACTCGGCCGTCCAATCACGGATCGCGAAGGGGGGGAAAAAAGCGGATACAAGTCTTGTCCAAAGTACAAAAACATGATCTATCGGATTTCTGGTCCAAGTTAAATATGGACTTGGGAAAGCAACAGGACAACATCTGTTTGTCAATTGGGATAAAGCCGCACGGAATGCATACTGACCAGAATCTGAACCTTGAAATGCATTTTTTTTTTCACGAACCATATCACACGCTAGTGTAGTAGGCCATGGGTGATGTTCGCAAGCCATGCATACATGCAACGAGCACGGCATCCCACCGCAGCAACAACCAGCAGCGTACGGCGCAGGCTGCGTGCTTTATGGGGTGTTTGAATGCGTTAACTAAAATTTAGAATGTGTCACGTAAGAATGTCGCATAGGGTGTTCGGATACTAATAAAAAAACAAATTATAGAATCTCTCGGTACTTCACGAGATAAATTTATTAAGCCTAACTAATCCATCATTAGCATATGTTTACTGTAGCACTATGTTGCCAAATTATGGACTAGTTAGGCTTACAAAGATTCGTCTCGTAAATTAGTCACAAACTGTGCAATTAGTTTCGTAATTAGTCTATATTTAATACTCCATGCATGTGTTAAACATCTAATAGGGCAACGACTAAAGTTTAAGAGGAGAACAAACACCCCCCTTATTCTTGCTGCAATGTAAGTTCGTAGCCTCTCAAGTTCACACGGCTGCTCTGGTTTATATTGTTTCAATGTGCTCATAGAGACATGTATGTACGTCAGTGTAGTATATACATATATGTAAGCGTCCATATATGTATTGTACTTCATAAAAAAAGATATACAATATAGTTATTCACGTATGCATATATACATTGGTTCTTTGTTCAAGCACACACGTGGCAACGATGAAAAACTTTCGATGAGGAAGGGTTTTATTTATTTACCAAAAAAAGTTGATAGCCTCTCGTCGCCTGGTGGTTCGTCAGTCGCCATCGTCATGCTACGCAGGAGCAGGTGAGCTGGTTCAGCACCAGCAAGCAAGGAGAGAGAGAGAGAGTAGAAGAAAGGCCCGTTCGTTTCGCTGAAAAAATAAATTGAAACATGTTTCGACTGATTTGTTGTGAAAAGAAAAACACTGTTTCGACTGAAAAAACAAGCTAAAAAAGACGAATTATAAGATAAACGAACATGACCAAAGATTTAGGGGAGGAAGATGACGTGGCAACTGGCAAGCCTGGCCATTGTATAACCGTGTCCTGCTGCGGAGCTTTTAGAAATCCAAGTAATATTTATTATAAAAAAATATTTACCTAGCAAATTACAATGCTCTTCTTTAATACAAAGAAAATTTTCTTTTAAATTTCATCGACAAGCTCGGCCGAGCAGTGCCTTCGCTATTGACTGTGCCACATCATCAAAACCACCTGGACCTGATGCCACACACCTAAACCGGTTTTGGTTTTGAACAAAACGTGAAAAGCAATCTTTTGAAAAACGACAGAGTTAAGTAGACGATTTCATAGGACTTTTCTTGATAAGAGACGATTTCATAGTTGAGTGTTACTTGAACCGAGGGCGAACTTGAAGTTGAAGAGGGTAATTTGGACCTATTCCAATAGCATACCACCACCCAATAAAGGTCTGTTTGGTTCACCTAGTAGCTACTAAATTTAGTAGCTTTTAGTCTAAATTTAACCAAACGTATGACTAAAAAACTTTTTTTAGTCATCTCTAGTAACTTCTTTTAGTAATTTTCGGTTTGTTCCAAAATTCGCTATGACTAAAAAATTTCAAAACCGGTTTTTTTTAGTTCATCTCTAAAACCGAATAACTCGGACAAGATTTACAATTGACATTACAAACTTCGGTTTTTAGTTCGGTTTCTCGGTACTAAAGTGACTAAAACACATTTTTAAGTTTGGTTTTTAGTTTCTACTAAAGTTTTCTGAGTTTAGTAGGTTTTTCGGTACTTGGTTCGGTAAAACCAAACACCCCCTAAATATATCCTGTAACAACTGAATGGTGTGGCTGCCAAAGAAACCATTTTCTTTGCACAAAAACACAAGAGATTATATCAGCCTCTCAAGTGGACAGGGTTGCTTCGATTTTCGCCATCTTGATTATATATATATATAATATAATTGATAGATATAAAGAAACGGTACACTGCAAAATGTCAGCCGACACTTGAAGTCAACTAAGGGCGTGTTCGGCTGGCTTAAAGCCAGCCGGCTGGCTTATTTTTCCTCTCACAGAATCACTGTTCACGTCCTGTCAGAACAGTATTTTTCTCTCACAACAATCAGCTGGAACAGTATTTTTCAGTCCTGCCGAACAGGCCCTAAAGCAGAAGAAACAAGGGCAAAATAATTGAACCGGTCCATGCACACGTGAGCACAACATTTTGGTCAATGAAACAGTTGATGAAGATGAAATGACAACTAGAAAAGTCTACCATGCTGCTTTGGGGACTCAAATTGGCCACAACAGCATTGAAGAGTAGCTGCATTAAGTAAAGGCTGAGATAATGAATGAAAACAATAACACTAGTGTATATATATTAAAATTTATTAATATGAGATCGAGTCACCATCTAAAGTTATGCATATCCTGCAAAAACTCAATAATCACATAATCAATGGGTGGGTGGGTACCAAAGCAGCCTTTTGTTTGCGCAGAAGGTTTGGACTTTTTCATAGATTATCATATATATACCAGGCTGGCTCATCCAAAACGTGAAGGTCTGACCGTGTGAATAAGCCGGGAAGCTGCTACCTGCTATGGCAAATGTGCCGGAAACGGGTGTGGATGTGTGCCCACATCAGACTTGACCCAATTTTCATTTCCTGCGGCTGCAAGCCTGCAACAGATAAACAGGACAGAATCAAACTGGGGGCTACCTCTTCTTCCCTAAAAAAAAAAGTCTTACCTCCTCGCGCTCTTTCCAAATTGGGCATCGCCATCCAGTCAGCATCAGATTCAAGCATCTGCTTTGATGCTAGTTTCATTCATCATCAAGAAGCCATGCAGCAGCAACCAGTGCATCATCCCTCATGCGAGAAGTACAGCAATGGATTTCTCAAACCTCTCTTAGGCCTCGCGCTTGCGCTTTTGCTACTCGCCTTTCTCCCACCCACAAACTCGTGCTCGGAGCAGGAGAGGAGCTCCCTCCTTCAGTTCCTCACTGGGCTCTCGCAGGACGGCGGCCTCGCCTTGTCGTGGCAGAATGGCACGGACTGCTGCGCATGGGAAGGGGTTGGCTGCGGCAGGGATGGGGCAGTCACTGATGTCTCCCTTGCTTCGAAGGGCCTTGAGGGGCACATCTCGGCGTCCCTGGGTGAGCTCACCAGCCTGCTGAGCCTCAATCTGTCACACAACTTGCTGTCCGGTGGCCTGCCGATGGAACTGATGTCGTCAAACAGCATCGTTGTCCTCGATGTCAGCTTCAACCGTCTCAATGGAGGCCTGCACGAGCTACCTTCATCGACCCCTCGCCGGCCTCTGCAGGTATTGAACATCTCCACCAACTTGTTTACAGGACAGTTTCCATCAACTACATGGGAGGTGATGACCAGTCTGGTTGCGCTCAATGCCAGCAACAACAGCTTCACCGGGCAGATACCAAGTCATCTCTGCAGTAGCTCACCAGCCTTAGCTGTGATTGCACTCTGTTATAACCAACTCAGTGGCCTCATTCCTCCTGGGCTTGGTAACTGCTCCATGCTCAAAGTGCTCAAGGCTGGCCACAATGCCCTCAGTGGGTCACTCCCAGATGAACTCTTCAATGCTACATCATTAGAGTACCTCTCTTTTCCTAACAACGGTTTGCATGGAATACTTGATAGTGAACACATTATCAACCTCAGAAATCTGGTTCACCTTGATCTTGGAGGCAATAAGCTAAATGGAAACATCCCAGATTCCATAGGTCAGCTCAAAAGATTACAGGAACTCCATTTGAACAACAACAACATGTCCGGGGAGCTGCCATCAAATCTAAGCAATTGCACAAATCTCATAACAATTGACCTCAAGGTCAATAACTTCAGCGGAGAGCTTCAGAAGGTTATCTTCTTCAACCTGCCCAATCTGAAAACATTGGATCTTCTGTACAACAACTTCACCGGCACAGTTCCTGAAAGCATCTACTCATGCAACAAACTGAATGCATTGCACCTTTCGAACAACAACTTACATGGGCAGCTTTCACCAAAAATAGCCAATTTGAAGTATCTTGTTTTCCTCTCACTAGTTTCCAACAATTTTACAAATATCACAAATACGCTTCACATCCTCAAGAATTGTAGGAATCTCACCTCCCTACTTATTGGAAGCAACTTCAAGGGTGAGGCCATGCCAGAAGATGGAACGATTGATGGTTTTCAGAATCTTCAGGTTCTTTCGATGTCTAATTGCTTGTTGTCTGGGAAAATACCTCTTTGGCTATCAGAGCTCAAAAATTTGCAGGTGCTGCTTTTGCACACGAATCAACTCAGTGGGCCAATACCTGCCTGGATCAAAAGCTTAAATTCACTTTTCCATCTAGACATATCAAGTAACAAGCTTACAGGGGAAATACCAACAGCCTTAATGGAGATGCCGATGCTAACAACAGAAAAGACTGCAACCCATTTGGATCCAAGGGTATTTGAGCTACCTGTTTATAAAAACCCATCACTCCAGTACCGGATAGCCAGTGCACTTCCAAAACTGCTGAAACTTGGTTACAATAACTTCACTGGTGTCATTCCCCAAGAGATTGGTCAGTTGCAATCACTCGCTGTACTCAATTTCAGCTCAAATGACTTATCAGGAGAAATACCACTGGAACTCTGCAACTTAACAAATCTGCAAGTGCTAGACTTGTCTAACAACCATCTCACCGGTGCAATTCCATCAGCATTAAAGAATCTACACTTCCTCTCTGCATTGAATATTTCTTACAATAACCTGGAAGGGCCTATTCCAAATGGAGGCCAATTCAGTACATTCTCGAATAATAGCTTTGAGGGTAATCCAAAGCTGTGCGGCCCTATCCTCCTTCACAATTGTAGCTCAGCAGGCGCACCAATAGTCTCAACAAAGCAACACAGTAGGAAAGCCATTTTTGGGATTGCATTTGGCGCATTCTTTGGAGTTCTTCTTCTTTTGCTTCTGGCATATCTTGCTGCCTCAGTCAAGGGTAAAAGTTTGATAAACAAAAGCAAGACCTGTAATAATGAAGATGTAGAAGCAACTTCACACATGTCTGATTCAGAACAGTCATTAGTGATAGTGCCAAGAGGAGAAGGTGAAGAAAACAAGCTCAAATTCACTGACATTGTGAAGGCCACAAATAACTTCCACCAGGGAAACATCATAGGCTGTGGAGGCTATGGTCTAGTCTACAAGGCTATATTACCTGATGGGACCAAGATGGCCGTCAAGAAGCTTAATGGTGAAATGTGGACCATGGAAAGGGAATTCAAGGCAGAGGTTGAAGCACTTTCCATGGCCCAGCATGAGAATCTTGTGCCGCTCTGGGGTTACTGCATACAGGGAGATTCAAGGCTCCTCATATATTCCTACATGGAGAATGGCAGCCTGGACGATTGGCTTCACAACATAGATGACGACGCCAGCACATTTCTCAATTGGCCGATGCGGCTCAAAATTGCACAAGGGGCAAGCCGAGGCCTTTCTTATATCCATGATGTCTGTAAGCCCCACATTGTCCACCGTGACATAAAGTCCAGTAACATCCTACTTGACAAAGAATTCAAGGCTTATGTTGCCGATTTTGGGCTCTCAAGATTAGTCCTTGCAAACAAAACTCATGTCACAACTGAGCTAGTTGGCACTCTGGGCTACATCCCACCTGAGTATGGGCAAGGATGGGTTGCGACGTTGAGAGGTGATATGTACAGTTTTGGAGTTGTTCTGCTTGAGCTGCTCACAGGAAGGCAACCTGTTACGGGCCTGTCTTTATCAAAAGAACTTGTGAAGTGGGTGCAGGAGATGAAATCAGAAGGGAAGCAGACTGAGGTCCTCGATCCACATCTACGAGGCATGGGGCATGATGAGCAAATGCTGAAGGTTCTTGAAATTGCCTGCAAGTGTGTCGACCATAATGCGTGCATGAGGCCAACCATACTGGAAGTGGTCTCCTGCCTTGATAGTATAGACCCCAACCTGAGGATGCAAAATTCAGTTTAGGATATAATGCAGTTAAACATGATTCACTTGTAGTCCATTGTAAGCTGCATACATGTAGCTTCCCACAAACTACTATTCCTGAAAATCTCATAATTATCTTTGTACAGCTTCTGACATATTGTCATTTTAGGTATTCTTTTGTAATTCGTTGATTGTCCTTTTCCATTTTCCCAAATTATCTTGTAGCATTAGAAACAAAGAACAAAAAACCATGAGACATTTCACGCTCATCTTCAGCATTGTTACTCCTATTTGGGAAAACCACACCAGAGAGAATTGGATAGAAGAGTGAGAAATCAGAAGCCAATTGCAATAGTGCAATGGCAAAATTATTTATATATTACTGACTACTATACTAGTGTTAACTCAATGCAAAGCATCAAAAGCGGCACTCCCATATGCATCATATTCTGCAAAAATGGGGAAACACTGCTATATCACCTGTTTAATCATGTAAATATCGTACACAGATAGCGAAGTAAGGAAAACAAGGAGTAGCCAGCTATGAAAACAGTTACTACCTTTTATTTTAAGAAAAGCAAAGGAGATCAACAGAGACACTAATATCCACCAAGTTCTCACACTGCCCTCTTATGTCTGCATTTCTGCAGCGACCACCACATCTCTGCTCGGTTTTAGGCTTAAACAACCAATGCCCACAGGGGGGTTCGGTTTGGGATAAAGGCTAACTCTTCACTGATCCACGGAGAACCAATCCGCGACTGGAAAATGGAGACGAGAGACAGGCGCTAACACGGCAACACGATGCACCGCGGAATGGGAATGGGAGAAACAAATTCAGTAGACGAAGCTAGGAACACGCATGGGTGCCGGTTTAAGGAGACAACCGGGGTGGGGGGAAGTGCGGAGGCCAGACAAACCCTTGCAGCGGCCGCGGCCGCGGCCGGATGCTTGGCAGAGAAACCGAGGCGCCGCCGTTAGCCATCGCCGGCTCCGGCCAGGAGTTGTGGGCTTGTGGCCTCATGGGAGCCGTTCTACTGCAGGGAAGCCAATAGATCAAGGGCTCATAGGCCTGGCACCCCGGCGGCATAGAACAGGACGTAGCCCAGGTTGTACAACAATAACCTAACAGGTCAACAGAATTGCCGCTGTCAGTTTCTTTCTTTTCTTTTTTCATCAGCTGAAGTATAACAATTCGGTAATACTATGACTCAGAAGTCCGACGGTTAGTACGCGCGTCAGATAAGGATCGGATACGACGCCGGACGTCCCACGTTGCTCCGTCTTCGGAACGTTGCGCGCGGAGTGGAGCCGCCGGCAGTACAAAACAAAACGCTTTTACCACTGGCTGGCGTTGGCGTTAGAGAGCGGAGTGGAGGCCAGCTGCTCGCCGCAGAGTGGAGGCCAGATGTCCATCCGTCGGTTTGCGTGCTAGGCTACTGTGCCGCTGCCGCTTGACAGAAGCAAGCACTCATTCCTCGTCCGCGCTCTCTGTCTAACGCCCCGTTCGAATCTTGACTGAAACTAGTTGGGTATGTGAGAGAGAAATATTGTTTAGCTGAATGGATGAATAGTATCGCGTGAGGGGTTCTTCAGTCCAGCGAACAGCCCCTAACAATAAAAAAAAAATCTCTGGTGCTTATCCGCTCGTCTCAGCGTTGGCCGCTCTTCCTTCCACACCGCGCGCATGTCGTGCACTCCGTTCGCCGCGCCTCTTGCCGCGCCCCGCCCCACGTCGCCCTCTTCAGCCGCATGTGGAAGAAATCGAGCGCATCCTGCACACACTGCCTGCTCACGCTGCGCTGGCGAGGAAGGTGGGTCTTTCTTTGCTTCTGAGCCCTCCTCTTCCACCTTCTCTGGATCTGAGCTCTCCTCCTCCTCTACCTCTTCCTCTGGATCTGGATCTGAGGGACACGGCGGTGGCTAGGGTTTCGACGAGCTCTGTTGCAGTAGTCTTGTTTTGCTGTTGCAACAAGTAATATTTCTTTATTGCATTAGTTTCTTTTTTCTGATATTGCATCTCGCATTGCGCTTTGTTTCATGTTGTTGCAGTAGCGTTGTTTTGCTGTTGCAACAAGCATTTTTTCTTTGTTGCATTAGTTTTTTTTCCAGATGTTGCATCTCGTATTATGTTTTGTTTCTTGTTGTTGCAGTAGCTTTGTTTTGCTGTTGCAATAAGTATTTTTTCTTTGTTGTATTAAGTCTTCTAATGATGTTGCTTTCTCGCATTTCGCTTTGTTTCTTGTTTGTCGTTGTAGCTTTATTTTGTTGTTGCAACAAGTACTTTTTCTTCGTTGCATTAGTCTTTTTTTTATGTTGCATTCTCGCATTTGCTTTTTGTTCTGTTTTTGTTGCAGTAGCTTTGTTATGGTGTTGCAACAAGTAATATTTTTTTTGTTGTATTTAGTTTCTTTTTTCTGATCTTGCATGTCGTATTGCAGTAGTTGAAGTCGTTTTGTTTTAACGTTGTAGTAGACTTGTTCCGTGGTGAGATGCGACGCACCAGCGTGGGCACAGCGGGGGATGGGCGGCGCGACGGGATGGCGGGGGACGGGCGGCGCGGCGGGATGGTCCTTACGTGCATGCGCAGCAGCACACCCAGCATAGCATGTAAGCAGCAGACGCAAGCACGCAGCGCAGCACACGAGCAGAGCATGCGAGCAGCAAACGCAGGCACGCGACAACATGCAAGCAACCGCACGCAGCAGCATGCAAGCAACAGGACGCGAGCAGCAGACAAAGGCAACAGGACGCGAGCAGCAAGCACAGTCGCAGGCACGCAGCATCGGATGGCAATTGCGTAGCAGCAACAAGCGGGTGCACAGCGACAATAGCACGGGCCGAAAGGCGCAGGCGGGACAGGCGGGACAGACGCGGGCGTGCACCACTGTCCGATGGATCGTCCGGGTGCCTGCGCTCCCGATAACAATTCCTTTGTTTTTTTTGAAAATTCATTTCATAAAAAACTCTATAATAATTTGATAGTCCGTTACCATAGTTCTAAGGCATAAAATACTCCATAATAATTTGATAGTCCGTTCCCGTAGTTCAAGGCATAAAATTCTTTTCATAGGATTCAATGCCTTTTAAAAAATTCTAGCAGATGATTATCATTTATTATGGCGTGTTTGTGACTGCTCTACGAACTCTGCTCCATGGACTCCACGTGGAGCAGCTGAATCTGGCCCGGCTTGATATACCCATGAGCCGGCGCCCCTCGGGCCCAGGTCCATTGGAGCCCACAACATACTAAGGGTTTTGACCTAACTCAACCAAAAAAAAACTAGTCTGTTAGATGAGGGTTGTCCCCGTCTTATATGTTGTACTTTCCCACCATCAATATCCGATGTGGGACTAAACCTAACAAGAGCAATCCCAAACACCCATTCAGGGTGGTAGTTTAATTTTGCAGAAGTCATAGTTGCGAATGCCAATTAAATAAATGATTCATAAATGAACAATAGAGAAATTTGGGAGAATATGTCACTTTGTAGCTCAAAATCTCCCAGCAGTTCCTGAACCCAATAGTTGTAATGAAAATAAGCATATAGGCAACTGTGCCTTTTTACATGATCTACTGTAGAACTTGTACAGAATTGTTGTCTCAGGTGTTTTCTTTCACAATTTTGATGTGAAATGGTTGAAGGTTGCACACGCGCGTATGATTGTTAGACATCTATCTTTTATTACTAATTACTAATGGATTGAAAATTGACTGATAAATGAACTTCCATAAACTAGGAAAGTTACACAACAGCCTCAAGTATACTTTTTTTCCTTTGTATAAATCAACCGACCTACTATGTTGTAAATGTAATTTTAGATTTTATTTCCTACCCCATGATGCAAATAACCCTGGGAAACCATCTTTTAAGAAAAAGGAACAAAACATACCCGAGTTTTTAAAGTAAAAGCACATTCATTGCAAGAAAAATCATCTAAGATGCTCCGTCTCATTGAAAATGTCGTTTTTGACTTTTAGACTTCTTATTTGACTATTCGTCTTATTCAAATTCATTATTAAAGTATCTCTAATGGTAAAATAAGTTATAACAAATATAAAAAAATTGAATATGACGAACAGTCAAATAAGAAGTATAAAAGTAAAAAACGACACTTTCAATAGGACGGAGAGAGAGTATGCAACATTGGGCCTGTTCGCTGATTGGTGCTGATGCTGGTTTGGGCTGGCTGGTGTTAGTTTTTTTGAGAGGAAAACACTATTAACTTGCTGGTTTGGGCTGGCTGAAACGAACATACTGATTATAAGGTGTCAAAAAACGTGTAGTCGGTGCAAATAAAGAAATATTATAACGGACGGTGGATTGGCAGGGCACATACTATTTCTTTGATGTGAGCAAGCTTCATCTCGTTCTCCTCTGATAGACACCACAGCTCCAGGTCGGGGCAACGTGAAATTACTAGACGTTGCAGATTGGTGAGTTGCTGTATGCTATCTGGCAGAGCCTTGATGCTTAGGCTATCTCCAACAATGAGTACACAAAAGCGAGACTCATTCCACGGTATAGGTCACGTACAGTAAAATACATCCTACACCCAAGTCTTGCATCTCCAACAGCAGACGCAAAAGGAGGTGTGGCGCCATGGAGGACGGGCACGACGGAGCTGAACTCGAGGACGCCGCCCTTGCACGGGAGGAAGACGATGGCGCGGATGCCATCTCCGGCCGCCTCATTGCGCCGCCTCCTCCCCCACCCTCTCTCCTTTTTTCCCCGGCCAGCGAGGGGGCCGCCCATGCTCCCCGTCAAGCAGCTTCTCCGCCTCCTCGCCCGCGACCCTCTCCTCTTCCCTTTGTTTACGCCCGCCGAAGAGCCGCCGCAGCGTTTTCTCGCCTCTCCGCCTCGGGCTCGGGCTCCCAGCTCCGCCTCCGCCTCCGCCCGGAGGGAGAGACGAGCGCGAGAGGGGCAGCGCACCGCCACTGCAGTCCGAGTGTAATACAGGCGTGGAGGACGACGCAACTTTGCGTCTCCTCGAACGCAAATTGCGTCTTGCGTATTGGTCATCGGTTGGAGGCCGATTCCGGTACCCAAAACACCGTCTGGGACGCAAATATGCGTTTGGGGCGCGGTGTTGGAGACAGTCTTATGCACCTGTGTATGCGAAGTTCTTCGAGAGAGGTAAGGTCTCCCAAACAGTCCGGTAGTGATGTAATCCTTCTACAACGGGACACAACTAATTCCTGGAGAGAGGGGAGACTTCCAAGGACATCTGGCGAGCTGCATGTGAGATCCTGGCAGCGCTTAATCCATAAATGTGTGAGGCAAGGGAGGTGGCAAAGCAAGCTCCACTGATACAGAGGAGCCGAACAGCGTTCCACGCAAAGCTCGGTGCACTTGGCAGAGGAAGCACTGACGTGACCTCTGCCCTCCCATGACGATAGTATTACTTCATCACTACTACTTATGGACAAGTAGTTGCCTCCAGCTCCAGGCAAGCACGGTTTCAACCTCAACCTTAGGAGGCTGGGGAGCATGTGCTCATTCAAGCTATCCTCGCTACTGGAGTATAGCATGTTCCAATCTTCCAGGCATTCCATATACTCTAGAGATAAGTACTGAAGTCGAGGAAATGCTCTTATGCCCCCGTACAAGTCCCCGCCGATCTTCCGGATGCTGTCCATTTTTCCAATTGTCAGATGCTCGAGCTCTGGTAGCTGACCAAGTGGTGGTAGGTTGGTGCAATTGGGTAAAGACCACAATCTAAGGCCGTGTTTAGTTGCATTTTTCCAATTGTCAGATGCTCGAGCTCTGGTAGCTGACCAAGTGGTGGTAGGTTGGTGCAATTGGGTAAAGACCACAATCTAATAGTGGTAAGATTAGGTAAATAAGTGGCAATGCCCATCACCCAGGATGGAAAGTTTCTGCTTCTATATCCACGTAGCTCAAACCGTTTAACAGTGTCTGGCGGCAATAGTTCTTTCAAAATTTCACCGTCCTCCATAAATCTCTTATCATCTCTAGTCCATACCAACTCTAACCTTTCAATCCTTCTCTTCTCCACTAATTTTATTCCCTGTGCCTCTTCTGCAGATTTCACATTTCCAAGCCCTGTTATCTCCAAGAATTCCGGATTTTCATCCTCCAGCAGAAAAAGATTGCTGCTAGATTCACCATCACCAGCATGGACCGTAAAATGTGGTAACAAGATCGGAAGAGGTAGCATGGACCTATCCAAATTTTGGCAACCCAACGTATTTACAAACTTCAGACTGTCCATTATTCGAGATAAACATGCCGGTAGCGTCCGTAGGTTGAAGCAGGACGAGAGTTCTAGTGTATGTAGCTTCCCAAGGTTAGCAATAGTTTCAGGTATGCTGTAAAAATTACCATTCCATGACAAATTCAGGTACTCCAGATTGGGAAGGGTACAGATGCGCTCCAGTACTCTTGCATCTACCAGTCCGTTGTGAGATACACTGTCCAGGAAACTGGATAAATTTAAATAGCGGAGTTCAGTGAGATTGTCCAATACTTTTCTGAGGCCCTCGTCTTGGTTGCATCCAAAACAGGAGCACTGTGACAGATTCAGATATTGTAGCTTGGTAAAGCCACTAAAAGGTTCTACCACATGTCCTAGGTGAAGACAATGTGACAAGTCAAGATGCACCAAACTATGAAGATTCTTAAATGATCTTGGCAACTCTGCCACCTGATAAAAACCTGATAAGTTTAAGTAGTTGAGTTTAGTGAGGCTACCCAAAGCTTCAGGAAACCTTATGATGTGCAGTGAATGTGAAGATAAGTTCAGATATTTGAGTTTGGTTAGAGAGTGAAAGGGACCGTGACGCCTAAGAGAGGGGTGAATTATGCAACTTAAAACTCTAACTCTAAACTATGACTTCATTTTCTATTCTTAGCAAAATCTATGCAAAAGATAGACTATCTAAATGTGCAACTACGGTTTTGCTAGTGTGTTGCTATCTCTACCGCAAAAGAAGTTATGCAAACAATGTAAATACGGAAGCTAAAGAGTAAGGTAGAGATATGCAAACTCCCGTCGACGACTTCGATATTTTTACCGAGGTATCGAGAAGCGCGCAACCTTCCTCCTAGTCCTCGTTGGAGCCCCTCGCAAGGGCCAAGCTCCCGGTCGGGTAACTCCGTGGATAGCCCCGGGCCTTCCCTACGCGCAAGTGGGTCTCTGGTGTGCCTTCCGGCAAGCCTCTCCTGGACCGCTCCCCGCCGTCTTCACTATCAAGCTTCCGGCCGAAACGCCGCGAGCCTTGTTCCCTTCGGTACACGGCGGCGGCCACACCACAAACGCGGTTGGTGTGATCTTGCAAGACTACAAGCCCCTCCGATGTACAACAATGGTGCACGCAAGCACCGAGTGGTAAGAGGTATGCAAACCTCACTAAACACTAGGCCTAAACCTAGAGCATGCGCATAAGCGGTGGTCTAATCAACCTAAGCACTTCGCAAAGCACATACGCTAATCATCTAATTAATCACTAAGCACTATGCAAGTGGAGATCACTAAAATAGTGTATTGACAACCCTGGTATGTTTCCCTAGCTCCACTCTGAAGTGGACCGTGACGTCTAAGAGGGGGGTGAATTAGGCAACTTAAAATTCAACTCTAAAACTATGGTCTCTTTTTCTAACCTTAGCAAAACCTATGCAAAAGATAAACTATCTAAATGTGCAACTACGATTTTACTAGTGTATTGCTATCTCTACCGCAAAAGAAGTAATGTAAACAATGTAAATGCGGAAGCTAAAGAGCAAGGTAGATATATGCAAACTCCCATCGATGACTCTGATATTTTTACCGAGGTATAGAGAAGTGCGCAAGTTTCTCCCTAATCCTCGTTGGAGCCCCTCGCAAGGGCCAAGCTCCCCGGTCGGGTAACTCCGTGGATAGCCTCGGGCCTTCCTCACGCGCAAGTGGGGCTCCGACGTGCCTTTCGGCAAGCCTCTCCCGGATGCTCCCCGCTGTCTTCACTATCAAGCTTCCGGCCGAAACGTCATGGGCCATGTTCCCTCCGGTACACGGTGGTGACCACACCATAAACACGGTTGGTGTGATCTCGCAAGACTACAAGCCCCTTCAATGTACAACAATGGTGTGCACAAGCACCGAGTAGTAAGAGGTATACAAACCTCACTAAACACTAGGCCTAAACCTAGAGCAAGCGCATAAACGGTGGTCTAATCAACCTAAACACTTCGCAAAGTACCTATGCTAATCACCTAATGAAACACTAAGCACTATGCAAGTGGAGATCGCTAAAATGGTGTACTAGCACCCTTGGTATGTTTCCTTAGCTCCACACCTCTCATTTGGCCGGTTGGAGGATCTATTTATAAGCCCCACTGAGAAAGTAGCCGTTGGGGATGAAATCATGCTTTTCTGCTACTGACCGGACGCTTAGGTCGTCCTGATCGGACGCGTCTGGTTGTCCCGACCGTTAGAGCTGCGATCAACTGATCGGACGCTGCCAGCGTCCGGTCACATGCCACCGAACACGTCCGGTCGCAATTTCGTCTCTCTGGAACATTTATGTACTCGATCGGACGCTGCTGTCCTACGTCTGGTCGATTTGCCGCCAGCGTCCGGTCAGTACTGAATGTGTTGCCGGTGATGATGAACAGTACCATCAGTGCGTCCGATCGATTTTACCGTTCAGCGTCCGGTCGCTGCTGCTGACGCCTACTGTTGCTGAGTCACTGATCAGATTGTCCGGTCGATCACCTTCCAGCGTCCGATCACCTCTATGAGCTCGTTTCTTCGCGATCTTGCGTCCGGCTTGGTTCCTATCTTCATGCTTGGACTTTGCTTGATATCTTGGGTCTTCTCTTATGCTTCTAGGGTCTTGCTTATGGTGTTGATCATCGGATCATTAGGTCGCCTTCGTCCAAGTCACGTCTTGCACCCTATTGGACTACAAAACAATCACTTACAAATTTATTAGTCCAATTTGGTTGTGTTGGTCATCAAACACCAAAATCGAAAGTAAATGGGTCTAGGGTCCATTTTCCTTACACACTCAACTCAAATGGCCGGTTAGGGGGTCTATTTATAAGCCCCATTGAGAAAGTAGCCGTTGGGGGCGAAACCCAACTTTCTGCTACTGACCGGACGCTTATCACGTCCGGACGCCACTCACAACGACCACTTGGTATTCGGCGCGATCAACTGATCGGACGCTGATGGCGTCTGGTCACATGCCACCGGACGCGTCCGGTAGCAACTGCACCGCTCTAGAACCTCTCTATAAACGATCGGACGCTGCACTTCGTGCGTCCAATCGTCCAGTCTGCTATGTCCGGTCATGCTGAAAACACTGTCATGATGATGAACAGTGTCACCAGTGCGTCCGGTCACTATTTCGTTCGGCATCCGATCACAGCTGTCGACACCTACTGTTGTCTGGCGTCGGTGCATCCAGTCATTCATAGGGCATGCTTTCGGTCACCTCTATCGGGCTTGTTTCTTCGTGATCTTACATCTGGCTTGGTTCCAATCTTCGTGCTTGAACTTTGCTTGACCTTGTATGTCTTCTATGCATCTTCACATGCCTTTCTTGAGGTGTTGATCATCGGATCATCACGTCGCCTTCGTCCAAGTCACATTTTGCATCCTATTGAACTATAAAACAATCACTTGCAAATCTATTAGTCCAATTTAGTTGTGTTGGTCATCAAACACCAAAATCCAAAGTAAATGGGCCTAGGGTCCATTTTCCTTATAATTTCCCCCTTTTGTGATTGATGACAACACGATCAAAACAAGCAAATAATGAAAATTTTGGAATTTAAAAACTATTTACTTGCTAGGATGTAATGCAAAGGGCAAGATTATATGATGCTAAAGGATACCACATGTAAACATCTTTGGAAACTTATCTTACCCTTGCAAATGTCCCCATGTGGCATTATGGATTTAAGCTTCTCCCTAACTCCATAATCCACTTTCCTCCCTTTCTCGGACCATTACCACTTGTAAATTTTTTATGATCGGGCTTGCTTTTGATCCTACAAATTCTCCCCCTTTGGAATCAAACACGGAAAAGCAAGACTAAGGATGGCAACGGATCGGGTTTGGGGCGGATATCCGCGGGTTTCGGGTTCTGCGGGTTCGGGTTTGGGGATGGTTTTTCACCCACGATTTTCGGGTTCGGGGCCCCGAAACCAATCGGATTCGGTTTCGGGTTTGGTTTTCCACCCGTAGATATCCAATGGATATCCGAAATAAATTATTTGGAATTAAAACTCATGTTTTATAATATACTAATCATAATTTGTTTACTTAGATTATTAAATTTATTTAAAGTTGACTCATGAAAATATTTATTATTTGTTGCCTCTTGTTTATATATGTGAATATGTGTATATATATCCACGGGTTTCGGGTATCCATTCGGGTTTTGGGTATCCGTTCGGGTTTCGGGTATCCGCGGGTTTGGTTTTGGTGATGGATTTCCACCCGAATCGGTTTAGAACTTTGTATGTGGAGTGGAATAGGTCACAAAATTTGACTCTCACATTACATAGACTAAGCTCCCCCTAAATGTATACATACATATGATGAAGAATGTAGTTTATGCATAATTGGCAAATTAATGTTCAAGGGAGTTTAATCTATATAATGCATGGAGAAATCATATAAATACCAAAGTGAAATCAACATGATGATATCGGTTTAGAAATACCACATGTGGAAACCAATTTAATTTATACCACTTGCAATAGGTGGTGGATATTTGAAGTATGATGTTGTACTCTGGGGACTTTATTTTTCTTGCAATAAGACTACTACACACATGATAAGCTTAAAAATGTGTTAGTCTCAAGGCATCCAACTTGTAGAGTAACCTCTCCCTAAATTTGTGCACAAAAGTATAGAATACTTGTAGGAGACATGCACATTGATTTTAGAATAAAAAATACCACTTAAAAGATGACATTACATGAATGTGAGAATCATTTTCGAAAATAATATTTGGGAGAAATTATCTATAATTTGGACTTTGGCACATATTAGATGAATAATTGTAAAACAAGCTATATGCCATGCTCCTAAATAATTTAAACCATATAGGTTTGCTCCAGGGGTTAAGAGTGAAACCGAGCAAGCCTACCATAAGATATACTAGTGTATGTAAGACAAAATATTTAAGCATGCAAATGCAAACCTAGACATGAAAAGAAACTAGATGCTAATTGAGAATGTAAGAAATTAAATCTAGTTACCTAACATGGAAAGGGGAATTTGGGTCCATAGTATTCACTAACCCACTTGGCAATTGACATGATCCAATGTGATGCACCCCATGAAATGCACCCATACTTTGTTAAGTCTCCAAATTCCTCGAAGTCCATCGGACTTCTCACTTCCCTTTCAGGATCCAAACCTTTTTATGCTCTTCATGTTGGAAATGATCTCCTTTGGCACCCAAACACGTTTGGCCCCATTGTTGACTTGCTTGTTCACCTTGATGGCCACCATCTTGTCATTTTTCTTCTTCTTCAAGAGATAAGGTGTGGAGGCCTTTTTGTCCATATAACACCTCGGTGTTAAGCATGCATTAACATTTTGCAAATCATGAGCATGATCATTATTATGCATCCACAAGCATGACATGAAATATAGAATGGAAAGATACTAATGAAACGTGTGAAACATGACTATGAAACAAATGTAACATTTCATTTGTTTTTCATTATCTCAGTACATACAGTGCTTGATTCTTGGGTGACCAGTGTATGATGTGGCTAATAATTTTCTTAAACCACTTAGTCACACCTAGAATGTCATTTGGAACAATGTTCATGTTGACCATATTGCCTAATTACACTTCCAAGTAATAGTTTGACTTGTGTTGACCCCTGACGCTCTTGTGTTTGACTGTTTAGAAAGTGTAGCGTAGAATGTTTGCATGTCGGAGCAACCTAAAACAAAGTTGTAGCAAATTTTATAAGGAACAAACTTTGTTTAGAAGCCAAGTCATGAAAACATGCACAACATGCTTAAAATGGTCCCGCAAGTCAGTTTTGGGGGCAATTTGGTGACTTAGAATTTTTCTAAGTCCGATCACTGATTTTCAAATTCAAGTATCGATGTTTGGAGCCTTGTATCTCCATAACCAGGCCGAACCAGCTCGAGCTCCAATTGTACAAGTTGTAGTTCACATGTAGATGTTCAAATTTGTCAATTATACCTTGCGCTATATCATCACGGATTAGGAGTTAATCACAGCCAAACTTCGCATGTCAGTCGGTTCATTTGGAAAATGAATCGAGTTTCAGACACGCTACAGTGCCGACTGGGTTCAGAAAGCTACCGCCGCGTGGGGGGACACTCGTCGCCGGTCGCCTGACGCGCAGGCCACGCGCCGCGGCCGTCCTGGCGCTGCTGGCCATGACTTGAACTCGCGCCCGCCTGCCTAACGCGCTCGCCATTTCATTTTTCCCTTTCTCCGCTCGCCCGAAGCTCCGCAGCAACAGCTGCAGCAACTCTGACGAGCTCGTGCTTGCTCGCCGCTGTAAAAACGCGAACTACATCTTCACCACAGCTCCGCCGTGTTCTCCTCTACCTCCTCCATCTCTTGGCTAAGCCGATTGAGCTTTGGTAAGGGCGCATTGACCATTCCCGCCACCGCCGCCATAGGCGTGTCCTCGCCGGAGTTGAGGCCGCCGTGGTCGGGGTAGCTAGGAACTCTTCTGTCCTCTTCTATTTGTTTGGGTAGTATCGTGGTGACCTCCTGAAGCTCATATCGAGCTTAGCCGTGTCCCACAGGGCCGAACCTCGTCGGAGCACCGTCGGACTGCGCCGCCGTCCGCCATGCACGCCGTCGTCCTTGCTAGGGTTCGGTAGAGGTTGAAGTGAGGGCATGAATGGGTGCGCATCGTTGTGGGGAGCACGCCGGTGCCGTCGGTTTCGCCGGAGGAGCCGCCGTCGGCGAGCTTCGCCGTTGCCGCGCCGTCGCGTGCGCCTCCCCTGTTTTCGTCTCACTGACAAGCGGGTCCGGCTGACACGCGGGTCCCACGCGTCAGTGACTGTTGTCCATAGGGCTAGTTTGAAATTACTGATTTGAATGCTGATTTGTGAATTTTGTAACTCCAAATGTGTAGATCCAAATGGTGTGATTCAAATTTTGTTAGAATCACAGAGAAGTCTAGTATTTAATAAAAATATGATATGAGCACATGATGTAGGAATTTTGGATGATTTAAATAGTAACTTAAAATATGTTTTTAAATGCATGCAAACTTGTTTACATTATATCTTGAGTTTCTGTGCTCCAAAAATTATGAAATTTTGTGGGTGAGCTATTCTTGCTTAGTAGAAGCTCTGGTAAAAATTTGAGAGTCATTGCATGTATGGTTTTTGAGTTATAGATTTTCCTTTCATTATTGATTGGTACTTGTGTGAATTTTTGTAAATTATCTAGGAATCCTATGACCATGAAATTTTGTGGGGAGTATATCAGTACCTTAAGGATGTTAGGAAAAATATGAAATCTGTTGCTTGGCACTTCTAACTAAGGTTTCCTATTTATGCCTTTTTAAGCATTTATGCCTTGTCATTTTTGTGTAGGCTATTTTACTTATCTAAATGCCATGAAAATTTTATGGTAGTCTACTTAGAGTAGTACTATGCTACTGTAATTTTCTCAGATTTTTATGAGCACCAGAAATATATGTTGCTGTGGTAGCCCTAGTTTAAAATGAAATAAACAAATCTTCCGTAATGCATGATTTGTTAATAATGTTTGCCTTGGTGTATCTTTGAAGCATCTTAGATTGCTGTGATGACTTGGCATGTTAGTACAAGTGGTTGTAGTAGTAGTATAGTAATACATGTTCTTGGATGATGTTGGCTACTTTGTAGAAGCGCTTTACTTCTACTATGTCCAATAGAGTTAAATATGTTCATCGACATTCCATGCATCATGATCATTACATGTCATCTCTCTGATGCACCTCTGCATTAGCACTTATACATCTGCATCATACAGGATCACAGGAGGAGTTGTTAGTAGTAGTTCAGGAAGAGCAGACCGGGATAGATCCACAAGAAATCCAGGCACAGGAGGTGCCAGAGGAAGAGGAGCAAGGAGAAGACTTGCCCGAGTGCTTGGATCATCAACCTAGTTCGTTCGAACGAGGCAAGCCCCGGAGCATTCTAAGTCTCCTACTTTATAAAAGCAATTCTTTCTATATATATGAGTTTATATATTGTTGCATTAAGTTGTAGGAATTGATTGAAACCGTTGATGCATTTATTACTATCCTTGCCTACCTTATTACCTTTTACCCTGTTAGGTCAGGATCGAATAACTGCTTAGCCTTGCTTAGACCGGTAGCGATCAGTGATACCCGGTCACCTACATTATAGGTGGTTACTGGAAGAAATTGGCTATGGAAAGAATGATATCCTAGAATTAACCATAGGTGATGGAAAATTTGAGACCGGACGGAAAAGTTGGAAGCAACCAGACAGGGTTCTGGGGTGCTGTTAGTTTCCATCTGTGTCGATTAAGGACCGATCGTTGCTCGTCTCTCTTGTCATGTTGAACGCATGCCTCACATTTAGCTGGCCGAATAAAGTACCTTTCGACCGTGAAGCTAGTGGCACTATTTAGGCCAGGATCTACACGAGTGCGCGTATTGGTGCTGATGGGGGTATGACAGGGGCACGAAGAGTGAGCCCAAGGGCAGGTGCAACCTGATTCCTGGCAGTCGGGCGGTCCCTAGGTACTGCGGCTCCAGATTATCCCGCGGCTATCTGAAAAGTGTCATTGGTGATCTGTAGCTCACTTGATCGATGAGTGTGGTTTGTGTGAGGAATAAATCACCAGCTGGTTAGGAATCGATTCGAATCGCCATCGCTCCTGGATAGTGAGCACTTGACTCGAGCTACGGCATCGTAGTAATTATGATGGAACACTAATGGTTATCTGGATGATATGAGCTATGCTAAATCTAAGTTGGTAACTGGATGTTATTGATTAATCAAGTGATTGCTATAGTACAGGTGCTTACCTAGATGGATAGGTCATAATAAAGATGATGCAAAGTATTTAAAATGGTTTCTTCATGATAGCTTATGCTTTTCGCAAACAAGTCAGCTAGCCCACTAAAGAAAGCCTTGCATAATCCTTGGTGTCGCTTTATTTTGGTTTAAGATAGGTAAGTCTAGCTGAGTACCTTTGAAAGCTCTAGTTTGGTTTTGGTTAATTGATGAAACTCTAAGTGCTAACCTAGTTTATCAAGATGATTATGAGATAGGTAGCACTACTCCAAGTGATGAAGCAATGACGAAGATCATGATAATGGTGATAGCATGGTGATGATCAAATGCTTGAACTTGGAAAAGAAGAAAGAGAAAAACAAAAGGCTCAAGGCAAAGGTATAAAATGTAGGAGCCATTTTGTTTTAGTGATCAAGACACTTAGTGAGTGTGATCACATTTAGGATAGATAGCCGTACTATTAAGAGGAGTGTAACTCGTATCGAAATGCAGTTATCAAAGTGCCACTAGATGCTCTAACTCATTGCATATGCATTTAGGATCTAGTGGAGTACTAACACCCTTGAAAATATTTGTGAAAATATGCTAACACATGTGCACAAGGTGTTTGCAGGGTTGAGATGGGTTTGGGTCCCTTTTGGAAAAATGAAATGTCTATTTTCTATTGCGCCGGATGCAAAATTCTTGGTGGTTGGCACATTTGAGCAAGGGTGAAGAAGTTAGAGTTGAAATGGAGTTGGTCGAAATGATGCTGGCGTCGGTCTACTGACCGGACGCTGGGTCACTCAGCGACTGGACGCTGAAAGGCTGCGTCCGGTCGAGCTGTCAGACGGCACAGTGGGTAAGGTTGAGCACCGGACGCTGGTCTGCGTCCGGTCAAGGTGGACCGGACGCGTCCGATCGAAAAAACACGCCTCGGGGAGCTTACTGGAAACGACCGGACGCTGGGGCTTCAGCGTCCGGTCAGTTTTGCCGGAGCGTCCGGTCAGCTTCGTAGCCGTTGAAATCTGACGAACAGCGTTTGAAGCTGGTGACGCGTGGCGTCCATCGGGCGACCGGACGCTGAGGGCCAGCGTCCGGTCGGTATGACCGGAGCGTCCGGTCAGAGCGTGTTTTGCCCAGTGAAGGGGTACAACGACTCTATTTGATGGGGGCTCTATTTATAGCCCCATGGCCGGCTCAAGGGTGCACTCTTGCACATTTTCATTGACATAGCAACCTTGTGAGCTTAGCCAAAGTTCTCCCACTCATCTCCATCATTGATCCATCATCATTGTGAGATTGAGAGAGAATCCAAGTGCATTGCTTGAGTGATTGCATCTAGTGGCACTTGGTATTCGTGTTGCGCTACGGATTTCGCTTGTTTTCTCTTGGTGGTTGCCACCACCTAGACGGTTGGAGCAGCGGTGAAGGATCGGCACGAGTTGGTGATTGTTCGTGGCCGCCTTCGGTGATTGTGAGGGGAGTTGTACCTTCCCCGGCGGAGTGCCGAAAGGTAACTCTAGTAAATTGCTCGTGTCATTGAGTTACCTCACTTGTGGGTCAGTTCTTGCGGTGTCCTATCGTGTGGACGAGGTTTGTGAAACACCTCTTAGCCGCCGAACCACCAAGTGTTGGTCGACACAACGGGGACTAGAGTGTTGGCAAGCACGTGAACCTCGGGAGAAAAATCGGTTGTCTCTTGTCATTTGCATTCTCCCGGTGATTGGCTATATATTCATCGTGTAATTGGTTCACTCCATGACCCGGCGGTATAATCGTCTCACTTACTCATTTACATTTCCGCAAACTAGATATAGCAAGCTCTTTAGTGTAATTAGAATTGAGAGCTTGCCTTATGCTTTAAACATATCTAGTGGAGCTCTTTAGTGTAGCTTTTGTGAGAGCTCTTAGTGAGTAGTGGTCAAGTAGATTATGTGCAAATAGATCATTGCAACTAGAATTGTTGGATAGGTGGCTTGCAACCCTTGTAGAGCTAGAGCAAGTTTGCATTTCGCTATTTATCTTACTAATCAAATTGCTCTAGTTGATTTGTAGTTTTTAAATAGGCTATTCACCCCCCCCCCCTCTAGCCATATTAGGACCTTTCAACCTTCTCGTACTCAGGGCGTTGTTCCCATTGTTGTTGCAGATGGTCAAATGTACTACGGCTATTGCATTAACTGCATGTACCCGGCGATGGGTGACAACTAGGACCAAGGGCAAATGGTCACTCCGTATCTCTCATCTGATGCTTTTGTTGGAAATGACTACCTACTGGCATTGTATCAGAACTAAAAGTGTGTGTGTGGCTTTAAAACTATTTGCTTCCGCTATTTCAGATCGAACTTGGGTTGTAATAACTTTATGTTCTAAACTCTGATGTATCAACTGTCATTGTGAACTTTATGTAACATGTGACGGTACTTGCTAAACTTGTACGATCTTGGTTTGTATGTCGATTGGTTTGAAATCCTTCATGGTTTCACGGACTACCGGGTTATACGGGCTTAAGTTTGCTAAATTATCTACTTCGGCGGAAGATTTTCTTACTTAATCTCGTATAATTGGTCGGTTCTGTTACAGTCCACCTTGTTGGTATAGGTGTTGGTGAGTTTACTTGTTTGCTTTTTGTTTTCTCTTTCTTCTTTTCTCCTCTCCATTCTTCACCTTGCACTCATAGGACTTGTTGCCTTCCTTGTGGCATACATAGCAAACCATGATTTATCCTTCATCAAGCTTCTTCACTCCCTTGACGGTGTTATCTTAATAAAGTTGGGCTTGCCTCGTTTTGCCTTTTACTTGTGTCAAATCCTTGGTAAGGCGAGCCACTTCTTACTTGAGTTGCTCATTCTCCATTGCAATCTCTTGTGTGCATGTATCTACAACAACTTTCTCAACACAAACTTGTTTGCATAAGGGTGAGTCTAAACATAAATCAATGCAAGAAGTAGAGGCATCCTTTTTAAGCATGTCAAAAATAGAACCTTCCTTTTTAGCTGCCTCGGTGGGGGTAGTACCGACGGCTTCAAGATTATCAACTTTATTAGTTAGCTCATCACAATGTTTGCACATAGTTTTCATTTTAGCAAGCAAACTTTTATAAGCATCTTGTGAGCTAGCTAACTTTTTCTTTAATTTTTTATTTTTCTTTATAAGTTGCTCATCATTGATTGTGCAATTATTTATGTTTGCACTAGTCTCAAGTTGCTCAATTTTAGTAGATAGCTCCATATTAAGATTGGCAAAAAATTTGTATTGTTCAAGCAAAGTACCATAAGCTTATTGTGAGCTATCTAGTTTTTCTTTTAATTTTTCAAGCTTCTTTTGTTGACTAGTGCAACCTTTAGCAAAGTTAAGATTTTCTTACACAATTTCATCATAAGAAGGTAGCTCATCATCACTATCATTGTCACTATCACTAGGGATAGACTTTTGTTACCTCGTGCCATAAAGCACACATGTGAGGTGCTTGATGATGAGTGCTTGTGCCCTCGCCTCTTGTGATGGTCTTCTTCTTCACTTGAAGAATCATCCCATGACCTTATTGATGTGAGGGCTTTGTCCTTGCACGCCTTCTTCTTTCTCTTGGGTGCGGGCTTGTTTGGACAAACTTCCACAAAGTGCCCCAACTCGCCGCGTCCATAGCATCATTTCTTTCTTTGCTTATTTCTTTGATTGGTGAAGATGAAATCTTGAATTTGGATGGGCACACCCTTAACATTGAGCCTTTGGATCATCTTCTCCACCTTGTTGATAAGTTTGATTGATTCTTCATCAAGGTAGGAGGTGGAGGAGGAAGATTGATCATCATCACTTGAATCTTCATCATCATCATCTTCATCTTCTTCTTCATCTTCACTTGAGGAGCTTGAGCTTGAGCTCGTCTCAACTCGCTTGCCCTTCATCTTCTTTTTTCTCACTACATGTGAGAGCTTTGTCTTTGCTTAATGAAGATGCTTCTTCTTGACCCATCTTGCGTGATATTTTAAATGTCACTATCTTGCCAATGACTATGGCCAGGGTCATGGTGCTTAAGTCCTCCATATTGTAAAAGATGGTGATAATGCTTGCATATTTCTTTTATGATAGCATGAAGATGATCTTCCTCACGATGTCCGTATCATCTAGCTTTGTTAGTCCTATTGAATGGAGCTCATTGATAATTAGATTCAAACAAGAATACATATCACGAACAAGCTCATCATCATTCATTTTATAGGAATCATAATTTTATTTAGCTAGACAATATTTTTACTCACGGACATTAGTTGTGCCATCATAGAGCTCTTGAAGTTTTAGCCAAATTTCATGTGTCGTATTTAAAGTGAACACTTAGTTAAACACATCCATGCTAAAAGATTCAAACAAGCAATTTTTAGCTTTAGCATTGAAATGGATTTTTTTTCTTCACTCTTTGTGTGTTTATCGAGATTCTTAATGGGTTTTATCCCGTCACGAGTGACTCTCCAAACACCCAAAACTACCGCCTCAAGGTGACAAGCCATTCTAGCTTTACAGTAAGGAAAGTTAGTGCCGTCAAAGTACGGAGGCCTAGAGGTATCCATCCCAACCACTCTAAATAGCGTCGGTTCAACGGCGATAAAGCCAAAGGTCTAAATTGAGCCAACCGACTCTGATACCAATTGAAAGGGACCATGACGCCTAAGGGGGGTGAATTAGGCAACTTAAAACTCTAACTCTAAACTATAACCTCTTTTTCTATTCTTAGCAAAACCTATATAAAAGATAGACTATCTAAATGTGCAACTACGATTTTGCTAGTGTATTGCTATCTCTACCGCAAAAGGAGTTATGCAAACAATGTAAATGCGAAAGCTAAAGAGTAAGATAGAGATATGCAAACTCCCATCGACGACTCCGGTATTTTTAGATAGTCTATCTTTTGTATATGTTTTGTTAAGAATAGAAAAATAGGCCATAATTTAGAGTTAGAGTTTTAAGTTGCCTAATTTACCTCCTCTTAGGCATCACGGTCCCTCCGCTAAAGAGTAAGGTGGTCTAATCAATCTAAGCACTTCGCAAAGCACCTACACTAATCACCTAATGAATCACTAAGCACTATACAAGTGGAGATCACTAAAATAGTGTATTGACACCCTTGGTATGTTTTCTTAGCTCCACTCAACTCAAATGGCCGGTTGGGGGTCTATTTATAAGCCTCACTGAGAAAGTAGCCGTTGGGAGCGAAACCCAACTTTCTGCTACAGATCGGACGTTGATCACATCCTGACCGGACGCGTCCGGTCACTCGCAACGGCCACTTGGTCTTTGGCGCGATCAACTGATCGGACGCTGATGGCGTCCGGTCGCAACTGCGCCGCTCTGGAACCTCTCTGGAAACGATCGGACGCTGCACTTCGTGCGTCCGGTCGTCCAGTCTGGTGTGTCTGGTCACGCTGAAAACACTACCGTGACGATGAACAATGTCACCGCTACGTCCGGTCACTATTTTGCTCAGCGTCCAGTCACAGCTGCCGAGGCCTGCTGTTGCCTGGCACCGGTACGTCCGGTCATTCATAGGGCTGCGTCCGGTCACCTCTGCCGAGCTTGTTTATTCGCGATCTTGCGTCCGGCTTGGTTCCAATCTTCGTGTTTGGACTTTGCTTGACCTTGTATGTCATCTATGCATCTTCACATGTCTTTCTTGAGGTGTTGATCATCGGATCATCACGTTGCCTTCGTCCAAGTCACATTTTACATCCTATTGAACTATAAAACAATCACTTGCAAATCCATTAGTTTAATTTAGTTGTGTTGGTCATCAAACACCAAAATCCAAAATAAATAGGCATAAGGTCCATTTTACTTACAGAGAGCCTAGAAACTCAGCCTCAGCAAGTAAGTTAAGGTATGAGCTGTAGGATAAGTTCAAGTATTGCAATTCTGTGAGGCTGCCCAATGCAATTGGTAGGTCTCCAATATTTTTACAGTATGATAAGTTTAAATATTGCAGTTTCGTGAGTTTTCCCAGGCATTGTGATACTCCTGTAACATTATAACAACTTGTAAAATCAACATGCTCCAAATTTTTAAGATTCCCAAATGACTCTGGCAGCTTTTTAATCCCCGAACAACCTGATAAATCAAGATAAATCAGACCTTCCATTTGACCAATGGACTCTGGTAGTGCTAAGATGGTAGAAGATCCATGGAAATTAAGATACATTAGATTCGAGAGCTTCGTGATACATTTTGGAACCATATGGTCCTTGATCTCAGAAGCATTAAGACATCTCAACTGCTTCAGTTGACCAATGGAATCTGGCAACTTCTGTATGGAGCATTCGCTTAAATCCAATACTCGCAAGGACCTAGCAGGTGCAAATGCAGCACCGCTTAGTTCAGTTATGCAACAGCCGAGAAAACGCAGTGCTATTAGCCTTTCATGAGAAGTCAACCATAACTCCAGTGGCTTTCTACAATCAGTGAGCAGCGCATATTGGCAGCTGCTGCTTCCCATAGCATTGCCTTGTTTGCTCTGATCCATAATTTGATTGCCAAGGAGTAAAGTTGCCAAGTCATGCACCAGATCGTGCATGGTAAATAATGTGGCTTCTTCATGATACATTTCAAAATTCTGCATAAAAAGATACATGCTAGTGTCAGGTTTGTCAATTATACTTAAAGTGTGTATTCACTGCATGAAAACACACATGTAACACCCATATAATTGATGGGTTGTAGCATGTCACTCACTGATGACAAAATATCGATGGATCCTACCACAACCCGCTACTTTAGTGGCCTTTGGGTCAGGACCCAACCCGTCATTAATGAGTGGCCATTAGTAAAGGGTGGTGACATCGTACCTTACTAATATTAAATTAATAATGATGGTTCATAACAATGTGCTTGTTTATCTGTTAAATCTGAGATAAACTCAAACTCGTGTGCCTAACGTTAGGTATTATTTTTTCTGTTTGTACAAACAAAATTGGCTTCGAATGATATTGGTTATTACATGGGCTTCGCCCACAGCCCCACCCCCACGTTCAGCCTGTTCGTTTGATTGTGGCTTGTCGTAAGTGATCGTAAATTTCCAGCCGGAACAGTATTTTCCTCTCACACAAACCAGCCAGCAGTACTTCTTCACGAACCAGCAACGAAACGAACCAGCCAATCGAACAGGCTGATTAACTGCCCAAACTGTTGATTTTGACAAATCATAAATTCATAACTAAGCCAACAAAAAACGGTCATGTTACCGTGCAGTCTTTTTCGACGGGACCTAGACACGGAGGTTGAGGAAGTAGCGCATGATGGCTTTCATTGGTGAAAGGACTGGAAGTAGCTAGCGAGCATCATAGTTGACATGGTCGGAGCCAGAGGCATCTAGTCTATACAGCTTGTTCTAGAAGTCTCTTATAAATAAGTTAATTGAATATGAGTCTCCGACCTTAGAGCTCTAAGAATTCCAATTAATATATCTACTCTTTATTTCTGAGCAAGACTAGGCTTGTGTATAGCCAATCAGCCAAGTGTAGTATGATGTAGTAGTAGGCACTTCTAGGCCCCGTTCCAGCTACTGGATCACTCCAATGTTTCAAGTGCCACGGACCTGTTCACACTCAAATTTTGACCGATTTAGCGTCATCAACAGGACCCTCTGCCATTCATTGCAGCAAATTTGACCATGGGCTAAGCCCAACTATATTTGGTTTGAAAAGTGAGTTGAGATGAATTGTAATAGTAGAACTTTTTTTTAATATTTTCTAAGTTTGTTTTTTGTAAAAATAATTTTCCAATAAAAAGTTGCAAAACTATACAAAAACACCAATTGGTGTGATGGGTATTAAATTCCACCAATTGAATTGGCAGAAATTTCTTTTTTCCACGTGTCTCATTTAAATAATCATAACTTTTACATACAAGCTCAGATAAAGAAAATTTTTATTTTATATGAAAATTCTAGAGCCTGGAGAGATCTACAACTTTGTACCATGAGGATATTCATTTGAAGCAGTTTTAGTGACGAAAAGGTAGAAATGATGTTCGATTTGTATTTGTAGATCTAAACATTATATCGTTTATTTTGGAACAAAGATGGCTTCAAACAAAAATATTGTAAACTACAAAACATGTAGATCTCTTCAAGACTTAAACTTTGCATACAAATTTTGTCCGATGAGATCATATGAAAGAGTTATGATTTTTTTTAAATATATGCAGATCTAGCCAGTGGATAAAATGAGTCAATTTATTCATAGCTTCACGTAGCACATCTTCAAAAAAATTATAATTTTTTATATGACCTCGTATGGAGATAAAAAATATATAAAATGATTGTTCTATATGATATCTACAACTTTCTAGTTTATAATATTTTCGTTTAAAACCATCTCTGTATTGAAATACTTGATATAATGCTTAGATCTATAAATACATACCTGAACATTTTATCAATTTTTTCAGCACCGAAAACACATTAAATGATAAGGTCTTGAACTACGTAGTTGAAGATCTCTTCTAGATCTACAATTTTCATAATAATTTATGTATATCTCTTGGTGTATGCTTTTCGCGGACGATGTAGTGCTAGTTAATGAAAGCCGGACAGGAGTGAATCAGAAACTAGAGTTATGGCCGGAGACTTTGGAGTCCAAAGGTTTTAGACTCAGTAGAACTAAAACTGAGTATATGAGATGTGACTTCGGCACTACTACAAGGGAGGAGGAAGATATTAGTTTGGAAGGTCAAGTAGTGCCTAGGAAGGATACATTTTGATATTTATGATTAATGCTACAGAGAGACGGGGATATTGATGAAGATGTTAGCCATAGAATCAAAGCAAGGTGGATGAAGTGGCGCCAAGCATCTGGTATCCTATGTGACAAAAGAGTACCACAGAAGCTAAAAGGCAAGTTTTATAGGACGACGATTAGACCTGTTATGTTGTATGGCGCAGAATGTTGGCCTACGAAAAGACAACATGTTTAACAGATAAGTGTCGCGGAAATGCGTATGTTGCGTTGGATTTGCGGTCACATCCCTGAACTTGTAAAATGATGCACCACACGTCCATTTCTGGACCATATTGACCATTGCATTGCATAACTTAACAAGTTTAGGGACCTAGAAATACGTTTTGAAAGTTCGTGGACCTAAATGACACCCCTTGAGAAGTCCAGGGCCGCTCATGCATTTAAAACATAGGTTGAAACTAACCAGGATTGGCCGAATATAACTAGGCCCACGTACAGACTTTTTGACAGAAAATAAGTAGGCCATTAAGTGGGCCTCAAATTATAATGACAAATTATATCGCAGCATCAAAATGGTGGTGCCAACATAGACAACAATTTAATAATTTATGTATATTTTCGTGACGCTTTTATGTCATCCTAATTTTTTGACAAACAGTGTCGGTGTAAGGTGTTTCATACTACCAACGAGTAAACTTTGTGTCATGCGGGGGGAGTCAATGGAATAACGCACAGGCACAAGAGTTTATATTGGTTTAACCAGAGGTATCCTACCCCTACGTCCATGAGAATGTTTGGTTCGATGTTGAGTTGGGCTAGGGGGCGGATCCACCTATATGGCTAGGTTTGACAGGCACCATGCTTGCCCTTCGGTGGAATTCCCCTTCGTTTTTCTCTTCTAGTTGTTGTTGCCTCCAACCAACGTTCTTCTCTTTTAGTTGTTGCTGCCTAAGCAACTACAACATGGAGGAAAATTATGTGGCGATACACCATTCTTTTGCGGGACCCGTGTACTCGTCGGTAGCCCTAGAGTCCTTCGTACTTGAGCTGTCCTCTCGTTACCTCTAACTTGTTTGTTCACTTTGAACTAATGATACGTTATAAGTTTTTGTTGCTTAAATCAATCTATAGCCAATTTTCTTAGCATGATTACAATAGGGTGCATCACATAAGCCCCTTATAAACTATTAACGGGGAAAAAATTAGTTGTTCTAGAAGGCATGGATAACTCACCATGGGTGACACTGAATGTTGAATGAAAGATAATCCTTTGAGTTGCTGAATATACTTCTCACATAGCTGGATAGTGGAGTGCATTCTCGTTGGCTCAATGAAACCCAAAGAAATCCATTGGTGAATTAACTCATCTTTGTCTATCTTGTGACCTTTTGGAAAGATAGCACAATAGGTAAAGCATGGCTTCAAGTGTGGATCCATAAAGCTATAACTTAACTTCAAGGATGCAAGAACATGATTTGGCAAAGAGGCATCCATCCAGATATCATTATCTTTCACTTGTGACCACTAATTACATTTCATGTTTTGAACATGAAACCAAGAGATTGAGCTGCTAAAGCCACACCTCTACACTTCTTGGCAATCTCCCTTCCTATATCCATCCATTTTTCTTTGTTGTCTCTAGCTTCAAAGCCACTTCTTTGTTTTATTATTTCCCAGCACATGTTATCGGTCAATGGTTCAATCTTGTGCGGTTTAATATTAGTACATATTTTCCCAGCTACAAGTTCACTGCATGTAGTTACCATAACAATTGTGTTCATGCTATCACCAAGATTCAGCATAGCCTTCAAATCCTCTAGTTGAAACTGATTATCCTCCCACAGGTCATCTAAAACAATTAGAATCTTCTTACCATAAAGGCCTCGTTCGCTAGTCTGAAACTTGGCTGAAAAACACTGTTCCGGCTGGTTTGTTGTGAGAGAAAAACACTGTAGCGGCTGAAACTGGCTGAATCTCCAGAGGAGAACCAGCCGGCTGGTTCGCTGGAACCAGACCAGCGAACAAGGCCAAAGTAGTTTTGTGAGACAACTACTTATTGTCTCTCTCTCTCTCATTAGCTTGGCTCCCCATTTCAGATAGCTGTGAAATTATAGAGTTACCAATCTTATTCAAGTCGAATCTTGGGGACACATGAACCCACACTCGAGAGTAATATTTAAATTTTATATCATTGTAAATCAATTTTGCAAAGGTTGTCTTCCCAATGCCTCCAATACCATATATAGGAAGGATAGTGATGATTGTTGGCATCGTGCCCTCAAGTAAAGAATCCATTAATTTATTTTTCTCATCTTTTCTCCCTACAATGAGTTGTTCTCCTACATTCCATGATGTTTCGCGTACATCAACAAATTCCAGCTCATTGTACTTAGAGCATGTCATCAAGTTGAAATTTTGGTGTCGATCTGTCATCTGCTTTGTATTTTTCATCTCATTATTCATTGTCAACCCAGAAGTAGTTTCATGACATCCTCGTTTTTCAGGAAGCTGCAAGATTTTAATTCAATTGTCAACACACTAGTAAAATATATGTATGGTGGATATTGTTAGTCATTTAAAAGACACTGAACAATATCGAAGGTGAGACTTTCACTACCAAGCTCTTAAAACTTTCATTCAAATAAAAATAATTATATATTGTGAGATCATTATTCATGATGGAATTTAGCATCAGGATTTTGTTGTAAATAGAAGTAGTGATTTATATATAGAGGGTCAAAGTTAACAAGGTTTCACTAATTGCATGAATCATAAAATGATTTACCTTGTAATGGGAGGAACCTAGGAAGTAGTATTTTAAATAACACCATACATGTAGCATTTTTGTTAGCCAATGCACTAACTAAGCTATATACCAGTAAAACATGAAAAAAACTACAACTTATAAGGGTTAGTGCAGTATGCTGCTGATAGTTTCAATAACAAATATACATATTTATTAGTGTTTCATGTGCCTACAACAAAATTTCAGTATGGAAGTATGACAAGGTATGCTTCAACGGTAGGGAAAAGAAACATCTATGCAATAGTAGATTTGATCTTTCTCCAAATAATGTGTTTCATACCCACAACTACAAAAATGTTTTTTGGAGACATGCCCTCTGATTAACGGATGCCGACGTCTTTTGGTGCCACCTATGTAAATGGCCAAGAAAGCCCCAGCTAACAACCATCTCTAGTAACCATTTACAAAGGCAGGTGTTTTTAAGGAGTCTGCCTCTATAAATTCACTACTATCGCATTCAGATGCCCACTTCTATTAAACAGGCGTTATAAGACCACATCTTTAAATGATTATTTTTAGAGGCGAGACTCTTAAAAGTGTCGTCTCTAGAAATCAACTAGCAGAGGCAATACTTTTAAGAGGTCCGCCTATAAAAATAGTTGTCTCAAAAAATTATAACGTTTTCATATGAAGTTGAACAAAAATGAACTTTATGCTAAAATTGTAGACCTTGATGCAATTTACAACTTTGTAGTTGATAGGTTTTTTATTTGAAATTGGGTAGAGCCCCAAAAATTCATTTAAAGTTCTAATATTTTGAAATTTAAAATTTAGAATTTTCAAGCAACCTTCATTATTTTCACCGCATTGCTGCCACTCTTTTAAAATTCAACATGTACTAGTCTCCTGTGTCTTTGCAAGGCAGGTGTGACTGTTTATTCTCGAAAAATTGGGCCTGGCTGCCCTTGCTCCTCAGTCTACTACTACCACTCTTTTCTGCAGCTGGTGGAATGACGAGATCAGAAATGTTCCAATGGACAGAAGGAAAGGGCTAAATTCCCTCGTTATCCTTGTGGCTTGAGATATTTGGAAACATCGGAACCCTTGTGTGTTTGAGGGTGCTAGGCCTTGTATTTCGATAATGTTACAGGCTGTGGCATTTGGGAAATGAGAATAGTTCGTGGCGTTTGGTTAGTGGTCAGCTCATCAGGTCGCTTAATCTTGGCACATAGGTTAAGGTCTGTTTGGTTGATTCTGAGTTTTTTTTTTGTAAGTGGTGCATCTGTAACTAAACTTTCATGGGAGTTGGCCACCGGCCTCCTGGTTTTCTCTCTCCCTTTTTAATGAAATGGCAGAAAAATTATTTACACGGTCTAAACCGAAGTTGTAGTTCTTGATGTGATTTACAAATTTGTAGTTGACATGTTTTTATTTGAAGTCAGGGGTCGTTTGGATCCTTTTATTTTGATGGAATTGAAATCTACTTAATGGATTAGGCTATTTGGTTTAGAATTTGAGATTCCACAACTTTATAAAGTTCATATATAATCATATCTCAAATTCATAGGGTGGGAGATGAAAATCGATTCTATTGATCACCATGCTATGTTTCTACTCTCGAACTTATAGCATGTTCTTCAACTTGCTTCTATATAATAGAAATGCAATATATAAACATCTCCCTTACATAACATAATAATATACAAATATATTCTATATACAACCATATTAGCTTAATTAATACTCCCTCCGTCTAAGGAAACAAGGCGGAACTACTTTTTTTTATTGTCCCAGGAAACAAGGCGCTGGACTCCTCGGCTCTGCGTGCGCCGTCGCTCCGCGTGCGTATTACTGCTGGACATGGTACCACTCTCGCCTTCCGTTGGAACAACGCCGTTACTCTCGGCGGCCAGGCCGTCAACCCAGAACATGTGCACCCAAGTAGTACTTGCATGCACCTCTCGTGACTACCACCTCCCTCTCTCTCTCTCTCTCTCTCTCTCGCCCTTTCCTTGCATGTGTTACCTTCGTTGCCGGAGTCCCAAACATAATCATAGCTCAAATCAGGGGCGGATCCAGCAGTCTCCCCATCCCAAACAGTCAAATTATTGTAGAGTCACCATGAAATTTTTAAAGCAAGTTTACATAGTGTAGGAGAAATGAGACTTAAGATCTCAAATCTAAAATATTTCATCCCGCCAGGCTCAAATCATGTAAGTCTCCCTCAAATTCCTCAATCTCATCCCAGTTGGTAGGCTCATTCAAATCTAATCGAAATCAGGCATGGTGTTCAAACGAAGTAGGAAGAATAGAGAAAGGAATGTGCTGTCAGCTATGCATAAGCATTGCCTATTTATAAGAGCACAAACGAGCGATTAGTGGCGCCACTTGCCAAAATATTTTTCATATGCCTGCGCCAGCAGCTGAAAAAATGAGCGCGGCTACATGCATGGAATCTGGAAGGACTGCGGGCTCGAAAGAAAAATGCGCGGCTGCTGGCTGCATGCGACGGGAGAAGAAAAGAAAATGCGCACGACTCGGTCTAACGGCGCGGGACGGAGCAACGTTTCACGCAATTATTCCGAGATGGAAACGAAGGGACGTTCCTGGGAGCACGCGGTAATTAATGTACTCCTTGGTCTTTGCAATTTTTGAGTTGCGCCTAGTATCCTGAGACGGAGAGAGTATGTGCCTAAATTATAATTTATTAGAATGAATTCAATTCTAAGGATGCAAACAGGGCCTAAGTAATTTAGCAAATGACCTTGGATGTTGACAAGGTTCATACCAAAGTTATAGTGCTCGAAACGAACTACAACTTTATAGTTGATAAGTTTTTTATTTTAAATCGTTTAGAGTCCTTCATTTTAAAATTAATCATATTTTGAAATTCAAATTTTCAAAAAGTTTCAAGTGATCTTGGACAGTGACACATTCTATACCAAAGTTGTCGTGCTAAATGAGACATATTTTTTTCATTTGAGATTATTTAGGGACCCAAACATTTAATACAAGATTACTAAAAGTTAATACAAAATGATAGCATCCTAAACCAAATCACATGTGACCCAGTGGTGTGCTGATAAGGAAGCCTCGCACGAGGTCTGGCTTGGATCCTAAGAGGCGCCTGCGCGTGTTTCGTCTAAAAAATTGCATGACTTGTGGCACGTGGCCACGATACCTAGCTAGGGAGGCTTGTCCAGGGATTAAAAAGATGTTTTACTATTTTTCGGTCTCGTTTTTGTTTTCTAAAAAAAATTTACAACAATGGGTGTAGGTGCAAATTATAGACGTCCGCCTTTGTTAATTGATTTACAAAAGTTCTGTAAATGCTAACTACAGAGGTGGGTGTCTTACAAAGGCCGCTCGGCTGACTGCCTACAAATAGCTCATTAAAAGAGATCATCTGGCAAAAAGGTAGTCGGCCTTGTTTCTATACATAAAAAATGCCTGCTTTATAAATCCCTTTTGTAGTAGTGACCATTAATATGATGTTTAAAGGCAGAAAATTGCAATTAAATGTCATGATCTTGAATTCTGGAGGTATCAATATTGCTAAGCAACAGCTCATGGCAGCTGACAAAGTGGTAAATTATTATGAACTGAAGGGAGAACATGATTGCAGATTTACTGAAATGATTTACTGACATAAAGTTCCACTCTACGGCTTTACAGAAGAACTTTCACTCAGAACTAAGTACATTTTGATTACCTTGCCAATGCCAATTTCTGTCTTATTCAACTTATGGATGATCTGCACAGTACTGGGCCTTTTCTGGCTTTCTTCTTCCATGCAGGTCAATGCTATCTGAGTGCATGTCTCTAATTGGAGGCAATATAATTCAAGTGAGGAACGACTCCATGTTTCCGGCAACCTATTCCTCCAGTTTGTTTTTACCTAAGAAGGCAAACTGTTAATCATGGCTGATACCATCCACATGTAAATGTGACACAATGTTAGTATATTAATAAAATGTGATCTTCTTAAAGAGAAATATCGTGTCTCACTAAATCAATAAACTTGTCGTTAGGCATGTCTGGATGTATTGAGCGGCCCTCAGGTCCTGACACTATCTTTATCATTATGACACCCAAGCTGAATATGTCAAACTTTTTGGAAATTTCACCTTTGTTGATGTACTCTGGTGGCTGGTACCCACTACATTGCATCAAATAGAACTAATTTATAATCTGCACATTTTCAAGGATAGCAAAAGGGATATGTCCACATGAGGTATTCAACTTACAGAGTTCCTAGGGGGCTTTGTGTGGTCCGTGTTAGTTCTTCATTAATGATCTTGGACAAACCAAAATCTGCAATCTTTGGCACCATGTTCTCATCTAATAGTATGTTACCAGGTTTTAGGTCCAAGTGGTAAATATGTTGTTCCAATTCCTCATGAATATATTTTAGACCATCACAAATCCCTTTAATAATTTTGTATCGTGTATGCCAGTCAACCCCACAAAAATCATCTGCCACATTAAACAAATGAATCGGTAATCAAAATACCTATATACATGACAATTTCCTTTCATGACATACCAAAGATGGTGCAGCTGCATACCAGAAAGATGCTTTTGAAGGCTCCCATTGTGCAAATACTCAAGGCAGAGTGCAATATGTATGTTTTCAACAGTTATTTTCATTCCGTTGAGGTACTGATGTTTTTTCTGTTTCAAAGCAATAGCCAAAAATCTGTACAACATTTTGATGCTTAAGCATAACTAGTTTATCAAACTCATTTCGGAATTGCCGGATAGCAAGATCTGGATTGTCATAAGAAAGAGTAAGCCTCTTCACAGCAACGACCTCTTTGGTTTCAGTAACTCCCTGTTAAAGAAAAGAATATTATCAGTACTCCCTGTTAAAGAAAAGAATGAAAAATGTAAACTCCTGATTTTGCGTTTTGCTCGTTAAGTGTTGTCAAGAAGTTCGACCAAGATGCTGCTTAGTGGTTGACTGAACTTCTTAATACTATTTTTCACCTTAAAATTCTGCATGATAAGTTTTTACCTTATAAACCACCCCAAATGCTCCTCTACCAAGTATCCTTTCATCGGAGAAATCATCTGTAATTTGTCTTAACAGCTGAAATGTCACATCCTCTAGTTTCATACTTAGCTTGTTTCGGTAGCTCGCTGTCCATGCTATTTTTGCTGCTGTACAGTTACAAAGACCATTGGGTCGTAAGCAACTTGATGGAGACGTAAGCAAATAAACCTCGCACAAACAAAAAGATCAGTGTTCTATGATTATATCTGCATAGTACGTAGGACTATTACCGTAATGTAGCTTGGTCAACCCGATCTGCTTGTCCTCTCTTCCATCAGCAGCTTGTGTGACCATTCAAGCTCTTGCAGTCCTCCTCCTGCTGCTGCCGCCACCATTATGGATAATAATGAATCAGACCAGCTTATGAGTTACTTACAACTAACGGACGACAATATATGTAACCAAGGCAGCACGCCAATAATCCTGGAAGCTTTGATTTGGAAGCACATTGAATTGAAACACGTATGGTGATTGAATAGCTAGGCTAGCTCAAGATCAAAGGATGAAACCTATTCAGGGAGCAGCACTGCTTAGGCCAAGGGGGTCCTTGCATTGATGGGACGGCCGCCGCGGCTGGAGACAGATGGTAGGCGGTAAGCTACTGTACTAGCGCTAGGTGAGAAAACAATACCAGTGGATGTGGATCTATCTTACTCCATACTACCACACGAGAGGTGCTCGCTCTTGGACCCTGCATTCTGAATTCTAATGGGTCACGGACTCACGGGCAGAGATGGCACAAAAAGTTTACAGCTTGCAAACAGCCAAACCTCCGGCACAGTGTACAGAGTACAGACCAGTCACAGAAAGCTCATCGACCCCTCGATCCCGGGGTTATTTTAGACCATGTTTCTCGATCCCGCCCGCAAATTCTATGACTACATACCTCTGTCTCAGAAAAAATTACATCCACGTTTAGAGTAAGATCATCTCCAACAGACTCGAAAACAAGAGTTTGGAATGAAGGATGCCGATTTCAGAGGAACAAAAACTCCACTCCGGTATCTTGGTTTTTCTTCCTTCTAGCAAGCCGGAGACAACGCATATGCAGAAGAAAGAAAAGGATGGCCGGCAAGCTGCAGGAAGAACCTGGTTCATCGCCGCGATATGTTTCTCCATGGTGGACCACTGTTGCCGTCGTCGGAGAACGAAGAACGCGCTGCACAGCCCCCACGTAGGCCACGATACTATCCGGCACTCCGCCTGCTACCGCTGCTCCATCAGCAGCCAAGCACGCTTGATTTCCTCTCCTTGTTGAGATCGAGCTGAAACAAACGAGAATGATTGGGAATGAGACAATGGATGAGAACGACGGGGATTTCTAATTATTTGCCACGGATACTGTGGGCGTAGCCTCTCCTCGGCTTCATCGTGACAACTATAATTTGCCATTGAAAACAGAAAATTACCAACTCCCTCAGTTCTAAATTATAAACCATTTTAAAAATATTGTGAGTCAAAGCATCTCAATTAATCAAAATTATAGAAAAAATTATAAATGTTTATGACATCAATTAAATATAGTGTGAAAATATAATTAATGAGAAACCTAATGATATCCGGTTAGTACTATAAATATTATTATCTTATCATATAAATTTAATTAAATTTGAGATACTTTGACTTTTCAAAATTTTTAATAACTTATAATTTTGAATGAAGGGAGTTTTTTTTTCATTTTCGCTAACGCGGTGCGCTGAACTGGTGTGGCCGTGTGGCAGCGTGGACTTTGACGTCTCCGTCTGCCCAGCCCAACGGCGCTAGCCGCTGCCCGTCAGCTCCCCTACTCTGCTGGTCACTGTTAGTGGGGCCTGACTGTCAGTACCTTTTTCCTCCTTCCCTTCTCATTCTTCCCAACGAGAGCAGAGCAGGGCCACCGGTGGCCAAACGCAGGCTGCGGGGAGGTTCCACGTCGGCGAGCGGCCGCGCTGCGGCTAGCTTGGGCCCGCGCGGTCTCTTGGGAGGACTCTGCGCGGTCAGGGGCTGGCGGTGGCACAGCAGGGAGCGCGATGGCCTCGCGGTCGACCCATGCCTGGATCTCGCCGGCGACGGCACCACCACGCGCGCGACCGCCCTCCTCCACCTCACCGGCGGCACCGCGCGCGCACGGACAGGGATACGGAGCACGAGAGGTCTCTGAGCCAGTACAGGAAGCGGCGCAGGGCGGTGAGATCGGGGTCGCCGGCGAGGAGGTCGTCGGCGCTGGCCTCGAGCGTGAGAAGCGCCTGCAGCGCCAGACCGCGTGCCTCCCCGGCCTCCACCCTCCGCGCGTCGGGCGGGCGGCGCGGCGAGCAGGCGCCGTGGCAGACTGGCAGGCCAACGACGCGGGGGGGCTCCCACTCGGCCAGGCGGTCCCTAGCTCCGCTTCGGAGCATGTCTGCGTCCGCCACGACGCAACGACGAGTACAGGGCTCGCTCCCCAGCCTACGCATTCGCCACGAGCAGCGCCGACTCAGGACTTGGTCGTCGGCGTCGTGGTGGGCCGCCGCAGCCCGCTGCGTGGCGAGCAGGTCGTCGAGCGTGGCCGAGGACCCTTGCCTACGGGGGCCGCGGGGAGCTCCTCCGCCGCACCGGTAGCCTAGGCGCAGCGCCCGCGGGGAGCGTGGACGGAGCTGTAGTGCTCGCCGCCGACGCGTCGTCCACAATCGTGTCGCGTGTAGGAGAAAATGAGAATTTAATTTTGCCCTCATCCCAAGCGGGTTTCGCTAAAATCCCATAGAGTTCGTGGGTTCACTAGAATGCCTCTACGAAACCTGTATTCAACGCTATTTTGCCATTTTATGATTTTAAAAATTTTGAAAATCTTTTCGACCCAAATTTGCACTTGCTTCGAGCGTTTTACCCTTACCTCCATCAACCTTATCTTCTCGTTCTCTCTCTTCTTGTCACGGACGGTACCTCCGTCTCGTCTTTCCCGTCTCTCTTCTCTCACCGGTCGGGATCACGCCCCAAGCAAGCCGCCGAGCTCTGCGCGGAGCTCGCGTTTCTGACCCCGGGCGTCGATCGAGGCAGGGGGCGCGGACACCCTCACCCTAACTCCGCGCTCAAGGCGGCCATCGACCAAGACGACGCAGCTTTCTTGCCGCCCGTCCGTCGAGGCGGCGCTGGCAGTCGTCTTCTGCTATGCCTCCGGCGGCCGCCAAGTCCGTGAGGAGCACTGCAAGGCGCGCGGCGGTGATGGCCACGAGCACATCGAATTCGTTCTACTCGTCGTCGTACTGGTCAGCCTCGGAGATCAGTGCGGCAGAGGACGAGGCCAAGGAAGAGGCACCGCGGAGGAGGATGGTCAAGGAGATACGGAACCACCAGCAGCGCCGGTTGACCCGCTAGAGGACGACGTGGTGAGCAAGGTGATGGACGCGGACGACAACGGCGTGGTCGCGGCCATGGATGGCGCTACTGCTGGAGGCCACGAGTGAGGCGCGGAGAGGCGGTGCTGGCATTGGCACGCCACGCCTCCTCGGCGATCAAGCGCCACGCACGTTTCTTTGCTCCCTTGGGGCCGGCGCGGGCAAGGAGCCATGGGGGCGTGGGCGCAGGGGTCGAGGGCACGCCTGGGGAGGAGCGGCTCGGGGGCGGCGGCCGCGCGGCGTCGTGCTCCCGGCCGAGACATCTCCCCGCCGGGTGAGACAGAGACGGAGAGACTTCGGTTCGTGATGGGAAGAAAGAGGATGAGGGGATAAGGTAACGGAGGCAAGGGTCAAACGGTCAGAGCAGGTGAAAATTTTGGGCTAATTTTTTTTTTCAAAGTTATTTAAAATCACGAAATGGCAAATTAGCGTTGTGCACCCGTTTCTTACAGGCATTCCGGCGAAGCCCACAAACTCGATGGCATTTTAGCGAAACCCACCTGCCATGAGGGCAAAATTCTCATTTTCTCCTCATTGCAGATGAAAGAAAGAATAGAGGAGGAAGGAAGAAGGTACCAACAGGCGAGCCCCACTAGCAGTGACCAGTAAAGAGGGAAAGCTGCCGGGCAGCTGCTTGCGCCGTTGGGCTGGACAAACGGAGGTGTCAAGTTCCACAGTGGCACGATGAAGTGGCACAGTGAAAATGGCAAAAACATATGCCAGTTCGTGTTTTCTGCGACAAATGTGTAGTTGTCACGATAAACTGGCAACCATCGTATCAGTGACACATAATTAGAAAAATCATGAGAACGACGAGAGCAGACGGAGGAGATAAGAGTGTGTTTCGTTGGATGGATATACATGGATGGAAGAGGGTCATCCATGGATGAGTGGTGTTTGGTTTGGTGGATCTACTGGATATGGATATCCACAACAGAGAATATTCTTACTAGATGCTGGATATTGTGGCCACTAAAAAACTTGCAGATGAGCTTATCCATGCTTTTCTAATCTTTGTCATTAACAAATAAATTAATGATTATTAGTATGTTATATTATTAATTAGTAATTAAGTTTTGATAAGTGGACCAGAACGAGAAGGGGTACTTGTTTCCTTACACTCACCGGCTGTACGACCATATGATTGTTGGGTCAGCCTATAATAACAATTCCTTTGATTTTTTTTTTGAAAATTCATTGCATAGAAAACTCCACAATAATTTGATAGACCATTCCCTTTGTTCAGAGGATAAAATTCCTTTCATATGACTTTGATGCCTTTCAAAATGTTACTAGTAGGGGATTATCATTATTTAGGGTCGTAGTTTAATTTTGCAGAAGTCACTTTCTGATTGGTTCAGCAACACTAGTTGCCGATTGCCAAGTAAAGAAATGACGCATAGGTGAACAACAGAATTTTGCAGAAGAATATCAGCCACTGGCACCGAACTACGACAGCCAAGTCACAAAAATATAGATAGAAAAGTACAACATCAATTGCACCACCAGCTCCCAAACAAAAACCGTCTACAACATACAAAAACATAGCCGCCAAAAAACAAATCCATGCAATATTTTTCTGTTCAGAGCCGTTGTCCCAGTCAGAAACACCGGCTGGGTTCATTGACTCACTTCTACACCTAGCAACAGGTCGTCGTCCAAAGCCCACCGCAAACCACTAGTTGCAGCTGAATGCAGAATTGAATTTGCAAAGGCACACATCAGCCACAGCAACTCTTGGATGATGCCAACAGCTACAGTATAAAGCAAACGCCTCGGTCCAAGATGAAGCAAGAGCACTCAGCGACAATTCCACTGTAAATCTGCAATCTTCGTGTGTCTACTTGTCCTACTGCAGCCACGTATCCTGACATGGATGGATGCCTGCTTTGAATCTGTCACCCCAAGAACACGGTAGGATTTCGTTAAGAGAAGAGAAGGATAAGCACCCCAAGAACACGTGTCTTGAATGCATGCTTTACATGATGCTCATGGATTCATACCTTGCAGCTGCAGATTGGAGGAATTTCGTTGTTGCCCCAAAACCATGTCTGTTCCGGAACTAATAGTGGATGACTGTTCCACTTACTGTCTTTCTGTTTCACGCATGGAAGCCAGGCAACTCAGACACGACATCATGGTGTGAACTCAGAAAACGCTGTAATCCTTGACTAGTATTTTCTTTTGGTGACTTGACAACGACCTGGCTGAGAGGATCAAACAAAAAGTGAACAGCAGCTGCTCTGTTTGTTCCTCAACAATCATGTTTTTTCTCCATCAGACACAAAAATGGACCTATGGCTTCTCAGCGCACAGCTTATGCCTCTTTCTCCCATGTTCATATCTTGGGGGCGAGGAAGCATGCTGCCGCTCCAATCCTCACCGAACAAATACAGCAGCAGATTTCCCACGATTTCCCTTGCCTTTGCTATTGTTCTGCTCCTCTTCTTGGCCTCTCCTGCAAGCTCTTGCACCGAGCAGGAGAGCGACTCCCTCCTCCAGTTCCTTGCAGGGCTCTCGCAGGACGGCAACCTCACCACGTCATGGAAGAATGGCACAGACTGCTGCAAATGGGAAGGCATTGCCTGTAGTCCAGACAAGATGGTCACAGATGTCTTCTTGGCTTCTAGGAGCCTTCAGGGATTCATCTCACCATTCCTCGGTAACCTCACGGGCTTGTTGCGCCTCAATCTATCCTACAATTTGTTGTCTGGTGGCCTACCACTGGAATTGGTATTGTCCAACAGCATCACCGTGCTCGACGTCAGTTTCAACCAATTCAGTGGAGACCTGCAAGATCAGCCATCTGCAACCTCTGTACGGCCTCTGCAGGTACTGAACATCTCAAGTAACTTGTTTACAGGGCAGTTTCCATCCAGTACATGGGAGGTTATGAAGAATCTAGTTGCGCTCAACGCTAGTAACAATAGTTTTATTGGTCTTGTACCAACTGTGTTCTGTGTCAGTGCACCATCCTTTGCTATGCTTGACCTCAGCTACAATCAGTTCAGCGGAAGTATCCCTCCAGGGCTTGGCAATTGTTCCATGATGACATCTCTTAATGCTGGGCATAACAACTTCAGTGGGACTCTTCCAGATGAGCTCTTCAATATTACCTTGTTGGAGCACCTCTCTTTTCCAAATAATCAGTTGGAAGGGTCACTCAGCAGTATCAGCAAGCTCATTAATCTGGTCACCCTAGATCTTGGAGGGAATGGATTCGGTGGCAATATCCCAGATTCTATAGGTGAGCTCAAGAGACTGGAGGAGATTAATTTGGACTACAATCACATGTCTGGGGACCTTCCATCAACTCTTAGCAATTGCAGAAATCTTATAACCATCAACCTCAAGAACAACAATTTCAGTGGAAAACTCACCAAGGTCAATTTCTCCAACTTGCCCAATCTAAAAACCTTGGATCTTGTGTGGAACAACTTTACTGGAATTATCCCAGAAAGCATATATTCATGTACCAATCTAACTGCACTGCGGCTATCTTCCAATAAGTTCCATGGCCAGTTGTCAGAAAGAATTAGCAGTCTCAAGTTTCTCTCATTCCTATCACTTGTTGACATCAATCTTACAAATATCACAACTGCACTTCAAATCCTTAGCAGTTGCAGGAATCTAACCACCTTGCTAATTGGGTATAACTTCAAGAACGAGGCCATGCCAGAGGATGAAATAATTGATGGTTTTGAGAGCCTCCAGGTCCTTTCCATGAATGATTGTTCATTGTCTGGACAGATACCCCAATGGTTAGCAAAGCTCACAAATCTGGAGATACTATTTTTATATAACAATAAACTATCTGGACCAATACCTGACTGGATCAGCAACCTAAACTCCCTCTTCTATGTAGATTTATCAAACAACACCCTTACAGGAGAAATTCCAACAACATTAATGGAGCTGCAAATGCTAAAAACAGACAAGGTTGCACCAAATGTTTTTGAGCTGACTGTTTATAAGGATCAGTCACTTCAATACCGCATGCCCAATGCCTTCCCTAAAGAGCTAAATTTAGGCAACAACAACTTCACTGGCACCATCCCAAAAGAGATTGGTCAGTTAAAAGCACTCCTTTCACTCAATTTCAGCTTCAACAAATTATATGAAGAGATCCCTCAATCAATCAGCAACCTCACAAACCTGCAGCTACTCGACTTATCAAGCAATAATCTCAACGGTACAATTCCAGATGCATTGAAGGATCTGCACTTTCTTTCTCAATTCAATGTTTCCAATAATGACCTAGAAGGCTCTATTCCAACTTCAGGTCAGCTTAGCACATTTCCAAACTCTAGCTTTTATGGAAACCCAAAACTGTGTGGTCCAATGCTTGCAAATCACTGCAGTTCCGGTAAAACAACATTGACCTCCAAGAAGCGACAAAACAAAAAAGCCATCTTTGTGCTTGCATTTGGCATAACTTTTGGAGGGATTGCCATCCTATTCTTGCTAGCTTGCTTCTTTTTCTTCTTCAAGAGTACAAATTTCATGAACAAAAACAGGAGCAACAATGAGAATGTCATACGAGGAATGTCGTCCAGCCTCAATTCAGAGCAATCCTTGGTGATGGTTTCACGAGGCAAGGGAGAACCAAATAAGTTCACATTCACTGACCTGGTGAAGGCTACAAATAACTTTGGCAAGGAGAATATCATAGGCTGTGGAGGTTATGGCCTAGTCTACAAAGCTGCATTATCTGATGGCTCCAAGGTTGCCATAAAGAAACTTAGCAGTGAAATGTGTCTGATGGATAGGGAATTCTGTGCAGAAGTCGATGCACTCTCCATGGCACAGCATGACAATCTCGTGCCACTCTGGGGTTATTGCATCCAGGGAGATTCGAGGTTCCTCATATATTCCTACATGGAGAATGGAAACCTGGATGATTGGCTCCACAACAGGGATGATGACGCGAGTTCATTTCTTGACTGGCCGAGGAGGCTAAAGATTGCACAAGGAGCAAGCCAGGGTCTGTCATACATCCACAATGTGTGCAAGCCTCACATCGTTCACCGTGACATCAAGTCCAGCAACATTCTACTGGACAAAGAATTCAAAGCCTATGTTGCGGATTTCGGGCTATCCAGATTGATCCTTCCCAACAAAACACATGTCACGACTGAGTTAGTTGGCACTCTTGGTTACATCCCCCCTGAGTATGGGCAAGGATGGGTGGCTACTCTGAGAGGCGATATGTACAGTTTTGGGGTAGTCCTGCTTGAACTGCTCACAGGCCAGCGGCCTGTTCCAATCTCATTTGCATCAAAAGAACTTGTCCAGTGGGTATGGGAGATGAGATCGAAAGGAAAACAGATTGAAGTTCTGGATCCAGCACTACGGGGCACAGGGTATGAGGAGCAAATGCTGAAGGTGCTTGAAGCTGCTTGCCAGTGTGTCAACCGCAATCCATCCATGAGGCCTACAATACAGGAAGTAGTCTTTTGCCTGGATAGCATAGACGCCTACCAAATAATACAAGATTCAGTCAGCATAGAGTAACATACAAATGTACATGACAAGTTTATTTCATTGCATACAGTAGATGTACAGTTTTCACAAGAACTACTTCTGTTGACTGATCACATTACTTCTTTTTAACACCTTGAACTAGCAACCATACTTTTGCAGTTCCTCTTCCTTGTCCCCTCTCATGAATTATTGCACATGATGACTCTTGAGAAACAAGTTACAGTTTTGTATTCCATCTCTGCTTACCCTTTCCGTGAGCTAACGTGCATGATTAATCATGAGGAACACAAAGACTATGGGCAACTGTTCAGTCCTATTCAATTTATTCTCGAGTTCCACATAATTCGTTCTCATAATTTTGGACTTGGTCAGTTATATATAGGGTACACTTATATATATGAGCACCACCGCAGCAAGGGAAGAACTACCGAATAAATGCAATATGAAAATATATACAGAATGACAAATATTAAATCAGAGATGTGAACAGTGGGGGCAAAGAAATGAAAGCAAATTAGAGGTCACCAACACTGAAATGGCAGGCTCGTTAGTGGCTCCCAATGTGAAGGCCCCATTCCGAGGATTTATGAGTTATGACTCCCTCCTCCGCCAGATGTTGGAACCTCAGAATCGAATTCTCTGTTAAACCCTATCTACACGGATCTCTGAAGAAACGACAGTGCAGTGTCCAGCAGCGAATCGAAAATATTAGCCCCAACCAATAAAAGGAGGAGAAGAGATCAAGAGAGAAGGTCTTCTAACCCATATAGGCGCTCTGCTGGTCCTGCGTGCGGCTGCGCAGGTCTCCAGAGACGGGGCCGCCGCCGTTCGCCGGTGCGGAACAGCGGGAGTTCACTTCGCCGGCGACGGAAGCGGAAACGCAACTTGCGCTTGGAACTTGGAAGAGAATGAGCATGGGCCAGAAGGCGGGCCCATGAGAGGCCCAGTCGTGAAGTGATGGGTTGTGAAATTAAGCAATCTGGAGCCTTGTTGGCCCAGGGAAAAAATTCTTTTTTTTTTGCGAAAGAAAATATTTGTTTTCTGGGTTTGCCATTTCGCTTAGAAGGTGATATTTTGATTAGCAGTCTGCAGATCCTCGCAAATATCATCATATAACCGATTCTACTGGAATAAACACTGGATTTAATGAGTCAACGCTTGATGTTGAAATGCAGTCAAACAGATGTATCATTACATATATCATACAAATATGATATCTATTTTTCAGCATGAATGATACAATCAGTGTCACAAACATGGATATGGAGAAGAAAATAAATATTATTATACTCCCTCCGTCCCTAAATAACTGTCGTCATTGCTGTACGTGCTACAAGTTTGATTCGATTTGTAGAAAATCCATGCAACATTTTATATCTAAATAAATTTATTAAAAAACTAGATTCAAAGATCTTTTCAATGATACTAATTATGTACCATAAATATTAATATTTTTAATATATATTTAATTAATTTTATTTCTCAGAAAATGAAAACGATAGATATTTAGGGACAGATGGAGTATATACAAAAATGACAAGTACGGCATAGTTGAGACCAATTGCCTACTCCATCTGTCCTGTAATATAGTGGATTCTAGAGATTTTAAGACATATTAAGAGAGAACGTAAAAGACGCATGTACCCTCATTTTATTTTCTAATTAGACGCTATCATCAATATGATTAATGGTGATTGGATGATAAATGGAAAGTATTTAATACAAAATTGGTTTTTGTCCTCTTGAATGCATATATTTGAGAATAATTTTTGAATGCTAGAATGCACTATATCACAGGACGGAGGGAGTATCAGAGGAATTGGTAAGATCAATTTCCATGTGGCTCCTGTAAACAAAGATGCTATAATATGATGAAAGGCATTATTTCCTTCAAGCACATTTGTAGAAATATTTCTTTGGATAATAGTGGTGGGACATTTTTTTTTATCTTCGGATCAAGTCGCTTGGAATTTGCTATGATGTAGCCAGGATTTTTACAATCAAACAACGTAATAGCAAAAGAACACAAACCTTAAGCATGGAATAGGGGGCAGAAGACAAACAATATGAGAGTAAAATAATCTGCTAATCTCATAAAATTAGATGCCAGATTAAAACTTTAAAATCGAGGTTCCCACACTAGCAAGAATGCATCAAATGCATGGTCAAATCTCTTCCCATGAATCTCATCACAAGTTCCTTTTACCCACAAGTCTAACTGACAGCTGAACTACTGCTACTGGCTATGCTGCTAGATTAAACAAAAATAAACCAAGAACATAGCACAGCTAGACTAGAGAATGATTAAAAAACCTTGACAGTTCATAAGCATTAAACATATCACTATGAAGTAAACTAGTATTACCAAGCATGCTTCTGTAGCAACACAAAAACTAGGCACAAGGAAACTAAAAGATAAATTAACTTAAGAGTTAAGACACCACACAAATCAGATCAAAGCAATGGCATGCAAGTAATGATTAGCTTCACTATTGCATTCTAATATACTCCATATTTTTTTCACGATCATGCAAAATGTTTGCACGTCTTTGTATTATGATAGAGAAAAAGTTCAATACAACACAACATGCCTTAGCGGCGGACCCTCCTAGTGTAGTGTAAGATATGTTGTTACATTGGACACTGATCAACCCGAATTGTGGCGCCGGCTAGGATTGACAACAAGTTATCAGAAACCTTCAGTCCTTGAACTCCGAAGGCAAGGTCAAGTTATCATGCTGAGCTTATTCCTGCAATAACCTTGCTTACGACCATTGGCAAAGTTTAGATGCAGCTGACTTCATAAGAAACAGAACCCATAGCTCAAAATATTTTACTAGGTGCGAGGTAAACTCAGAACCCATAACTCAGAAGGAAACGAACGAGCTCGGATCCTGGACATTTTAGGTTATACGATTTCACACAATGCAACCCATATTAAGCACTCAGAATTCCAGACACTGCAGAGGCAGGAGCAAAACCTGAACTCATTTCAGATAAACACATACCATGCTACTAATCCAACGTCTCCTGAGGAAGTAGCAAGAAGGTTGAAAACTACTCACACAATACATTTCTTTTGCTACTACTTCATAGATAAGAACGTTGTATTCATTTTTGGACTACATATACTGTAAACTCAGTATAGATGTATGCATGTCTTTATAGAATCAACAAACATAGCATAAGTCTACCTTCGACCTTCGTCTACTTTTCAGTGAAAGTAAATGGAAACTGATATTAAAACATGTCAATTACAGAACTATACCTTCAGTAATTCAGTGCCTTTAATATTATTTAGTCTCCCATAAAACAACAGATGCTCTCTTCCCGTTTATTTTCCCCCAAAGTAAGCTGCATCAAATTCAAAGTGCATGAGAACTGATGGCACTAGAATGCAACAGTAATCTGCAGAAACAGGTTTGAGATAGAAAATATCAGTCGTCATATCCATTCATGATTCATGTACATAGGCAGTGCCAGATGTTGGTGAAATAAGCCCAGTCATAAACAGGGAAAAAATATGTCGCTGAGTGCATAATATCACCTAAATTTTGTCGAAAGAAAAAAATCAAAGTAATAGGCTATGTTGCTGTACCATACTGATGAAGGATCTTTTCCTAGCTCCATTCGGGCCAAGCTCCACTCTGCTCTACTGTATTGCTTCTTCAGTTGAGGTGCAGCTCCACTCTGCTTTTGGAGCGCCGGCGACGACCGACGGTGACGAGGCAGGCCGCAGGCGTCGCTTACACCTTAACTAATCCGGTCTTGTTACAAAACCCAATCGTAGCACATCACAACTCGTATACTGAATCCGATTCGAACGCACGGTCACATTTAACCGCCGTTATAAATAAACGAAGAAGAAGGCTGCAGGGTGCACGCATCCGATCGGACTCCAATCGATCGCCATGCCGCCGGAGGAAACACCGGGCCTCGTGGCCGCGAGCGACGAAGCCGTCCACCATGTCCACCACGCGCCGCCGTCGTCGGTGATAATAGGCCACCGCGACCACAAGCGGAGGCGGACGAAGCACAGCGTGAACGACGATGCTCTTCCTCAAGAATTCACCGCGGCGCGGTCGACGATCGACGCCGACCGCGGCGCCACAGAGCCCGCCACGCCCACGGGTGGAGCGCACCGCAGCCAGAGACGCGCGCCGGCGGTGGAGAGGAATACGGGTGCTGGTGGCTTGTCGAGCAGGGACGACAAGGCATCACCATCCGTGGATCCACCACCAGCTTCGAGCAAGGCAATCCGCGTCAAGCACTCATCATCGTCGTCGTCGTTCGTCATCGGCGGCGGCGGCAAACAACATCCGGCCGCCGGCAGCGGCAGCTCGCCGGGAGGCGGCAGCCACTCCTATTACGCCAGCAATCACGCAGCTGCTGCGCCGAGTTCTTCTAAGAGGCTTACCATCCGAGGACCGGCCGCCCCGCCGCCGCACCCTCCGGCTAAGGCGAGACGGCCGCCCTCGGCGTCCGAGCCCTCTGCTGCCGTGCCGCTGGAGCCGGATGACGGCGACGAGCGCTTCCGCCAGGGCGTGGAGGTGTTCGGGGAGTGGGACGTTGCCACCCAACAAGCGGCGGTGAACCGCTTCGTCAGGCAGCAGTCGCCGCCGAAGGGAGACGGCTTCTCGTTCTGGCTCACCCCAGATGAGGCAGAAGCTGACCTGAAGTACGTTCACGAGATGGTGGAAGCCCAAAGGACGGGCAAGGCGGCGGCTTCCGGATCCGGCAGCGGTAAACCTCGCCGGCACTGACACGTCATGAGTTCTTGCGTAAATCTTCTTGTCCATGAGTTTCTTCATTGTCGATTTCGATACATTCTGCCTTGACGGAGCTGTGGATTTTACTCTTCGATTTCGGTATATCTTGGATCGACAGAACTGTGGAATAATTTTACTCTTCTCCTATATTTTAGGTCATTTTTTTATTGTTGTTGTTCAGTTAAAATGTAATCTTGTCATTGTTTGATTATGGAAAAATATTTTTATGAATTATTTCTTGTGAGTTGTCCTTTTAATTGTAGTAGTTATTGGTTAGAATTCATGAAATTTGTCTTTTTTCATCATAATAAAACTTACATCTCGACATAGGGAGTATTTAGGTTCAAAAAATGGAGAGGCATGACCTACTCCAGCCAGTTATATTTGACTAAATTTTGTGTTAAACTATAGTATGTTTTTATAATAACCAAGAGGGAGGAGAAGAGCTATTCAGGCTAGTAAACATCACAAACCATTGATGAATCTATTCTAGCAGAATATAGAACCGAACGTCCACCAGTATTTGCGTGTAAACATACAAATGAATTGGCCATGGCAACGAGCTTTACAATACAAAGAAAAAACGAAAAAAAAAAAGGTGATTTATGAGTCAGAGACACAAGCTGGCCCTGCAATCACCTAGTAAACTAGTAAATCCGTTATAGTACATTTCTAGTCCGAGATAACTTCATCGTGCTCGTGCACCAAGTCGCTTTCCATAGTCCACAGCAAACCGCAGGTGTCGTATACAATGTAAAATTTCCAAACGTTTACGTCAAACCACAGCTAACCTTGGGTGACGACTGATGACAACCGCTACAAAGTAAACGCCTCGGGTCAAGAAGCAAGAGAGGTCAGCGACATTTCCTCCATCGATCTGCAACCTTCTTGCAGCTCCACTTGCCCAGTGTCGACCGCGACATCAATGACTGCTTTGAATCATAATGCATGTCCGTTCTTATATAAATCTTGATTGGATGATTTCATCATCCTCACCATCATGCTCCTTCTTGGCAAAATCATGCATGTTCCTGGTCGGAAGGGGGTGCGCCCTTGTCTCAAATTCTGTATGCAACAACAAAAAACAAACAGGTTTTGTATGTTGAAACAGGTAAGACCGTAAGAGAAATGATGTCAAATGAAACAGAATAATACGTGATGTTAATTGTTAACAGTTTCAAGAGGAATAAGTAATGGATGATTAGTACACGAATTATCATACTGTTCTGGGAAGGAGTTCCTCAGACGTAACGTGGCAATAGTCACCCAAGAGCAATGAACCCACATGTCAGCAACAATGACAGGTGCAGTTATGTTTGATGATCTATTCCTGCAAGAAAGTCAAGCTTATCAATAGACTGTAGCAGGCGGCTCAGATGAAGCGTCATGTTGTGAACTGAGAAAACACTGTCAATGTAGCAGATAACCCTCCACCCAGATTTTCTTTTGGTGACTGCCTTGTCCTGAAAGACAACAGCTTGTCCTCATGCTCTATCTTGATCAGACTCCTTTGGCCCTATAGCCTCTCAGGACACAATTTATGCCTCTGCCTGCTTCCATGCTGATTTCCAGGGAAAACACATGCAGGAACTCCACATCTCACCATGAAGTGCTGCAACACTTTCCCACATCTTTCCTTGGCTTTGCTCTTGTTCTGCTCCTCTTGTTGGCCTCTCACACAAGTTCTTGCACTGAGCAAGAGAGCAACTCCCTCCTACAGTTCCTTGGTGGGCTTTCACTGGACAACAACCTCACTCTGTCATGGAAGAACGGCACATAATGCTGCACATGGGAAGGGATCACCTGCAGTCCAGAGAGGAAGGTCACTGATGTCTTCTTGGCTTCTAGGAGCCTTCAGGGATCCATCTCACCTTTCCTTGGTAATCTCAGTAGCTTGTTGCGCCTCAACTTATCATACAATTGGCTGTCTGGTAGCCTACCACTGGAATTGGTGTTCTCCAGGAGCATCATCATCCTTGATGTCAGCTTCAATCAACTCAGCAGAAACCTCCAGGAACTGCCATCTTCAACCCCTGTCCGGCCTATCAAGGTACTGAACATCTCAAGCAACTTATTTACAGGGCTGTTTCCATCCACCCCTTGGGAGTCGATGAGTAGTCTGGTTGTACTCAACGCCAGCAACAATAGTTTCGTTGGGAAAATACCAGCAACATTCTGTGTCAGTGCTCTGTCCTTTGCAGTGCTTGAGCTCAGCTACAACCAATTCAGTGGAAGTATCCCTCCATGGCTTGGTAATTGCTCCGTGATGACATCTCTCAGTGCTGGGCACAACAACCTCAGAGGGACTCTTCCAAATGAGCTCTTCAGTATTACTTCGTTGGAGCACCTATCTCTTCCTAATAATCAGTTGGAAGGATCACTCAGAGGCATCACCAGGCTCACAAATCTGATAACCATTGATCTAGGAGGGAATGAATTCAGTGGAAATATACCAGATTCTATTGGTGAACTTCAGACGTTGGAGGGAATTCATTTGGACCACAACCGCATGTCTGGGAAGCCACCTTCAACTTTGAGCAACTGCACAAAACTTGTAACCATAGACCTCAAGAACAACACGTTCAGTGGAGAGATCACCAGGGTCAATTTCTCCACACTTACCAATTTAAAAACTTTAGATCTTGCATGGAACAAGTTCACTGGAACGATTCCAGAAAGCATATACTCATGCAGCAATCTAATAGCATTGCAGCTATCTTGGAACGAGTTCCCCGGCCAATTGTCAGAAAGAATTAGTGATTTGAAGTTTCTCTCATTCCTATCACTTGTTAGCATCTGCCTTACAAATATCAGCAGTGCATTTCAAATCCTTAGGAATTGCAGGAACCTGACCACTCTGCTAATTGGGTACAACTTCATGCATGAGACCATGCCAGAGGATGACAGAATTAGTGGTCTTGAGAATCTTCAGGTTCTTTCCATGGAAGGTTGTTCATTGTCAGGAAAAATACCTCCTTGGTTATCAAAGCTCACAAATTTGGAGATGTTAATCTTATATAACAATAAGCTAACATGGATAATACCTGACTGGATGAGTAACCTAAACTCCCTCTTCTATATAGACATATCAAACAACAGTCTTACAGGGGAAATTTCAACAGTTTTAATGGAGATGCCTATGCTACAAACAGACAAGGTTGCACCAAAGACGTTTGAGCTCCCAGTTTATGAGACCCAATCACTTCAATACCGCATGACCAGTGCTTTTCCTAAAGTACTGAATCTAGGAAACAATGATTTCACTGGTGTCATCCCCAAACAGATTGGTCAACTGAAAGCACTCCTTGTACTCAATTTGAGCTTCAACAAGTTATCTGGACAGATCCCACAGCCAATCTGCAAGCTCACAAACTTGCAAATACTTGACTTGTCAAGTAATAATCTCAATGGTATGCTTCCAGATGAACTGAACGATATGCACTTCCTTACCCAATTCAACATTTCCAATAATGACCTAGACGGATCTGTTCCAACTGTAGGCCAGCTTAGCACGTTTCCAAACTCTAGCTTTGAAGGCAACCCAAAATTGTGCGGTCCCATGCTTGTGCATCATTGCAGTTCAGCAAAAACACCATTGATCTATAAGAAACAACAGAACAAAGAGGCCATGTTTGTGCTTGCATTTGCTGTAACTTTTGCAGCGATTGTTGTCCTATTCTTGCTGGTGTGTTTCCTTTTTTTCTTAAGGAGAAGTTTCATAACCAGAAACAAGAGCAACAACAAGGATGTTATGGAAGGAATGGCATCCAACTTCAATTCACAGCAATCCTTGGTGATGGTTCCACAAGGCAAGGGAGAAAAAGATAAGCTCACGTTCACTGATCTTGTGAAGGCTACAAATAACTTTGACAAGGAGAATATCATAGGCTGTGGAGGTTATGGTCTTGTTTACAAGGCACAGCTACCCGATGGCTCCAAGGCCGCCATCAAGAAGCTCAGTGATGAAATAGTCTTAATGGATAGGGAATTCAGTGCAGAAGTCGATGCACTCTCAATGGCACAGCATGACAATGTAGTGCCACTTTGGGGTTACTGCATCCAGGGAAACTCAAGGTTCCTCATATATTCCTACATGGAGAATGGCAGCCTGGATGATTGGCTTCACAACAGGGATGATGATGCAAGCTCATTCCTTGACTGGCCAAGGAGGCTAAAGATTGCACAAGGAGCAAGCCGGGGTCTGTCCTATATCCACAATGTCTGCAAGCCTCACATTGTTCACCGTGACATCAAGTCTAGCAACATCCTACTTGACAAAGAATTCAAAGCCTATGTTGCAGATTTTGGTCTATCCAGATTGATCCTTCCCAGCAAAACTCATGTCACGACCGAGTTGGTTGGCACTCTCGGTTACATTCCCCCTGAGTATGTGCAAGGGTAGGTGGCTACTCTAAGAGGCGATATGTACAGTTTTGGGGTAGTCCTGCTTGAACTACTCACAGGTCAGCGGCCCATTCCGATCTCTTTTGTGTCAAAGGAACTCGTCCAGTGGGTATGGGAAATCAGATCTGAAGGAAAGCAGATTGAAGTTCTGGATCCAGCACTCCGGGGCACAGGGTATGATGAGCAAATGCTGATGGTGCTTGAAGCTGCCTGCCAGTGTGTCAATCGTAATCCATCCATGAGGCCAACAATAAAGGAAGTAGTCTCTTGTCTGGACAGCATAGCCGCCAACCTGAACATGCAAGATATTTCAGTGAACACAGAGTAATGTGCATGATAAGTGTACTTGAGTGCATAAGATGTATACGTTCACAAACCCTAGTTCTGCTGCCTTACCACACTACCTTTTGTACAGCTTAACTTACTGATAGACTTTGTTCAATTCACCCCTCTGCCCCCCTCTCGTGAACAACCGTCCATAACAATTCATGAGAAACAAGCTACATTGTAAGACTAATCATGAGTGAAACAGATGTTACTGAAAACTATTCAGTTCCACCTCGATTTGTTCCCATGAATTTCTGGTAAAAAAAAAAAAGATTTGGTCAATTACGCGGCCACAGTTGCAGTGTCAAAACTGCCAAGTAAATGCAAACCGGAAAGGTATCTAGTGATAAAAAAGCAGCAGCATCCTGGACAAAGCAGGATCGAACCAGTGCGACAATCAAATAGGGAGTCAGCAACACCGAAACGGCAAAGGTCAATAATGCCTCCCAATGTGAAGGCCCATCCGCAATCCGCGACCACGCCATCCTCCGCCTGCAGTTGCGACATCAGAGTCGAGCGCTCTGCTAAAACCTATATCTACTCGGAACATCTCTCTCAGCGCATCGAAATCACTGATGAAGTGGCGAATCGAGTAGAGAGTAGTCCCCCACCCGAAAACATCGCCCCACACTACAACAAGTGAAGAGAAGGCAAGAGCGGCGATCAACTGACCCTAGTAGGCGCGCAGCTGGCTCTCCGTGCGGCCGCGCGGACCTCTAGAGACGGCAGCGCCGCCGTTCGCCGGTGCGGCGCGGGGAAAGGAAGCGGAAACGCGAAACGTGGTGAAGGGAGAAAACGCCATTTCGCGAACGTTACATGGGCCGGCAAGCGGGCCCACGAAAGGAAGTACGACCTCTTTGTATACTCCGTACTGATTTAGCCACCTCTGATGTTGGATTTTATATATACAGTATAAATACATGTTTTTACTCTGAAGTCCAAAAATTGGTCATGTCTGTTTTACCAGTGAAGAATTGCATTTTTTAACGTAAAGTGAAGAATTGCATTCACAGGTAATTATAATTTTATTTATGCATAGTACAGAAAACAAACAAAAAATGTGATAAAAAATATTTGTCAATAATATTTAGTTTCAAATGGAGCCACGAAAGCAGCCAAATCCTTTTCGGCCTGGTACTCCACGCGTTTGTAGAAGAGCTGTTGACATCACAAACCATTTGTGCAGCAGACTGCCCAAACCATTATAGCAGAGCAGCCCCAGTGAATATTTGGAGTGAAAATGAACTTTATAAGCCCACCATATTTGCACTAAACTCACAAATCATTGCCCACAAGACAAGGTGCTTTACAAAAAGATAGGGAAAAAAATGTATGCGGTATTTTTTTTTCTGAGATATTTACTGAGTCTGAAACACAAGCCGGCCTGATTTGTTTTCGAAAACCTAAGCCGGCCTGAAATCACCAGCTGAGCCTACACACATTTGCACCAGGTCATTGTCCACTGTCCACAGAAACCCACCGGTGCCGGCAAGATATAAAAAAAAAATGTATGCCGTGTGTTTTTTTCCGAGATATTTTACTGAGTCCGAAACACAAGCCGGCCTGAAATCACCATCTGAGCCTGACACATTTGCACCAGGTCGTTGTCCACAGTCCACCAGAAACCCACAGGTGCCGGCACAATGGAAAATTTTAATTGTCAAACGTGTACGACAGCCACATCTAGCTAGTCTTGATTATGACGACAGCTAGAAAGTAAACGATTCCTTGGGTCAGCAAGAACCATAGCTCGTTCGGCTGGGGCTGGCTTTGGCTGGGCCCCCACAAAAAAATATTGTTTATTCGATCGTTTACTGACAAACTAAACAGTAGCAATGTGATCTCTCTCACATAAACCAACCCCCTCAAAAAACATTGTTTATCCGATCCAAAAGGCGATGATCTCACATAAATGAACCAACAACGAACCGAATGCATCCAAGAAACACCTAGCATAAAATCATCCATTAATCTGAAAAATCTTCTTGCCCTTCTGCAGCCATGTTCATACCCCCATCAATGGATGCTTTGAATTATAGTGTCCAATTTGTCCTTCCGGTTTGTTATAATGAAACTGATAGGAGAAGTGATCCCAAACAAAGTACTAAATCAAGACATGTTGTAGCATTTTTAAAAGTAATCAATCATGTATGGCTGGTCCTTGTATTTAGTACCGTTCCGCACATGGAAATCAGCTTGCAAAATGTTGTTGCAAATGTTAAATCCCGACAAGGATGTGCGTGTAGCAGCCGGCTTGACCAGATTTTTTCTCTTGTTGAATACGACCAGGAAGGTCAAATAAGACGGATAAAAGAATAACGATGGCAGCAGCTGCTCCTGTTTGTACTTCGTGCTCTTTCTTCATCCAATCTCATTTAAATTTACAAACTCTCTGGACACAGCTTACGCCTATGCTTATGCTTCCATGCTGATTTCTTGACAAAATGTGGCCTCTACATTTCTCATTCATGAAATACAGCAACAGATTTCCCACGAGTTTCCTTGGCCTTGCTCTCATGCTGCTCCTCCTCTTCTTGGCATCTCCGACGAGTTCTTGCACCGAGCAGGAGAGTAACTCCCTCCTGCACTTCCTCGCAGGGCTCTCGCAGGACAGTGGCCTCACGAAGTCATGGCAGAATGGTACAGATTGTTGCACTTGGGAAGGGATCACCTGCAGTCCAGACAGGATGGTCACTGATGTCTTCTTGGCATCTAGGAACCTTGAGGGGGGAATCTCACCATTCCTTAGCAATCTCAGTGGTCTACTGAGGCTCAACCTATCCTACAATTCGCTGTCCGGTGTCCTACCATTGGAATTGGTGTCATCCAGTACCATCATCGTCCTTGATGTCAGCTTCAACCAACTCAATGGAGGCCTGCAAGAGCTGCAATCTTCAACCCCACTCCGGCCTCTCCAGGTACTGAACATCTCGAGCAACTTGTTTTCTGGGTGGTTTCCATCCACCACATGGGAGGTGATGAAGAGTCTGGTTGCGCTAAATGTGAGCAACAACAGCTTCACTGGGCAGATACCAGCTACCTTTTGTGTCAGTGTCCCATCCATTGCTGTGCTTGAACTCAGCTACAACCAAATCAGTGGAAGTATCCCTCCAGGGCTCAGTAATTGCTCCAAGCTGACATCTCTAAGTGCTGGGAACAACCGCCTCAGTGGGACTCTTCCAGATGACCTTCTCCATATTGCCTTGTTGGAACACCTCTCTTTTCCAAATAATCAGTTGGAAGGATCAATCGGTGATGTCAGCAAGCTAAAAAATCTGGTAACCCTTAATCTTCAAGGGAATGAGTTCAATGGCGATATACCAGATTCTATAGGTGAGCTTACGAGACTGGAAGAGATTTGTTTGGGCAACAACAACATGTCTGGGGAACTCCCATCAACTCTGAGCAACTGCACAAATCTCATAACTATTGACCTAAAGAGCAACAGTTTCAGCGGAGAACTCACCAAGGTCAATTTCTCCAACTTACCCGATCTAAAAACCATAGATCTTATGGGAAACAAATTCAATGGAACAATTCCAGAAAGCATCTACTCGTGCAATAATCTAACTGCACTGCGACTATCCTCCAATAGGTTCCATAGCCATTTATCAGAAAAAATCAGCAATTTAATGTCCCTCTCATTCCTATCACTTGTTGACATCTCCCTTACAAATATCACAAGCGCATTCCAGATCCTTAAGAGTTGCAGGAACCTGACCACCTTGCTAATTGGACTCAACTTCAAGCACGAAGTCATGCCACAGTATGATAGAATTAATGGTTTTGAGAATCTTCAGGTTTTTTCCGTAAGTGGTTGTTCTTTGTCTGGAAAAATACCTCCTTGGTTATCGAAGCTCAAAAGTTTGGAGGTGTTATCTTTATCCAACAATCAATTGTCCGGATCAATACCTGACTGGATAAGGAACCTAAACTCCCTCTTCTATATAGATTTGTCAAACAACAGCTTCACAGGCGAAATTCCGACAGCCCTAATGGATATGCCAATGCTAAAAACAGGCAGCGTTACACCAGAGGTCTTTGAGCTGCTTGTTTATAAGCTTTATACACCTCAATCACTTCAATACCGCATGCCTAGTGCTTTTCCTAAAGTGCTGAAACTAGGCAATAATAACTTCACTGGTGAGATCCCCAAAGAGATTGGTCAGTTGGAAGGGCTCCATTCACTTGATTTGAGCTTCAACAAATTAACTGGAGAGATCCCAGAGTCTATTTGCAACATCACAAACTTGCAGGTGCTCGACTTATCAAGTAATGATTTGACTGGTACAATTCCAGCTGCACTGAACAACCTGCATTTCCTGTCTCAATTCAATGTTTCTAATAATGACCTAGAAGGGATTATTACAACTGCAGGCCAGCTTGGCACTTTTCCAAGTTCAAGCTTTGATGGCAACCCGAAATTGTGTGGGCCCATGATTGTAAATCATTGTGGTTCAGCTGAAACACCACAGGTCTCAAAGAAACAACACAACAAAAAGGCCATCTTTGTCCTAGCATTTGGTGTATCTTTTGGAGGTATTTCCATCATGTTCTTGCTAGCTTGCCTCCTTTTGTTGTTCAGGAGAACAAGTTTCATGGCTAGAAATAGGAGCGACAAAAAGGATGCCATAGAAGCAATTCCAACCAACTTTAACTCAGAGCAATCAATGGTGATTGTTCCACAACGCAAGGGAGAGCAAAATAAGCTCATATTCACTGATCTTGTGAAGGGTACAAATAACTTTGACAGTGAGAATATAATAGGATGTGGAGGTTATGGGCTTGTATACAAGGCTGAGCTGCCCGATGGCTCCAAGGTTGCAATCAAGAAGCTCAATAGTGAAATGCGCCTGATGGATAGGGAATTCAGTGCAGAGGTTGAGGCGCTCTCCATGGCACAGCATGACCATCTAGTGCCACTCTGGGGTTACTGCATAAAGGGAAACTCAAGGTTCCTCATATATTCCTACATGGAGAATGGCAGCCTGGATGATTGGCTTCACAACAGGGATGATGATGCCAGCACATTTCTAGACTGGCCAATGAGGCTAAAGATCGCACAAGGAGCAGGCCAGGGTCTATCACACATCCATAATGTCTGCAAGCCTCACATTGTCCACCGTGACATCAAATCCAGTAACATCCTGCTGGATAAAGACTTCAAAGCCTATCTAGCAGACTTTGGGCTAGCCAGATTGATCCTTCCCAATAAAACTCATGTTACGACCGAATTGGTTGGCACTCTTGGTTACATCCCCCCTGAGTACTGTCAAGGTTGGGTGGCCACTCTTAGAGGTGATATGTACAGTTTTGGGGTAGTGCTGCTAGAACTGCTCACAGGCCAGCGTCCTGTTCCAATCTCATATAAATCCAAAGAACTCGTCCAGTGGGTGCATGATATGAGATCCCAAGGAAAGAAGATCGAAGTCCTGGATCCGGCACTCCGGGGCACAGGGTATGAAGAGCAAATGTTGAAGGTGCTTGAAGCTGCTTGCAAGTGCGTGAACCATAATCCTAGCATGAGGCCAACTATACAGGAAGTGATCTCTTGCCTGGACAGCATAGATGCCAACCTAAGGATGCAAAATTCAATCAGCATAGAGTAACAACTACATAATAAATTGTACTTTGAGTGCACAGAGTAGAGTGACCTGATCACAGCACTTCCTTTTGTACAATAACAGGCTGCTAAACTCTTGCAATTTATAGTTTCATACATGATTGTGGTATCAAAATCTCAGTTGTAACTAATTAATTGTTTTTCTTCTCTTCTCTGCCCTTGTTTCACAATTCTAATGCTGTACTTTCCACACAGCGCTAGTGCCTAATGTAATTTTGATCAGAGAAAAAAGAATCTAGCTTTTTCCTTTTCCATGAACTGTGAGTGTGAGAAACAAAAAAATTATGTATGGGCAACCATTCTGTTCCTATTCAATTCATTCTCATGAATTTTAGGTTCCTCTTCGGATTTAATTCATTAATTTCAGATAAAAAGGGCTTGGTCAGTTACATACAAAAACGGAAAATATGATGATCACATTAAACAGCAATACTATGCTGAACCGTGAACATTTAGTCTCCTTTTATCTTTTGTCATCATGAATGTAAAACACTGGAATATTTTGTCTTGGAATATTCGAGGGATCAACTCGGATACAAAATGGAATGCCATCCGTGACCATCTTAGTGATAATAACTGTGATGTCTTATGTTTACAAGAAACCAAGCATGAGAGCTTTGATCTATCCTATCTGAGAAACTTTTGTCCTGCCTCTTTTGACTCTTATGTGTATTTACCTTCAGTTGGAGCTTCTGGGGGTTCTATTGTTATTTGGCGAAGTGCTATTCTTTCTAGCACTATGGTGTTCCACAATTCTTATGCTACATCAATTGAGTTTACTTCTCTTCATAATAATGTTGTTTGGGTTCTTACAAACATTTATGCGCCTTGCACTCCTCAAGGCAAAAGAGAGTTTATTAATTGGTTCAAGAATATTCAAATACCTGATCATATTGACTGGTTGGTTCTTGGGGATTATGCTGAGATGTTTTTGTTCAATGAGGCCATTAGTGCCCTTGGTTTAGTTGAGCTTCCACTGAAAGGCAAGCGATTTACTTGGTCCAACAAACAGCACCCACCTCTTCTGGAGAGGTTGGATTGTTTTTTCACTTCAGCCAGTTGGACTCTCAATTTCCCTACAACCAATGTCTCTAGTCTAACTATGGAGACTTTTGATCATGTGCCTTGTCTGATCTCCATCTCAACTGCTATTCCCAAGACTCATATTTTTAGGTTTGAAAATTATTGGTTACAACATGATGATTTTATGAATCAAGTTTCTTCTGGTTGGCACTCTGACTTCAATCATTCTGATGCTGCAAAAATGATCACTGCAAAATTCAAAAACTTGAGAAAAGTTCTAAAGGACTAGAAAAGAACTTTATCCAATCTCAAGCAAAATGTCACAAATATCAAACTTGTTCTTGATTTAATAAATTTTTTGGAGGATTTCAGGGATTTATCTCTTGCAGAATGGAATTTTAGAAAGCTCTTGGAAGATAAGCTTAGTTCACTGTTGCAGCAACAAAAAGCATACTGGAAGCAGAGGGGGGCTGTGAAGTGGGTAACACTTGGTGATGCTAGTACCAAGTTTTTCCATGCCAATGCAATAGTGAAGTATAGAAGAAACCTTATTACTCAGCTTGTTAATGATCAAGGAGATTATTTTTCAATCATAGTGACAAACCAGCATTGATTTGGGACTCTTTTAAGCAAAGACTTGGCACCAGTAATTTTACTGGACTTCAGTTTGATCTTCCAGCTCTTTTTGATAATATTGTTGATCTTTCTGGTTTGACAGCTCAGTTCACTCATGCTGAAATTGATGCAGTTGTCAAAAGTTTGCCTTCAGACAAAGCTCCAGGTCCAGATGGCTTTAACACAGACTTTTTGAAGAAATGTTGGCCTCTTGTTTGTGATGACTTCTACTCTTTATGTGATGCCTTTTATTCAGAAAACATATGTTTGCAAAGTATCAATGGCTCCCATATTACTCTCATTCCAAAGAAAGATGATGCTTTAAAGGTTTCAGATTACAGATCTATTTCTTTGCTCAACAATTCAGTCAAGCTCCTTACTAAATTGCTGGCTAATAGACTTCAAATTGTCTTGCCATCCCTGATACATAAAAATCAATATGGTTTTATTAAGAACAGAACCATTCAAGATTGTATAGCTTGGGCATTGGAATATCTGCATATGTGTCATCAATCCAAGAAGGAGATTATAATCTTAAAATTGGACTTTGAGAAAGCTTTTGACAAAGTGGAGCATGGTCTCATGTTGAAAATCATGGAACACAAAGGATTCCCATCTAAATGGCTCAATTGGATGAAGCTAATCTTTAACTCAGGCACTTCTTCAGTACTTTTAAATGGGGTACCTGGAAATGGATGAAGCTAATCTTTAACTCAGGCAGGGGGGACCCCCTCTCTCCATTGCTTTTTGTTTTGGCAGCAGATCTTCTCCAATCTGTTCTTAATTCAGCCACAAGAAGCAACCTTTTGACTTTACCTTTGCCACTTCCCAGTGATGAAGACTTCCTAATTCTCTAATATGCTGATGATACTCTTATCTTCATGCCAGGGGATGAGAATCAATTGCTGCACCTAAAAGATATGTTACATTCTTTTGCTCTGAGACCACTGGTTTATATGTTAATTTTGAAAAGTCTTTTATGGTGCCTGTCAATATTTCAGAAGAAAGATTAAATATTTTGGCAAATACTTTGGGATGTTCCAAACAATCCTTGCCTTTTACCTATCTGGGCTTACCACTGTATCAAAATGTGAAAGGAGACTGGTGGCTTTCTCATCCTTTTTGACTGAAGCAGGCAGATTGCAGTTAACTAATGATGACCTCATAGCTTTACCCACCTTTACTATGTGCACTTTCTTATTGCCAAAGTCTGTTATTAAGCAAATAGACAAATTCAGAAAACATTGTCTCTGGAGAGGTTCAGACCTTAATAATAAGAAGCCACCAAAAGCAGCATGGCCAATGGTACGTTCTTAAGACTCAGAATGAAAGCCTTTTGATGAAATATTTGCATAAATTTTTCAATAGGATGTCAGTGCCTTAGGTTCAGCTGGTGTGGGTGAGGGTTTAGCCTAGTGCTTACCCATGTATCTAGTTATCTACTTAGCTATTTACTATTCACTGTCTAGCTGTTTTCAGGTGCCTTAGCATCCAAGCTAGCATCTACTTTATACACTAGAATATGTTGTAGTAGTTGAGAACTTCCTGTATCCCAAGTTTGCTTTTCCTATATAATGCAATCAAGCGACTAAGTGCTAAGCTGCCCTCTGGCATGACAAATTCCACTTGGCTAGCTACTTACTTGCAACAATTAGAGCGGTTAGGAGAGAGCGGAGGCCATGTCCACCTCCAATGAAGCCACGAGGCAAGCGGCCCGCCACGCCGCCGCCAACACAGGCGGAGTAGTGGTGGTCAATCCTGGCGCCGATCGCGGGCGCTGGCCAGCTGCATGCCGCGCGCAGCCATGCAAGAAGATCGAGGCTGCCAGGCAGGCAGCGGCCAACACGGCCGCCGTGCTACGCGCAGAGTTGGAGCGGCAGCCCAGGGAGCCGTCACGAAGTAGGGTGCGCCGCCGGATCCCATCGCCATCTCTGGAGCGCCGTCGGGGACGCGAAGGCCATCGCGGGGCGCCAGCGGCCGTCCAGACGATGTACAAGAACTCCGGCACGGGGACGCCATGGCCGATGCTGACAAAGACCAACTACCACGAGTGGAGCCTGCTCATGAAGGTGAAGATGCAGGCGAGCCAGCTCTGGGACGCCATCGAGTACGGTGACCTCCCGTACCAAGACGATCGGCGTGCGCTCGAGGCCATCATCATCGGTGCCACCGGAGATGGGCGCACCGCTTGCGAACAAGGCGGCAACCAAGGAGGCGTGGGACTCCATCGCTGCGGCGCGCATCGGCGTCCACCGCGCCACGCTGCAACGGCTACGCAAGGAGTGGGAGAACCTCGCCTTCCGTCCCGGTGAGCAGGTCGAGGACTTCACCCCCGCCGCTCCACGCTGAAGTAGCAGATGGCCTACCACGATGACAAGGACCTCGACAAGGAGCGGGCGGTGGAGAAGCTTCTTCGCAGCGGCACCGAAGAAGTACGCCCAGCTGAAGATCGCGATCGAGACCCTCCTCGACTTCCAAGACCTCACCATCGAAGAGGACGCCGAAAGGCTAAAGATAGTGGACGATCTCGAGGAAGAACCTCCGTCCGAGCCCATCTCCGTTGGCGGGAAACTGATGTACACCGAGTAGCAATGGCTCGCTCGGCAGAAGCAAAGAAGAAAGGAGATGGCTCCGGCTGGCTCCAGCTCGTCCAAGGAACCCCATCGGCATCCTCACGGCGGTAGGAAGCAGAAGCCCAAGGGCGACCGTGGCGAGCGGGGCGTGACCGTGGCGGCGGTGGGCAAGGAGGAAAGGCTGGTGGCACCGGTGGTGAACGCAAGGCAAACCGTGGCGACACCTGCCTCAACTACCATCACGCCGGCCACTGGGCGAAGGATTGCCCTCAGCCTCGACACGAGCGTGGCAGCGCGGCGCATCTCGTGGAAGTGGATGACGACGAGGCGGCTCTGCTTCTCGTTCATGGCTTCCTAGAGCTGAAAACAGAGGAGGACATCCTCTGCTCCAAGGCTGACGCCAACCTCAACATCAACGAACCCCGGGCTCATGTGTTCCTCAACACCGGCTCTGGTGTGGACAAGTTGGATGGCTAGTACCTCGACAGCGGCGCTACCCACCACATGACCGGCCGTCGCGAACTCTTCTCCACCTCGACACCTCTGTTCGCGGCTCGGTGCGGTTTGGCGACGCGTCAAGGGTGGAGATTCAAGGCGTCGGCTTGATCATGTTCCAAGCCAAGACCGGCGAGCACCGAGTCTTGCATGGCATCTACTTCATCCCGGCACTACGCAAGTCCATCATGAGCCTCGGCCAGCTCGATGAGGGCGTGTCCAAGATGGAGATCAACAAGGGCGTCCTACACATCTGGGATCACTACGCCGCCTCCTCGTCAAGGTGAACCGCGGGCCTAGCCACCTCTATGTCCTCCATCTTGAGGCCGTGAAGCCACTCCGCCTCGCCATGAGGAAGGATGACGACGCCTGGCGCTGGCATGAGCGGTTCGGCCACCTCCACTTCGAGGCACTACACCAGCTCGGCAAGCAGGCTATGGTCCGTGGCATGCTGGTGATCAAGCACGCCGAACAAGTCTGACGACACCTACATCACGACAAAGCAGTGCCGACACCCCTTCCCTCAAGAGGCCTAGTACCGCGCGCAGAAGGAGCTGAAGCTCGTCCACGGCGACCTTTGCGGGCCCGTGACACCGGCGACTAAAGGAGGGCGGCGCTACTTCCTCCGGATGGTGGACGACGCATCTCGCTTCATGTGGGCTGTCCTGCTGCCATCCAAGGATGCTACCACGGACGCCGTCAAGAAGATTTAGGCCAACACAGAGAAGGAGAGCGGTCGTAAGCTCTGGGTACTACGCATCGACAACTATGACAAGTTTACCATCGCGGAGTTTGCCGACTACTGCACGGGAGAGGGCATCCAGTGCCACTTCTCAACGCCTCACTCGCCGCAGCAAAATGGCATGGTGGAACGCCGGAACCAAACCATGGTGGCCACGGCTCGGGCGTTGCTGAAGCAGAGGAAGATGCCAGCCAAGTTTTGGGGGGAGATGGTGATGACGGCAGTCCATCTGCTCAATCGCTCACCAACGCGGAGCTTGTAGGGCAAGACCCCCTATGAGGCCTGGCATGGGCGCACGCCGTCGGTCGGCCACCTAAAGACATTTGGCTGCGTCACCTACACCAAGGATCTGGGGCAGCTCCGCAAGCTGGATGATCGCGGCAAGCCCGGCGTCTTCATCGGGTACGCGGAGGGAGCCAAGGCATACCACATCTTGGACCCTGCGACGCGGCATGTTAGGATCGGCCGCGACATCATCTTTGACAAGGGGTGTGGCTGGGATTGGTCTACCCCGGACGCCGGCAGCTCGGCCGCAGCGGCGAGCGACTTCATCGTTGAGTTCTAGGAGACTGGAGGAGCCAGGGGAGCATAAGATGCTTCTCTAGTGGCGGCCAGAGCTACATCGCCGGTGCCATCACACTCTACACCGTGCTCGCCGTCATCAAATCCGGGGGAGCCTGGAGGAACATCGGTAGCAACTGTCGCTCCTCCAGCACCCCAGCCAGCCTCGCCAATGCCACCGCCAGCGTCCCCTGCTGCTCCTACTACTTCACCGGCATCACCAGCGGCAGCAGCTGTGGCTGGAGACCAAGTGGAGTTTGCCACTCCACTAGAGGATGATGAAGACAGATTCAACGCCTACTACGACGATGAGCCGTTGTGATACCGCATGATGACGAACATCATCGGTGACCATCCTCCTCCTCCGTCGCCTCAACGCCTCTTCGCCGAGCTTCACCTCACACACGCCAATGAGCCTGCCAACTACGCCGAGGCCAAGGATGATTCGGCATGGCGGGCGGCAATGGAGCAAGAGCTCAAGGCGGTGGAGCAGTACCGGACCTAGGAGCTGGTGCCTCTCCCTGTCGGTCACCGGCCCATCACTCTAAAGTGGGTGTTCAAGCTCAAGAAGGATGAGGTGGGCGCGGTGATCAAGCACAAGGCAATACTTGTGGCGCGCAGCTTCGTTCAGCAAGAAGGGGTGGACTACGATGACGCATTTGCTCCGGTGGCGCGCATGTAATCCGTCAGGGGCCTCTTCGCGCTGGCGGCTCAAGAAGGCTAGCGCGTCCATCACATGGATGTCAAATCGTCCTTCCTTAACGGCGACCTCAAGGAGGAGGTATACGTGCAGCAATCGCCCGGCTTTGTCGTCGCCGGAGAAGAGGGGAAGGTCTACCGTCTCCGCAAGGCCCTCTACGGCCTGCGGCAGGCTTTGCGCGCCTGGAACGCCAAGCTAGATGCCACACTCAAGGAGATGGGCTTCTAGCAAAGTGCTCACGAGGCGGCGATGTACCGGCGAGGCAGTGGACGCTCTGTCCTGCTCGTCAGCGTCTACGTCGATGATCTGATCATCACCGGCGCAGAGCATCGAGAGGTGGAGGCGTTCAAGGCTCAGATGAAGAAGATTTTCGATATGAGTGACCTTAGCCTCCTCAGCTTCTACCTCGGCGTTGAGGTGCATCAAGATGCCACCGGCATCACCCTCCGTCAGACACATTATGCCAACAGGATTCTGGAGCTCAGCGGAATGGCTGGCTGCAACCCTGCCCATACTCCAATGGAGAAGCGGCTAAGGCTTAGCAGGCACAGCACAACGGCGGAGGTCGATCCCACACACTATCGGCACCTCATCGGTAGTCTGCGCTACCTGGTGCATACTCGCCCCAATCTGGCATTCGTTGTTGGCTTTGTCAGCAGGTTCATGGAGCGGCCTACGGTGGAGCACCAACAAGCTATCAAGCGCATTCTCCACTATGTCGCTGGCACGCTCAACTACGGTCTGCACTTCACCAAGGCACCCGGCTCTGCTCGCTTCGTCGGCTACTGCGATAGTGACCTCACCGGCGACATCGACACAAGCAAGAGCACGAGTGGAACACTCTTCTTCCTTGACAATTGCTTGGTCAGCTGGCAATCAATCAAGCAGAAGGTGGTGGCGCTCTCCAACTGCGAAGCAGAGTACATTGCCACTTCTACTGCTGCAACCCAGGCTCTATGGCTCTAAAGGCTGCTAGCAGAGCTCCTCGGCAGGCATGTCGAGGTGGTGGGGCATGTCGAGGTGGTGGAGCTGAAGGTGGACAGCAAGTCGGCCCTCGCTCTGGCCAAGAATCCAGTCTTCCATGAAAGGAGCAAGCACATAAGGATCAAGTACCACTTCATCCGCAGCTACCTGGAAGATGGAAGCATCAAGGCCGATCACATCTCAACTACTGATCAGCTTGCAGACATTCTCACCAAATCCTTGGGCAGAGCCAAATTTGAAGAGATGAGGGAGAGAATTGGTCTGAGGCAGATCATTCCCAAGGCAGGACACAAGGCTAAGGGGGAGAATTGAGGGTTTAGCCTAGTGCTTACCCATGTATCTAGTTATCAACTTAGCTATTTACTATTCACTGTCTAGCTGTTTTCAGGTGCCTTAGCATCCAAGCTAGCATCTACTTTATACACTAGAGTATGTTGTAGTAGTTGAGAACTTCTTGTATCCCAAGTTTGCTTTTCCTATATAATGCAATCAAGCGGCTAAGTGCCAAGCTGCCCTCTGGCAAGAGAAATTCCATTTGTCTAGTTACTTACTTGCAACAGTGGGATCACTATTATTCTAGAAATAACTTGCCCATTTCAGGCAGAAGAATAAGAGGTTCCTTTTGGTGGAGAGATATTCTAAAGATGCTTGATTCTTATAAAAGTATAGCAAGGATCAATTTACAGGATGGCTCTACCTGTTTCCTTTGGTTTGATCTCTGGAATGAGAGAATCTATAATCAGTTTTGCCCTGAGCTTTTTACCTATGCCAAATCCCAACATATTTCTTTAAGTATGGCTGTCTCTACAGTTCCACTTCAAAATCTTCCATCTTCCTTTGTCCATTGAGTCTTATGGATAGTTTCAGGAGTTGTCCAGTGCTCTTCAGTCACTCCAACTCACTCAATCATCTTATGTTTCGTCTTATGTTTGGGGTTCTTCTCTCTATTTATCAAGACAGGCCTATAGGCAGTTGATTGGTCATCGTCAGATACATATATCTCATCGATGGTTGTGGGCATCTGCATGTCAAAACAAAATAAGTTCTTCTTTTGGCTTATTTTAAAAGATAGATTGAGTACCAGAGCTTTACTGAGATGTCGGGGCATGCATCTTGAGGATCATAATTGTGTTTTTTGCACCCTCGTCGTTGAAGAGGACTTGCTTCATATGCTCTTTCATTGCCCTTTTGCTATGGCTTGCTAGTTTAGCCTAAATGTTATCTATAAACTCTATCAAGCTAAACCCCACTAGCTATTTCTCTAAACATGCAAGCTGTCCACCTAATCAGTCCACTATCGAATGCATTTATGACCAACTAGCATTTGCAATTATGATCTATATATCAACAAGACACATCATCCACTAACATGCATTTAGTTGTCCACATCAGCGTGCCACGTCATCCACTAACATTAACTTATAATTGTTGATCCCTTTGTATAAGTAATTTTATTCCAAATCATCAGCAATTTCCACAGCAACACGCGGGGTATTCGCCTAGTTATACCAAATTCTGAAGATATCTTTCTCATTTTGGAAGGCATCAGATATCAGTTAAGGGTACCTTTCTTCATGGAGATCATTGTCACAATGTGTTGGGCCATTTGGATTATGAGAAATGATATCATCTTCAGAAATCTTGCACACTCAGTTCAAAGATGCAGAAGTGTTTTCAGAAAAGAATTTGCTCTAGTTATTCTAAGAGCAAAAGCATGTTTTCACCCTTTCATAGATCAATGGCTAGACAACTTTGTGTAATTCTTGCTATTTTCTTTCTCACTTTTTATGTGTCTTGATCAGTTTGTTGTAAGACTCTGTAAAACTTTGTATATACTTTAATAAAATTCCAGTAGGGGCTCCACCCCTCCTGTTTCATAAAAAAAACATGAAGGAAAGTAAAGTAAAGTGTCACCACCAATAACAAAATGCTCCTAGAATAGAAATGCAAAGGAAAGTAAAGTGTCACCAACAATAACAAAATGGGCAAATCGATGACTGATTCCCGAACCGTGAAGGATCTCCATGTACTGCGTCTCTATCCTATGCATGAAGCAGCGACCTCAGATTCGAGTCCTATGCTGAACCCTATCAGCTCATAGCCTCATACCATCTCAACGTATCCGCAGTAGGGCATAATAGAAAATGTAGCCCCAAGGACATTACTGCTAACACATCGCAATCAGCGAGCATATGGGAAGCACCCTACCTCAGTAAGAGTGCCGTTGAATTTCCGTGTGTCTGCTCGGGTTCCCGCGGACGACAGCGCCGCCGTTCACCTGTGAGGAAATTCATCTCGGAAAAGAAGAACAAAAACGGGAGAGATAAGGTTGGGGACTGGAAGGATGGGTCCACGAGAAGCCCCTATATGAAGTATTGAGCAGTGAAATTGAGCAACATCGGCCATCTTGGCCCAGAAAAAAGTGCATATTTTCTCCTTTTTCTAGGGGAGGGGGGAGGACAGTTTTTTTTCAGTAATCTGCAACTTCCAAAGTTTGTGGTGGGAAAATGTCATTCACTGATAAATAAATAAATATTTCTCAAAAAAAGATAAATAAATAAATTGGTAACAATTTTAAAAGTAGGATTTTTATTTTAACATAATGTTAAGGTTTAACTCCTTTCTCCCTCTTCTGGCGTCTTAGCGACAGTGGAGAGCAGTGTGTAATAACGTGTTGAGTGAAAAATGTCGCATAGGTGAAAATTACCGATGTCTCTCATTGATGAACAGTACATGTATATATATACAACAGGTTGTCAGTGACTCAGTGAAAAGGTGTCTATCTATCTTGTCTACAGGAACCATCATTACTAGTTGCTAATGAGGAGATTAACATTTTGATCACTAAATAAGGTGGTGTTTGGATCATTAGTTCTCTAAACTTTAGTCCTGTTGGACTATTTGGATCTATGGGCTAAATTTTAGTCCACTAATCTATAAATGACTGATTTATCCTCATTTAATTATCCATGCACAACCATACATGTGAGCGGCAATAGGGTATAGGGCGTCCAGCGCCCGCCACGAGGGAGTTTAGCCCAGTTTATGGCCTCTTTGGAGCAAAAGATTTTAGCCCAATTTTTAACCATTTGCTCACTTTTAGCCCCCTGTTTGATCTCATAGCTAAAAAAAAGCTAAAAGTGCAGGGCTAAAGCTTCACCATGGGATCAAACAGGACCTAATTAATCTTAACTTATACCGTGTGTTTTCCTCTCAAGTCCTCCTCACTACTATATAATGATTTGATTTAACACATAAAAGGTTATACACGTTAACTCAATAATGAATTTTACTTTTATCTAAGTTTAAAAATCCCAAACACAAAAGGAGTGCGTTAAAATATCATTTGTTTTTATAACCGTTGAAATATCATTATCGTCATCCTGGTGAAGCAAATGACAGCACTCAACGTGACTCCGCGTGCACATGCATGTCCCTCTAATTAAATCCAACAATTCTAACCACGCCGTCCTCCTGGTCCAGCAGGCAGGATGATATCCTCTGCGGTCGGAATTGGTTCCTCAGAAGTCAGAAGGCAGCTGCAAAGCGATACGGATAACCTTGGCTAGCTCTCGCCATGGCCGACGCTGCGGGGAGGAGGCTGGCCCGCGTCGCCGCCCACCTCGTTCCGTCGTCGTCGTTCCCGGTTACGCACGCCACCGTCCCTCCCCTGGCGCCTTCCTCCACGGCAGCGTCGTCGTCGTCGTCGTCGTCCTCGCCGGCGAGGGACAGCTACCGGCGCGTACACGGCGACGTGCCGTCGGAGCCACCGGAGTGGCGCGCCGCCACGGACGAGTCGGGGAAGGAGTTCGTCGACATCGTCTACGAGAAGGCCGTAGGAGAGGGCATCGCCAAGGTGAGTCTCCCTGCTTCCGTCGACATCCTTTGTGAAGTTTTGGATTCAATTCCTGTCAACAGTGCAGCTGCTCGATTGTGGATTTCCAAGAACTTTAATCGTTCGCTGCTTATGGATTACAATTACAGTTACACGGGTCTTGCATTTGGTGTTCTGTTCAATGATGCGTATGTATTGCTGCTGTAGATCACCATAAACCGGCCAAACAGAAGAAACGCGTTCCGTCCGCTGACCGTGAAGGAGCTTATGCGCGCATTCAACGATGCTAGAGATGATAGTTCCATTGGAGTCATCATTCTTACAGGGAAGGTACTACTACTACCGATGCTTTTAGAGGAGAAACAAAAGAAGAAGAAGAAACATTTGTGGAGCTGGGTTAGCTGTCGGAGATAAGATAAGCTTATTTTGGATGTTTTGGTTGACCAGGGAACCGAGGCGTTCTGCAGCGGCGGTGACCAGGCGTTAAGAGATTCTGATGGATACGTTGACTTCGATAGCTTCGGCCGCCTCAACGTTCTAGATCTCCAGGTCAGACCGCACCTCTTCGACACTTTTATGCATGAGTAAATAAACTTGATAAGTTATGAGGCATGATTATTGTTTTCTGTAAGAGAATCGTTGTTGTGCTGAACTTTTCTTTTGAGAATGAATTATTTTTTAGAAAAATTGCACGTCTTCTATCAATGATTTCTTTACGCGCAATGCAGGTGTCCACTTGTAGTGCAGGTGATTTCTTTAGTAGGTTTGAATTGATTTACATCGTTCAGCTTCAACACATAATATGATGATAGATAGTTTGACTAGAATTCCTGACTACTGAATATATATGCTGATGTCCCGCTTAGTAAATTTGCAGGAGCGGATTTTGTTTGTCATGTTGCCACTTGTAGTCTTAGTGTGTAAAATTAAATGATAATCTTTTAGTTCATAAGACATTAGCACTCTATCGTTAATACTAAGAAAATCAGATGAATCATTTCTTCAGGTGCAAATTCGCCGTCTTCCAAAGCCTGTTATTGCTATGGTATGATTATCATCATTGTTATTCATCTTTTCCTATTTCCTTACTTCATCTTATCTTATACACTGATTTCCTGTCATCATTTACTATCAGGTTGCTGGTTATGCTGTTGGTGGTGGGCATGTCTTGCATATGGTGTGTGACATAACAATTGCAGCAGACAATGCGATATTTGGGCAGACAGGGCCCAAGGTGATTTTCTGGTCTATTTTGTATCTTGGTGTATAGGATGCAGATAATGCCAAATACCAATAAAGTGAAATAATCAGTGTCCTTCTAGAATTACCTTTTTTATGTTTATTAACTAATCATTTTCCTTTCTTTAACCGTAACAGTAAACATGATGTATATTTAACATCCCATCTTGTACTTCGTATCACAGGTTGGAAGCTTTGATGCTGGTTACGGATCTTCAATAATGTCCCGGTTGGTGAGTTATCATGCTGATCTATCGGTTACTTGCTCAGATGTTCGTCACGGTGTCCTAGCTACAACACATTTCAATCTAGTTCTAGTGAGACATTACTCCTATCATACATTGTTCAGAAAAAGAAACAAAGCACCTTCAATACCCCCAAAGAGTTTCTTCTGAATAACATATCATCCCATCAAGTGTTTTGAGTCGTGGACCAGTATTGCATTTTTCATATTATCAGCATATACATGATATAAATAGCATGGTATTCTCTGTCCAAATCCAATTATTTCCCTCGTGCACAGGTTGGACCGAAGAGAGCCCGTGAGATGTGGTTTCTGTCGCGGTTCTATACAGCTGATGAAGCTGACAAAATGGGACTTGTGAACATTGTGGTGCCAGTGAGTGCAGAAATCTATCATTAATTAGTTACCAAAAAACAAACTGTTTGGATCCTGCTGATGCACTGACAAGTACACTGCTTCTGTACATGCAGCTTGCTCAACTGGAGCAAGAAACTGTCAAATGGTGCAGGCAGATCTTAAGGAACAGCCCCATGGCCATCCGGGTGCTGAAATCTGCACTCAATGCTGCTGATGACGGCCATGCAGGTCTTCAGGTATAGCTTGCCAAAGCCAATTTAAGCTTCTGTTTTGTGTGGTGAACTACTGACGAGTGACGACGCCGCTGCTGCAGGAGCTTGGCGGGAATGCCACCCTGATATTCTACGGCACTGAGGAGGCAAAGGAAGGGAAGAACGCGTACATGGAGAGACGACGCCCCGATTTCTCCAAATTCCCACGGAAGCCTTGAGTTTCAGTTTGATTCTGTAATGACCTATTCAATTACTTTACTGAATATTTTTCCCAACTTGGAAATGAGAAAAGGAGTGGTCACAACTCACAAAATAATAATGCCAGCAGGTAGGTAGTGTGTATATCATTATCGTTTACTAGATGCGAGGCGCTGGATGATGGGACCATTTTTTTGTCAATCTATTTGCACATATGCGAAAAATGTAATTTGTATGAATATTCAAATCGATGGAAAATAAAGCTAGATGCATTTGATTCACCTTTCTTTGGCTTTCTTCGGTTCTTGGTTTCGTGAGCAAGAGACCTCCGTTAGACGAGTGGAGTAAGTATTTATACCTCCCTTATTCAAAACATAACGTTTGGTGGCTGAGTCAGCGTTCTGCGGGGTGACTAGATGCTCCGGTCAGTGTGACCGGACGCTCCGGTCAGTTATACATGTCACTGTGTCAGAAAGAGCCGTTAAGTTTTGACCGGACTCTAACCAACGTCCGGTCAGCACTGACTAGACGCGTCCGGTCAAGAAAAACGCTCTCTAGAACCTTACTGATGTTGACCGGATACTGGCACCCAGAGTCCGGCCACTTCACTATTCAGTGTCCGGGCAGTTACCGGATTCTGACCAGTCGTCTGGTCAGCACCGACCGAACGCGTCCGGTCACGAAACAGTCTCTCTTGAACCTCTCTGGAGTTAATCGGACGCAGGTAACCATCGTCCGGTCCACTTTCACTCAGCGTCCGGTCAGTTCCAGACGACTCCAGTTGATCAAATGAACTGACCGGACTCACCCTCCAGCGTCCGGTCACAACCAGACCAGCGTCCGGTTAATCATTTGACCCTTCATTCACTTTCAACTCGAAATCCTATGTGAACGAAGTTTACTCCAATTAATCTTAGGGTTATTCCTGAGCTACCTAGTGCTAGGTTTGATAAGTATGCACCACACCTAACCCACTAGACTTACCTAGGTCAAGCTACTAGTCTATACCCCTTAATAGTACGGCCAAAGAAAAACTAGATTCTAACTACTCTAAGTGTCTCTCCAACACCAAACGACACTTATAACTAGTCCGTCATTAATCTTGTCGTCCATCCTTCGAAAACCGAAACGATTTCCATCAACAGAGGCATGACAACCATGATTGTCCAATCAATTTCCATTACCATGACCTAACTCAAATTGCCTCTACAAAACACACGTTAGTCATAGTAATCTTATGTCGTCATTAATCACCGAAATTCAACTAGAGGCCTAGATGCTTTCATGGGCCAACTCTATATTAGCAATACGGGGTAACAAATTGTTCCACGCTACTAATTTGAGATCAACGAGGTCTCTTCGCCGAGATAAGTTTGGTGAAAGACTAGAAAGAACCTCCACAGTGATAAAATGAGTGTAAGACCCATAAAAGCCAACCCCTAGAAAAACGATGACACACTGTAAAGTTCTTAACGACCAATATGCAACCTAAAAGGCCTATAATGACGCGCACAAAGGTGACACGCTATCAAGTTCTTAACAACCAATATGCAACCTAAAAGGCCATCCATGGTAATAAATAAAATAAAATAAAAAACCTAAATTGCCGAAGACTCCAAGGTTTGGCATGGCTAGATTAGTGTTTTGCTGTAGTAGTGTTTTGCTGCCATCTCAAAGGCCCTCGACAATATATTTGAGGGCTGGCCACCATTGAGTTGATATTTTCCATTAATCTGAAAGAAACACAGTGCAGTGAACAGCAATGGATAAGTTGCTAGCGGCTGACTGGAAACGAGACGTAAATAGAACTATTGCCTAATCCACATACCACTGTGTCAGATGAATACTTGTTGAGTTCTTCCCGAACCTTTTGGAGCAAAAATGACATGAGAGCCTTCCAGAAGAGAATATATGGCTAGAGGGAAAGAGATCACTTGAAAATATACCTCATCAACTCCATTGGTAGCATCTTGGAGCAGTTCTTCTCCTTCTATGCCCACCTTTTTGCAGCATCCAGGAAAACCTCCCTGCAATGACATTTGGAAATTAAATTTAAATAGATTACCCGAATGCAATAGCGCAGAGACCAGAACATATTCGAATGCGATAGTGCACAGACCAGACATGAAAGGTTGCAACTTGCAGAACATTTTCAGTATGCATCATTGCTGTTGAAATGTAGGAGAAAAGAATACCAAACATAAACAACTAATTGCATAAACCAATGCTAATTTGCGAGCCAAATCTATTAAGTCTAATTAATCTATGATTAGCATCATATGGGCAAATCATAGAGTAATTAGGCTTATTAGATTCGTCTCACGAATTAATATCCATTTATGCAATTAATTTTGTAATTAATCTATGTTTAATACTTCTAATTGATACCCAAATAATTGATGTGACAGGGGTTTGTCCGGGGGATCAAACACCCTCTTACTAGATTCATTATGGAAATTATTTTGTCTATAAAGTAGGAGTATCAATGTGAGCAAGAGACTTTGCAGTAGTTGGAATTGCTGATGTAAGACAGAGGAGCCTGGGAAACAGGGGTCAGATGTTCTGTGAGCTTCCGAGGGAATCCCCGTGTGTTGTTGCCTGTTGGGGCTGCCAGCGTCTTTCTTTTCCAGTCGCTGCAGGGAGGAAATTCTGTTTTTCTGAGCGGACGAGCTGCAAGGCTCGCCACCAGGTCACAGGCTCATAGCCGCCCGCCCGCCCGCCCGTAGATTCGAAGTTTCAAACTCATCTCAACCCCTGGAACTGAAAAGCTAAAAAGCCGACAAGAAACAAGGAGGTTCAGTATACTTCTTTCACATATTTTTCAAGCTTACATTACGTATCATTTCACATATTTCTTTGTGCAAACTTTAATGAAAAAATGATTGATGGGTTAGAAGTTTGGTGAATTAGAGTTGTGATGACAACAAAATGTTTTCTAAAAAAAACTGACATGGAAAACTAGAGCGAATCCAAATAAGCCCTTTTAATTTCCCAGACAGACACAGTTGATGACACATTTGAGTAAATTGCACCAACCATACATCAGCTTGTATGGTTGTATCACTTTGGTCCAACAAGTTACGAAACATGCAAACAAATACATGAACTTGTAAAATACGTGCATGTATGATCAAACGTACACCACACACCATATCTTGCTACCATGACAGGGTCACGTGGACTGCTGGTTAGTGTTAGACAGATTTATTAGGCCTTTCGATTAGCATCTTGTAATCATGTCATTGAGCCTAATTGCTACAGGCCCATACACGCATAGAGCCGACGTACGTTCGGCCAGGTTCGCTTGCTCTTGATGGCAAGTCCTATATGTATTACGATTGATCAGTGAATATAATTATTGCGTGATTATCAATCCGCTTTCAGTTAGGTCTACGGGAGACAAAAGTGCCAAATTGAAAATTTGCGCTCCTTAGCTGTTCGTATTAACCAAGCGATCAACGGCTATACTAAATGTAATGTTATTCTTTAGCTGAGAAATCCTATACCAAATATCAGTTTGTATTGAATATTAATGCTTTATACTAAATTTCATAGAGCGTACATCTTATATTTGTTTAGTTCATGACCACTATGGGCAACAATGTACAAAACTTGTATTTGTTAAACGATGTCGAGAGATTTTCAGAGTTCTCAAAATACGATATTTGTGTTGTCTGAAACGTGTAACAAGTTATGGCAAACATGCAAAGCACAAACTTGCATTTTGGCCCTATATCTCTAGCAGTCCACGTTACCATGCCACGACAGCAAAATATGCAATGGTGGCGTATGTACATCCGTGCATACATATATTTGACAAGTTTGTGCATCCGTTTGCACGTTTTGTAACTTGTTAGATCAAAGTGATACAACTATCAACTGTTGATGTAATTCACTGATTCACTCTGGACATTTTGTAGTGTACTTTTCACTCGGAGCCACCGGAGCGGCGCGCCGCCACGGACGAGTCGGGGAAGGAGTTCGTCGACATCGTCTACGAGAAGGCCGTGGGAGAGGGCATCGCCAAGGTGAGGAGGATTCTTTCTTCCGTGGACCTCGACATCCTTGTGAAGCTTTGGATTCCTGGCAAAAGTGCTGCTGCTGGATTGTGGATTCTCCCAACGCAAGAACTTTAACCGTTTGTTGATTACGGATTACAATTACGAGCGTCTTGCATTCCATGTTCTGTCCAATGCATATGTATCATCGCTGCTGCAGATCACCATAAACCGGCCAAATAGAAGGAACGACGCTAGAGATGATAGTTCCATTGGAGTCATCATTCTTACAGGCAGGGAAGGTACCACTACCACCAACGCTAGAGATGATAGTTCCAAAAAAACAAAAGCATTTCCGCGTCCATGGAGGATAATGGAGCTGGGTTTGCTCACTGTCGGTGTCGGAGATGAGCTTATTTTCGATGTTTTGGCTGACCAGGGAACCGAGGCGTTCTGCAGCGGCGGTGACCAGGCGTTAAGAGATTCTGATGGGTATGTTGACTTCGATAGCTTCGGTCGCCTCAACGTTCTAGATCTCCAGGTCAGACACACCTCTTTGACACTTTTATGCATGAGTAAATAAACTTGATAAGTTATGGGGCACAAATTTTGTTTTCTGAAAGAGAATCGTTGTTGCGTTGAACTTTTCTTTTGAGGCGGAATTCTTTTTTCTTTTTAATAATGCACGTCTTCTATCAATGATTTCTTTACACGCAATGCAGGCGTTCTTTCCACTTGTAGTGTAGGTGGTTTCTTTATTAAGGTTTGAATTGATTTACATCGTTCAGCTTCGACACAGAATATGATAATGTATAGTCTGACTAGAATTCCTGACTACTAAATATATGTTGATGTCCCGCTTAGTTGATTTGCAAGATTGGAGCAGATTTTGCTTGTCATGTTGGCACTTGTAGTATTAGTGTGTAAAATGATACGTAATCTTTTAGTTCATAAGACATTAGGAGTTATTATTTTTATACTAAGAACATCAGATGAATCATTTCTTCAGGTGCAAATTCGTCGTCTTCCAAAGCCTGTTATTGCTATGGTATTATTATCACTGTTATTCGCCTTTTCCTATTTCTATACTTTATCTTATAGACTGAATTTATTGTCATCATTTACTATCAGGTTGCTGGTTATGCTGTTGGTGGTGGGCATGTTTTGCATATGGTGTGTGATAAAACAATTACAGCAGAAATGCGATATTTGGGCAGACAGGGCCCAAGCTTATTTTCAGCTGGTCTATTTTGTATCTTGGTGTATAGGATGCATATAATACCAAATACCGATAAAATGAAATAGAATTACTCTTTCTATGTTTATTAACTAATCTTTTTATTCTTCTTTTTACCATAACAGTAAACATGATGTATTTAACATCCCATTTTGTACTTCCTATCACAGGCTGGTTACGGGTCTTCAATAATGTCCCGGTTGGTGAGTTATCATGTTGGTCTTTTGGTTCCTTGCTTTGAACACATATCAATCTAGTTATAGTGAGACATTACTCCTATCACACATTGTTCGAAAAAAGAACCAAAACTCCTTCAATACCCAAAAGAGTGGTATGAATAACACATTGTCTAGGACAGTTTGTCCCATCAAGCATTTTGAGTTGTAGACCAGTATTGCATTTAATTTTCATATTACCACCATATACATGATATAAGTAGCATGCTATTCTTGGTCCAATTCTTTCCCTGTTGCACAGGTTGGACCAAAGAGGGCCCGTGAGATGTGGTTTCTGTCGCGGTTCTATACAGCTGATGAAGCCGACAAAATGGGACTTGTGAACATTGTGGTGCCAGTGAGTGCTGAAAACTATCATTAGTTACCGAAAAACAAACTGTTTGGATCCTGCTGATGCACTAACAAGTACACTGCTTCTGTACACGTAGCTTGCTCAACTGGAGCGGAAACTGTCAAATGGTGCAGGCAGATCTTAAGGAACAACCCCATGGCCATCGGGTGCTGAAATCTGCACTCAAAGCGGCTGATGACGGCCATGCAGGTCTTCAGGTATAACTTGACAGACAAAGCCAGTTAAGCTTTTGTTTGTGTGTTGAACTACTGACGAGTGACGACGCCGCTGCTGCAGGAGCTTGGCGAGAATGCCACCCTGATATTCTACGGCACTGAGAAAGCAAAGGAAGGGAAGAATGCGTACATGGAGAGACGACGCTCGGATTTCTCCAAATTCCCACAGAAACCTTGAGTTTCAGTTTGATTCTGTAATGACCCATTCAATTGCTTTATTGAATGTTTTTCCCCAACTTGGAAATCAGAAAAGGTGTGGTCCCAAAAATAATAATGCCAGCAGGTTGGTAGTGTGTATATCATTATCGTTTACTACATGTGAGGCGATGGATGATGGGACCATTTTTTTTTGTCAATCTATTTGCATATATGCGAAAATTGTAATTTGTATGAATATTCAAATTGATGAAAAATAAAGCTAGATGCATTTGATTCGTCTTTCTTTGGCTTTGTCCGGTTCTTGGTTTCGTGGAACTCTTCTAAAGTAAATTCTAATTGGTTTAATGCTTGTGCTCAGATTGCTGTTTGGGTTTGTGCTTTGTGTTCCAGACTTATGTTGCTTTTTGCTAGCATTTCTTTAATCAACCCTAGGATTATAATTTTTTGCTAGCACAACAAACAGAATCCATGCACACCGATAACTTTTTTGCCTAGCAATCTGCAACCTCCGAAATTTGGGATGCAAAAATATCCATCACAGATAAATTGGTAACAATTTCAAAAGCAGAGGTTTTAACATAATGTTAAGGTTTAGCAGCTCCTGAGGATGTTGGATTTTATTTACAGTGTACAGCATGTGTTTTACTCGTCCTCACTATATAAGGATTTAATTTACACCTAAAAGGTTACATGCTCACTAAACAATAAATACAAAAGGAATTGTACTTTTGTGTGTGTAGAAATCACACACAAAAGATGTTTTCCAAAAAATTTATTATCGTTGACAATATTTTATATTTAGGTGCAAAATGGAGGGAGACAAATCCCTTTCAGACCAGGTACAGCATGCATTAAGAAGAAGAATATAAGAGATTGACATTGAGTAGGAGTAGTAAACACCACCAACCGCTATGTGCAGACTTCTCACCCCATTCAAGCAGAGAAACCAAAGTGAAGATTTGCAATGAAAACGTACCATATAGGTATGGAGAAAGTTACAGATCAATTGCAGATCAGTTATGCAGAGAAACCAAAGTAAAGACTGCTCACCACCTTTATTTGTGCAGAAGTTACAGACCAATTGAATAAAGAGCTTAAAAAAAAAGAGAAAAAAGGTATGCAGAAAAAAAGAAGAAACAACAAAAGGATGTTTATCTTCAGTATGAAAGGCAAGTGAATACGAAAAAAACAATACAACCCCAAATTCTCACCAACTCTGCAAACAGGATCTGATTTTGCAAACACGGCAATTCCAAGCTATCTCTGAGCTTGGTTGAATGATATACTTTCCTTCTTCAAAATTTACATCATATACAACCACCAATCCCATGTCCCGCTATGCAAAGAATGGTATTATGGCCCAAATATACCAACTGAGTTTTTATTATCTATTTTGAACACGGCTCAGGAAGTTTGTAAGATTGTTTTGCCTCTAGCTTCTGAGAGCCACTGCTGTCAGGCAAGAAGAGATACCGAAACTTCGAGTCAAATGCGAGAACAGTGAAACCTCGAAATCCAAGAAGCCGCTGCTTCCTCTGTGAAGAAGAATCTCGGATGACTGCAGCTTGATCAGGAGCAAGGTGATGGCAGATCCAGTCTGCAAGCAGAGAGTCTTCAACAGCTCCCTTGGCATAGCTCTGCACTAACTTTGGGATAAGCAGTTTCCCTTTGTCATTTGTACCAACAGTCGCTTGAATATAGTCTCTCAAAGATTCCTGGAGCTCCTGCCTGACATTTGCAGCGGAGAAAATACGTACCTGTACCACAACAGGGTGACCCAGCAACGTGGATATAGATAACTTAGTTTTAGCAATCTTATAATCATCCAGCTCAAGCAACGATAAATTGGACAAAGAAATCTGAAGGATGCCAGGTCTTGGCTAGGACAAGGATAGCACACTGAAGGACAAGCATGGCTCTAGTTTGTCCAACAACTTATTAAGTGACGAATTTGCTGAAGCACATGCACATCTTAACAGGAGTAAGATTAGCAGGCATACTTACAGCAGGAGAAGAGAACATTCCACAGCTAAGTCCAAACAACAAAAGGGGTTCAAATTCATCGATTGAGTACTTCTTGTGATCCTCAGTAATCTTGAACTTATTCAGAGCCAACATCAAAGACTAAAAGAAAGCAAAAGCAAAATAAGAGACAAGACAATAAAGCCCAGAAGGCGAAGACTAGGATGGAGAAACAAGTTATACAAGTTGGGGCCGATGCACTGGAGTCTTCATCTTTAGAATCACAAACTCTATTTCTGCTGCACTGAAGGACTGGCCACCAACTGTGTAACAAGCCTGCACATTTCACACGATTAACAGTCCGATGTATGATCTTAGACTAACAGCAGAAGATATACTGCTCAAACCTTTTGCATTAGAGAAAAAAGCTTGATGTCGTTTCGAGGTACTCCATATGCCAAATATGCCTAATAGATTCCGATAAAAAAATGCCACGGTAAGCAATTGGTGAGTGCATGACACTTAATGTTGAGGACAGATGCAATGAATTGAAACGAGTTACTATTTCCAATTATAAACAGAAATTTAATTCCTGTCCTTGTCTGCAAAGCCAGCATCTTAAGTAACCAGGTCATACTTACATGCATTATCAAAGCATTGTATAAGTTAATCCAAAAGGCTAGCCGCTGATCACGATTCATACAGCTAGGATTAACCTTTGACAACTGTTCCACTAGAAATCTGCAAAATATTGAGCAAAAAAAAAATCCGTGCTTAAATATCAGTATATCACCTGCATTCAAAATAACAAACAAACACAGTACACATGGTCTAGAATGTAGGGCAGCAGCATTCGCACCATGCAAATTTAAAAAAAGCGAAGAATATGTTTGTTGTGAGATGTAGGGGATTCACTGATTCATAAGTTCTTGTTTGAATACGGAGGGCGTACCCAGTGCAGAGAGCTCCCGCTCTGTGCGGGGTCTGGGGAAGGGTGTCAGTGGCAAGCCTTATCCTCGCCTGTGCAATGCGAGGAGACCGCGACTCGAACCCGGGACCTTATGGTCACAGACGGTAAGACTCTACCGCTTGCACCAGGCCCGCCCATCTTGTTTGAATATGGAGGATTTGGATCAAAATCTTTCTATTCCAAGAGTGGCCTCCTCATCCAAACACCGACTAAGAGGCTGTTTGGTTGCCGGCCGTCCTTCGCCACGCCACAATGATGGCAGCCACAGCACATAGACAGTGTTTGGTTCACGACGCCGCCGCACTTTTTTCTACGCGCTTTTCCGTGGCGAGTGTGGCGGAGATTTTCTTCGCCACAAACTGTGGCGCAGCTTCCGTGGCGGTGGCAGGCGCTGGCTGGTAACCAAGCAGCCCCCTAAGATACACTAACTTTCATTCGCAGTTTTTAAGATCCAGGGTCAGAAATGTAACATAAACCACAAGAAGTGTGTCAAAATGGAGACGGAAAAGACTGTTCCACAATTCATTAACATACTAGCAAATTTCATGCTGACAGGAGTTCTTTAACGGCTCAACATGAGAGAGAAATAGACGCAAATCAATTTTGAAACTAATTCCTTTACTGCAAGAGGACAAGAATAGAGCATCCTTTTGTTCCCCAATCCAAATCCCTAGACTGGTTCAGTTGTCTGCGTATTCTTTTAGAGCATTAACAAGGTTAAACAAAATTTAAAAGTCTACATCGTATGCTAACAATTATGTATATATGCACTCCTCCTATATTAATAGAAATGGTGCACAGTCTCGTGCCCGTTCGTTCAGAAAAAAATTATGTATATATGCACTAACATTTCTACAGTTTGTAAACATGTGATATATCTAGGACTCATAGGTTTAGCCAAGGTTGCAGCAGCAAACCTGAACTTCTTTAGAGCTTCAGATGCATATTCGAGTTGAACCTTTCCAACAGACATCCAAGATACTTCAGCTGCTGCACGATAGTTTCCTATATCTCTTCGGGTTTCCTTTCCATTAACTTTATATGGATCAAAGTTCCTGACTTCCTTCATTGTCTTGTTGTTGTGGTTAGAGTCAACTGAAGGACTCCGTAGCATTGAAGGCATTATGGATGAATCTGAGAAAGATGCTAATGTGGAGCCTGATAGACGCTCTGCTGAGAAAGATGAACAATCAGAAGATGCCTTCGGCGATATCTTCAAGGATTCAGATAAGCGTAGGAAAATGTTTCTCATGCAGCGAACCATCTCCTCGGAGAGCTCATTTGGGTCGCTCCAAAGATTCCCTCCTTTCATGCTAGTTATCTTTAGAATGGACTGTTCAAAGGATAAGGCGTCAAGCTGCTCATCTTCATTGCCTTCATTTTCCACGGAGCATGATTCTTGCATCTGCTGAAAGATAAACAAATTATTGATACTCTAATATGTTCCAAAGTTGGTTCTTAAAACTATAGAGGTAAGGTAGGCATGAAAGGGACCTCTTCATCCCGGTGCTTTTCAAGAAGTCTATTCAAAGAAGAATCTCGGTGCTTTTCTAGCAGCCTGTTTAAAGAAACCATCTGTTGACCTTCAGGATCTTCTCCCATATCCTGGTCATCTTCAAGCTCAGGGAATAAGTCCTGTCTCGTTGACCTCATTGATTCAGACCCCCCAAACTTCAAATCTCTCAACGATGATATGTGCTAAGATTGGTAATCAAGAAGCTGTCAGTGATTCCCATAGCAGAAAGAAGCTAACAAAAAATTTACTCAGATGATACTTACTTCTTCCCACGTACACGTGCAAGTGGACAATGATTGGTGCTCATCTGAGGATGTAGACAGCAAGCATCCCTGATTATTTTCAGCAAGTAACCTTTCATTCCTTTCGTGACAAAGATGGTAGTACAGATCATTTAGCTCCTTTTCAAGATTTGAAACGGTAGTCTCCAAGGAGGCGATGCTAATCAGTAGCTCCTGTGCCTGCAGAACGAAAGGTTGAAGGAGTGTGGTCACTGGATGTGTTAACTGGCTAGGATATGACATCAAATAAGCACATGGAAACATGTGAAATTAATCGCCTGAGTTATGCAAGCCCGCACCTTGTGTGGAAGCTTCATAGAAGACTTCAATAGAGGCGCAGCATTTTGTGTAACAGCATCCGCCAACGCCACATGCAGATCGACCTCTTCTTCAAGCTGCCTCTGCAATTTCTTGACCTGCACAGTTTTCAGAGGTTTAGTAAATCACATCAGGTGACACCATTACAGCATAGCGAGAAACAAATCACAGGGCTGAAAAGGATCACCCACCTCCTGCTCGAGCTGCGACCTGTACTGCCGCATCCTGTGGCTACTTCCCTCTTCCCACCACCATTGCTCTTACCTATCCCATCCTACAATACAAAGGAGTAAACCAAAAAAACAATCACTGCCACATTAATTCGCTGGGAAGAAACCAAATCGAAGAACCAATAAGCAACAAGATTGTTGGTTGACTGAACAGACTGGTAATCAATGGGAAGTAGGGACAAGGGAGGTAAGGGACAGTTCATCCAGCATCCAGGTCCCCCCCATGAAGTGCGCAGGGGGGCACACAGTAGTATAGCTGAAGCCGACAGTGCCCTCCGCACCACGGCACGCACTCGCGAAAGGACACCAACTTTGCTACGCTTGCCGTTAAACTCTCGCTTTTGTTCACCGAAAAAAATTAACTTTAACTTTTTCTCAACAATGTCGTACCGAATCCAGACAAAAATTGTGAATTTTGTGCAGGGTAAACGCTGCGCTAATTGGAGGAAGAAGCAAGTCAACCGAGAGCTTACCCCGGAGCAACTGGCCTCCGGCACCGGCGCCGGACCGTCGCCGTCCCCGGTCGCCAGATGTGCCGAGCGCTGCAGCGAGCGCGCCACCGCCGGCAGCCACCTTCTGGATCAAGCCGCCCCTGGAACTGGAACCCACGCAGAAGCATGGCATTCGCACACGCACAGTCCAAGAAAGATTCAGCAAGAGGAACAAGACAACAAACGCATCAGAAGAAGGGGACTCCCACTCACACCGGGGCAGCCGTCACGCCGTCGTCGTCGCCAGCGGCGGGCGAGATGGCGTCCTCGGCGCGCGCGCACGTCATGGGGGCCAAGGCGGCGCCGGGAGCGGTCAGGCGAGGTCTTCCCGGTGGAAGCGGAGGCAATGCGCCTCCCCGGCCCCTCGATCGGAAGCTGAAGAAATCGCGGGGCGGGACAGAATTGGCGGCTCAACGGGTCGGGGAGGTGACCGTGCCTGCTCCCTGACGCGGCGTTGAATTTGGAAAGGGAAACGATGGATATGACAAGGGCGTGTGGGCGCGCGACGGCTTTATGCTCACGGCGTGCGTGCTTGCGGCAGTCGCTGCCACCGCTAGGCGAGGAAGGGAGGGAGGTTGGAGGAGGAAGAGTAGTGGGGGGCGAGTACGATGGTGAGTGAAGCTGCCGACTGGATTGACGGCTGCTGTAAACAAGAACAGCAAACAACCAGGAATGCCACGAAACTGACAAATGGGCTGTGGCTGCGAGTTCCACCCTAAAATATAAACAAATCTAAATTTATCTGTTAAGTCAAAATATATTAAATTTAAATAAATTAAAATATAGCAAAAATATTTAAAACATCTAATTAACATCATTAGGTACATATGAAATGTAGTTTTATAATTTATCTCTTTGGTGTGATAGATGTTGCTATTTTTCTCTATAAGTTTAATCAAATTTTGAAAAGTTTAATTTAGGACAAACTTAGATCGTTTATATTTCAGAACTAAGGGAGTACTATATAGGATTATCTCAGCTAACACGGTAATGGTTACATAATGATTCTTATATCGGGTAATAAGGCAGCATTTGTTGCTTCTATCATACGGCCTGTCGGTTTGATTCTTCAATATATATAAAAATTACTTAAATTAGCAACACATTATCATGCTACTCCCTCATCCGACAAAAAACAATTCTAGATTTTAGATAAGTCAAACTTTCTTAAATTTAACTAAATTTATAAAAATAAAAATAGTATCAACATTTATATATATAAATAGATTTACTATGAAAAATATATTTCATAATTAATCCAATGTTACTTATTTGATATCATAAATATTTGTATTTTTGTGTAGATTTGGTCAAATTTGAAATTGCTTGATTATCTGGGAAGCAAGAACTGTTTTTTTTTGGACTGATGGTTTGTTATGGAAAATGTTTTTTATATAAAATACAACTTTCTCTGTTAGTATTAGTTAAAGTGAAATCTTGAGGACCACGTTGATGTCTCCAACCACCTACCTTTACAAAAAGATGGAATAGGAGCGTATAGATGGTGGATGAGATACACAAATCGGTCTATAACAGAAATGATAGGACTTATACCAATATCGTGAAAGGCACCTATAAACACACACATGATCTACGGTAGTCGGTGCGTAGCTGATAATCATGACACAAGTAATAACAATTTGTTTGTTTGTGACTTGTTCGAGAGAGGTATACCCTAGATTGATTCAGCCACAAACACCGGTAAAACGCTGGCTTAGGTGAGATGCCTGTCCTGTCCTAGACATCTTTTTACCGGCGAAAGGGTCTCTAGATTTTTTGACATATTTTCACTGGCGAGGGGGTCTCTAGATGTTTTGAGTAGCACTCTTCAAGTTTCTAAGTTCGATTTCATAGGAGCCAAATTTCAGGCTAGGGTTAAAAAGTCTTTTCGTATGAGGTCCATCCCGGTCTTAGTCATTTTCACATGAGCTACGATATCGCAATGTATGGATAAAGCAGTGGTTCGGGGGGTTTCACGGTCCGTATGAAAAAAATCTTCTTCCTAATACAATATCCGGGGCTCTATTATCCTCGTAGGTTGATCTTCCTAATACAATATATGGGGCTCTCTTATCCTCGCAGGTTCATTCTTTTTTTTCCACGGTCAAAGCCCTCATTATACCTACCAACTTATGAACTCACCACTATATATATTTGCAGAATATTCACAAAACACCTGAACTCCCAAGTGCTTTATATGTCATGCTTTTGCACACTGCCACTGCCAGCACGCTGGACAAAAGGAGGAACGTGGATCAAAATCAAAGCAGAAGAAAACGACTGGATCGAAGAAGAAAAAAAAACCGACTCGTGAAGCTCGTCGTCGAGCGCTGGACCCGTGGAGCGGGAGCTTTCCGGCCGAGCTGACAGCTGAGCGGAGCTCGCGAGCCTGGCTTCAAGCTCGATTGCTCGAACGAACGTCGGTTGAGTTTTAAAAAAACGATAATGCTGTGATGTGGACGTCTGCATGCTCTATTTCTATGCGGACGCATCGTTCGCGTAGACTCAGCAGCTGCGACGTACTTACTCACCTACTTACCTTATATTAAATCAACACTTACTCACCCACCCCACGTTAAACCAGGATAGACCATCGCCGCCTCGGGACCCTACGATTAGACGGCGATGCGCTCGCCCTCTTCGACCAACGAGGACACCGGAGAAGGTTGCTGGCGCGCGGCGAGAGATGGAGATGCACCGCACCCCTGCTCCCCCTCTGGTACGCGCCTCCGACCGGACAGCCGCTCCTCGCTCCGCCTCGCACCCCTGCCCCTTCTGGTGTGTTCTCCCGACCGGGCAGCCGCCGGGCTGGCTACGCGTGGTGCAGCTTGTGTGTTGCGCCGGCCGTGCCTTGCCGTGCCGCACCACGCCTAGGCTGACATGGATGGCCGCCGCCGCCTCCTCCTTCTCCACCGCGACCCGCGCAGTGGAATCCCGCTATGCAGTGCTCCTTCCACTCAGCCACCTGGCAGGATTTACTAAAAGTGTATGATGCAATCGTCTGTTTTAAGTGTTTTAGATGTTTCAGATTCAGAGGTATGTTGCAAGTGTTTTATATGGGTGTTGTAAAAGTAGATCGGGACGTTGTATATGTTGCAATGGTTGTATACGTATGTTGCAAGCGTCTGTTCCCATTGTTTCATCTGTTTTTAGACGTATGTTGCAAGTGCGTTATTTAGATGTTGCATATGTTTCACACATATGTTGTAAGTGTTTTATATGGATGTTGCTATGTTTGTAATGGTTTTCAAGTATTTTTAGATGTTTTTGCAAGTATTTCAAATACATGGTTTCAAGTGTTTTATTTGTCTTCAGATATATGTTGCAATTGTTGCATCTAGATGCTTCAAAGTATATCGGGATCTTACACATGTTGTAAGGACGCCGATGGCTAGCGAACAGCGGTCTACCGCAGGGTTTCCTTCATTGCGCGGCACGCCTCGCCTCTCCTCTACTCTCCCTCCTCCCCTTCCCCTCGTCTCGACGCAGCAGTTCGAGCCTGACGAGCTTGATGCCCTCATATGTGGTGGCCCGACGAGCAGGCGAAGGTGGTGGCCCCGGGTTGGCCGACGGCAGCTCGATGCCCACGTGGTGGACTCGCAACAAGCTGAGGTCCACACCGTTCTCTGGATACGCGGGAAACAGGGCAGCCGCGGCGTCCCTACGATAGTCCGCCGAAAAAAAAACGAACGTAGGTAAAAAAAACCACGATCGGTGGAGAACGACAAATTTCCCGGCGCTCACACGAGATCGCCTCGAGCTGGAACCTAGAAGGCTGGGCTCGGTTGACCTCGGCTCGTTGACGGGGCTCACCGAGTATCCCGATGGATGGATAACCTTCCTTAGCTGCTCGTTGCTCTCCCACTGCTCTCGTCTCGCCTGCTGGAACTGGAATCCGCGGAGGCTCCCTCCCAACCGCAGCTGCTGCAAGTGCGAGGTGACCTCCTTCCTCACTCCTCAGCATCCGTGTTCATCTTCTGCGTCCTTGCGCGCGCGCTCCATCCTCAGAATCTCAGGTGAGGTCTCACGACGACTCTCACGCGCTTCCCTTCTCCGGTTTCAGTTCGCCCAGGCCGCCAGCGCCCAGAGACTAGCTGATTCTGCTGCACGCGGCCACGCATCATGCCTACGATGGCGGCGCCGGCGGTGTCTGCTCTAAGCTCGCTCCGCATTTCGCGCCAGGGGATGATCGGGGGAGGTCCGTCCGCATTGTGCAGCTTTTCTTTTGGAAGAAAAAATGCTCTCTGTTTAATGTCAGGGAACTGTCTTTCAGTCTTTGCTGCTTAAAGTGTGTCCTTTTTTTACTTCTCAGAGATCTCACGAAACAGCTCATGTTGTTCAATGTAGGACAAGGCTGGGGAGAACGGTGCCACTACGGTTCACGGCATCAGAGGGTTATCCGCGGCGCCACTGTTTCTGCCAGAGCTTCCATGGTAAGACACGCGGTGCTTGGGTGCGGTTGTGAGCTGTGTGTGATATGCGTGCGTGCTCCTCTGTTTTCCTGCGCTTGCCTTGCAATTTTACTTGGTCAGGTGGTGTGCAGGTTAGTTTAGTTGCTAGTAGAAAACATGAGGAATCATTATCTAAAAACAAGTAGTAAACATAAGGAATACCTTATGTGAACATCATGTTTTAGATATAAGCAGAGTTAAACTTCTTCAAGAAAAAAAGGAGTATCTTATGTGTTGCTAATTGCAGCCTTCAATTGGCTGAGAAAATAGGACAGTATTCCAGGCAGACACCTCTTTCTTTTTCTTTTTTTCTTTTGCGAGGAGACATCACCTCAGATTTCATTCAGATCATGACATGCATATCTCAAATTTGAAATGTTAAAGCTGCTGAAGCTTGTTGTTCGTACAGTAAGTTACAAGTAACGGCATATAATTGTGATTGCAACTTACGACTGACAGCATAGAGTTTAATAGTTTATTGAGGCCAATATGCACATGCACATCACTCAAAATTTGAAGACCTTCAAATCAAAATGTGACGACAGTAAATTGGATTAATCACCCCTGGGGGAGCTAGGGATCTGGGGATTTAGCCACACAGGGAGAGAATGACCTTGGTAAACGCTGAAGAAATGAGCTTGCGCAGGTTCAGTTTGGACATAGATTGAATTTGAAGGCATGAAATTTGTTTACCTCTAAAGAAAATTAAATCTGAATTCAAGCTAGTTTGGCTACAAAACATAGTTCTGACAGCCTCTGAATTCTAATGATCAAATTTGATGTTAAAGCTGGAGAGGCTTGTAGTTTGTAGGTTACAAATAACTTGAACTAGTCCTACGGTTTGTTCACTTTTTTAAGTTGTATAATAATCAGGGAATCTGAAACCAACTAACAAAGGACTGCTTGTTTAAATCTCTCTGCAGAACATAACATGCTGTGCAAACCAGACACAAACGGCGCAACGCAAATCGTATTCAGGGCCAACCTCTCCACCATCAGGTTCAGTTAAAGGTAATGAAAGCAGCCACCTGCACAACCTTGTTGAATGTGTTCACCCAATTGCCCTAGCATCCTTGCAGAACTGAACTCCAGAGTACAGCAAAGTTAGGCCTGCATTGGCTCACTAATCATAACTTCTCATTTCTTTCCCTGACGATCTCTCATTGCAGAGAAGGTGAAGCCGAGGCTTGATGATGGAGGCGTCGGGTTTCCGCCATTCCGGTTCGGTGGAGGCGGCGGCGGCGGCGGCGGCGGTGGCAGCAGCTCTTCTGGTGGGTTTATCCTCTTTGTGATCGTCTTGCTCCTGGATTACCTGAAGGAGTTTGAGAGGAACCTGCAGAATGGGCCACGGAGGGGTAGTGATTATGACGATGGGTTTGCACCACAGTAGATTTCTCTCTCAATGGTTTGGAAAAGAACATAGAAGAGCATGTTTGCAGAGACTTTCACTTCGGTGCTTGTTGGTGTAATCTTTCTGCTAGGTAATGTATCGAAAGATTGATAATTTTTCTTGAGAAATGGTAATGAGAAGTAGCAAATTTTAGCCATTTGACTGAATGTTTAATTTTGAGATCGAACAAGAGCCATTGACACCTGAAACTTCAAAGGAACTCTTTAGGCTGGTTCCTAGGAAAAGCCATTTTCATGTAGTTTACCATGTCGAGTATACATCTCATTGAAAAAAAAAGGAATGTGCATTGGGCGGATTGTGAGGGCAGGGCACGCACCCACTCTCATGACAAATGAAATTTGGGTTGATGATGGAGTAATTTCTGGCCATTAACGGCCTGATATGATAAGATGTTAGTACGATCTAGATAAAGAGCCGGAGCAGAGTTGGATACAGACAATGATGGCTACAGATCGAACTACCAACTATGTGATATGTTTTGTTTGTTATACAAAGCTACATGTTCCTATTTTATCTCATGGCGAATGAAATGTGTTTATGACAGAAAATTTTCTAGCTTCAATGGCCAATCAACGGATATGATATTAGTAGGACCTAGGGGACGAGCAAGAGAGATTATGAAATGTCTATGCTTGAAGTTCGAAGTCTCTATCACAGTGCTTGCCAAAAGGTGTGAAACTATGTAATCTATAACATTTTGTCTAAGGGCACTGATCAATCAATAACGGTATTCAGGTGGGGATCCTCTCCTCCCCCGGTGACCTTAAAAAAAAGTTTGAAGTCTCAGATGAAAGATTATGAACTCTATTTCTGCAAAATAAATTTTATGAATTTTTTTTTTGACAAAAAAAAAATTATGTACTTTTATAGAGAAGGTAGAGGACTAGAGATTCCTTATGAAAGTGCATTTAAGTCCGAATTTAGTGTCTAATGCATATTGCTAAGTGTGCACAGGGCACATATGAAATACCATACATGTTTGCCATCCAATTACAACTTTAATTCATAATGTTTTACTCAATAAACCATATCATAAATGTACATGATAGTCAATACCTGCTCTACACTTATCAAACATGGTAGCCATTTAGTTGTGTTTTCATTCAATTCACCAAAAAACACTAAAAAATATCTAGATGCACTTTCAATTTACATATAAAGTTATTTTTTTATAGTTGTGAGGTACAAAGTATTTTTCATAGAAGTCATTTTTTAATTTCACGTGTGCCTCAAATGAAATAGGCATTGATGGTACATAATTTCCTAGGTATTAATGCCTGTTAACCTAATAAACCCCCGGGCACATAGGAAGGCATGATGTTGATTTAATCAAGCCAACCACAGTTAAAGCTGATTTTCCCCTTTTTACGAATTCTATCGTACATGCACAGACACTAGCTGTCGGGGTTATAATACACCGGGTATCTCATGACACTTTAGTCAGCCACTCGGGCGGCCCACGATACACCAACGAGTACAGGCCCAAGCGACCGTGCCCCAACTAAACTATCGGATTGTTCGGTAGGACTGAAAAATAAGCAAAAATACTGTTTCTGGCTGATTGTTGTGAGGGAAAAATACGGTTCTGTCTGGAAAACACTGTTTACGTGAACAGTGTCACTGTGAGTGCGCTGGCCAGCCCAGCCCCAAGTCGGCCAGCCAGCCGAACACGCTCTATATAGGACTGGGCCAAGTGCAGAGACCGGTAGTCGGCCACGACCTCTTCTCTCTCCCTTCACCACACATTGTACAACTCTGCATGACCTCTCATCTGTCCCGACCCCTGGGAGGAACGGAGAGGGGCCGAGCTCCACCAAATACGTCTGTCCTGACAGGGACAGGCACGCCTACTCAGTCTGCAAGGACCGAAGGGACAGCCGTCTCGAAGTAGATGCCATCCCTGTGCCACACCACAGACAAACCACCGACACTAGCAAACACGCACCTTTCTTCACCTTATATGAACACAAACGTAAAACTATCTCTACGAGCATTCTCAAAAACATTAAGTTGCTAGGTCTTAGAGTTGACGAAATTTTAGATCAAAGGTTATGTTTTTATAACATAGATACACCCCCTTTCATCTAATATACCGCATTCTAGCCTTCAAAATTTGCATGAAACATAATGGATTCTACGTGAAAACAATTTTGCATTAAATACGTTCTATTTATTAATTAATCACTATTAATCATGTTGATGATAGCATATGATTAAGAAATAAAGTGAATAGTCATGCATCTTTTATGTTCTCTATTAATACGTCATAAATTTTTTAGAATGCACTATATTATAGATAGAAGAGATGGATTATTTCTTTTTCTATAATCTCACGAGGACAGCTGAGTACTTATTAGACTATCCTGGGTGTCAATGGCCTAGATAAGGTATTCATTGTCAAATCTTCTCTTTATTGAAAATAATCAATATGGGCAGAGTTATATTGCGCGACCTGTTGCGCGCTCTGTGAGCGCGAAGCACGTGACGTTAAGGTCTTCATATCAAATCTTGTCTTTATTGAAAATAATCAATATGGGCATAGTTATTGCGCGACTTGTTGCGCGCTCGCGTGATGTTAAGGTCTTCATATCAAATCTTTTTTTTATTGAAAATAATCAATATGGGCAGAGTTATTGCACGACCTGTTGCGCGCTAGGAGTGCGCGAAGCGCGTGACTGGCTCCGCACGTCTTCTTCCTTGAGATGTGACTCTTTCCACCGTCCGGCACGCCTTGCCTCTCCCACTCCCGTCTCCTTCCCCGCTGCCCTCGACTGCGACTGCCTTGCCGACGGCCACGCCGCCCACCTCCCACCAGCGTCCCTCGACCCCGCCCTCCCCTAACCTCTGCCGCGATCTTCCATCGCCGTGTCCTCGCCCCACCCCCGCCTCCGTCTCCGCCTCCGTCCCCACCACCTACGGCCACCGGCGAGCCGCTTCGCTACCCACCCCGACCCATTGACCCCGCCCACCCTAATCACAGCACCTCGCCGCCGAGCACCGTCGTGACATCCCCGCTGTCAGCCCCGTCCGTCCGATTGTCCCCCGCCGTCTCGCTCGCTGTCCTTCAACCCGCCATCAACGGTCTTGTCGCGACCTCACTTTAGTTACTAAATTTTCCCCAATCAATCACCATATTCTGCTCATCTACTTTTCAGCCGATTTATGCTTATTTCAGCTTATTTCCTCTCACGAAAACACTGTTAAATTAGCCTAAATATCACAGCCGAAATATCACCGGTAGAAGAGGGCCATTGGCGGATGGGGGGCGGGGGCACACAGCCAGTCCGCTGGAACACACAGCATAGAAAAGTGTCATTTCGCGGCATCAATGCTCGCCCCCACTCTCCAGTCAGCTGGTCACGGTTCCCGACGGCGGAGGGGGCGAATCAGCCGCCGTTACCCACGTCGCCCCTTCCACCCACCCGTCTGCCAGGTAGGTCCAGCCATCAGGTTTCCCCACCAGTCAGTGGAACGCACAACGTTCGCCGCGCCAGTCACGCAGCTGGGCTCACCAGTCACCACCACCCTTCACCTGCTCACCCCGCCTCTCCTTTTGTGACCGAGAGCACCGGTGCGCCTCGGCCTCGGCTGACCCGTCGTCTTCTTCCACCTCCTCCGCCTCCCTCCCTCCCCTGTCCCCTGTCCCCTCTCCCCCTTCTCACACGCGCACAGTGACCGTCTCCTCGTGTTCTCCGAGGCGGAGCAAAAACCCTCCCTCCCCACGCGCGCGCTAGGGTTTTAGCGCGACCGCGACGGGAGGGTCACGGCGGCCAAGGAGACGGGCGGCGGACGCCGCCGAGACGGGGGTCTTCGCCGGCGCGTACTGGTAAGTGGCGGGTTTGATTGGGCCCACGGGAAGGGCTGCGGCCGTGTCCGTGCAATGCGGGTGGGGCTCCGTCTTCCGGCGATCGGGGATTGACGCGTCACGCGAGCCGTCCCTGGGAATGGGGGTTCTGGTGGCGCCGCGGCGGTGTGGCTTTTGCCCCTTTGTCGAGGGTTTTGATGGGTTTCTTTTTTCTTGGGGGGAAATGATTATTGAGGGCGGTGCAGCGCATGTTTATGGTGCTGGGAGATTGATCGCTTTGATTTGGAGGCGTTTCGCTTGAGCTCAGTGGGATGCGTCATCCTCGTCCATGTGTCGTTTGTTTGATTATTTCTCGATTTATTTGACCGCAGCTGGGAAAACAATCGGCCCTTTCTACTACAACCGCATAATCCTGCACCGCGAGCAGCTCTCTGCCGGCAAGCGCCACGCTTGCTCCGCCTGATCTCCCGCTCGCGTCGGGTCCAGGGAGGAGGCGGGGAGATGGCGAGATCCGCATGGCGAGGCTCCGCTTGATTTCTGCCTCGGGTTTGCTGAGGAGCGGGGAGTGGGAGTTTTGTGCATCCGGCGAGGTCAGTTGTGCTGATAAGCTCCTGCATTTCCACTTGTCCTGGCACAAGCTATTTGTGTAGTCGTCTTGTTGTTTGAATGACAGTAAAGTGCCTCTTTGTGAAGTTTCGTTGTTGAATTAATGGGTCCTATCAAAATGTCCTCAGGCTCTGGGGATTTCGTTAAGCAGTATTTGTTCTTAGAGCAATTGCCGTCGCCATAGGCTAGCACATCTGTGCATGTAGATTGTCAGCTATGAGTAAAACTAGAAAAATACTCCCGTTCCAAATTATAAGTCGCTTTGACTTTTTGGGTGGATGAACCAAAAAAGTCAAAATGACCTATAATTTGGAACAGAGGGAGTAACTGATAGGATAAAAGAAACCATACTGACGTGACCCTGTTTCCTAGCGGGGTTTCCTACTGTATGATCCTTAGCATCTCAACCATCTTTTTCAACAGGTTGCTAGAGTAGTTAAACACTGGGTTTTGCTGGATTTGCCTTGGCATTGGTTTATCTTGCCAGTCAATGACCATTTGTGTGTATACATGTGCATGCTTAGTCCGTGGTCACTCGCCTATTTGTTTTCTCCATGACTGTGATTTGTGATTTCTCTTAGTACACTGTTATTGTGGCTTTTTAGGTAAGTGTACTTACTGTTTGTGGATAGAGTACGGAGTAGTACAGGCAGAGATAGACTGGACTCACCCTCTGAAGAGGCTCTTAGTTTTTATGTTTATTTCTGCTTAAACCAAATGAATCTGCCATACTCTGTTATATACAGTCAGCTGTTACAACATTGATTAACAAATTGCTATTTCTTCTCAACTTAAGCAATGAGCTCAAACAAACTTGAACAAACTCTCAACTAGGACAAGGTTAGCCACTGGTGGGCGCCTGCTATTGCTTCTTGCGACGTGAGTAGATCTTGCTGATGATGTTGTCCACAACATATAAATTGTCCATGCCAGTTGTAATTGCATAGCATGAGCTCCAAAGGACCTGGCAAATCACTTTGTAGCAATGACTACATTAACTTGAAAAGATGTGATGTGATTGATACTTGACTTCCATGTCAAGTCCTTTGAAATCAAATTTAGTGTCTTGTTACATGCCATCCTGTTCAACTAACACCAATTTCAGTACTCTTACATCTCATGTGAATGTGACATGCATTATTTTTTCCTTTACGTTTTAACCTCGTACACTTGTCCTCTAAAATAGCCAGCTGGTTGTTTGGCTGTCTTTCTTTTCACCCTATCTCGTGAAGTTGCCTCGTTCTCTTACGCAACTGAGTAACCTTAAGCACTGTTTTCTTGTAAAAGATGGCTTCGGTATTACATGGAAGCCTGTGACTGAAAGTCTAGCATACTCATTTGGTTTTGGCGTCTCACAGGACATTCCTGATAGCAGTCTTGATAAGCAGGTCGTAGATGTCATTTAATTTCTTGGTTTCAGAGCAAAAAATCTGGCACCGTTGAATTTACAATACTTTCCATTCCATGCATATGCTACATAGATAGGTTAATTATGAGTATTTTTGCAGTTTACACTTTATGTGTTTCTCTGCAATCTGTTTGGAGAATGTTAGTTGTGAGTTAATACTTTATTTACAATTTAAGGCTTTAGGGAATTCATATGACTCTTTGTAAGCAGAGAAGTGAGCATCTTTACTTTGAACTGTATGGTAAACATCACTTCTGTGCTTATGCCTTCTTGCTTGTTGGGTATAATATACTTGTATTACAATATATTATCCCAAGAGCAGCGAAATGTGTCATTTGTCATATCATTTTCCTTCATTGTCTTTGTTTTTAATTGTTTACCCTCATGTATGCAGTACTAGATCATATGCATGATGTTATTTTATTATTTAAGTTAGCATATGAGCTTTAAGAGCTACTGCCCTCAAGAAAATCTTTAAGAACCACCATGGTACTACCAAACATCGCTTGCCAAAGTCTTCTGACTGCCAGTTGCCAACACGGTTGGCCAGCACTTTTTTGTACCTGCTCAGCCCTGGGGAGGAGCATGGAGGTGGCGGGTTTCGCACGGGAGGCGTCCGTGGCGGCGAGGGAGGTGGCTGTGTGGTGTCCGGCGAGGGAGTGTGGGAGCTCGGGTCTAGGAGTGGCGAGGGAGCGAGGATCTAGGAGCGGTGGAAAGTTGCCGAACAACGGAGAATAAGGGGAGTATAACGGATGGTGGTTTGGGAAAGAGGGCACAAAGGTCTTTTTACACTTAAAATCAACATAATAATCAGGATTGCCAAACACTTTGATTTTATGTACTGTAGATTTTTTTGACTGCAGATTATTTACAAATTTAGATTAGATTTTAATCAATTCTTATATAAGTAGTTCCAAACAGGCCGTTAGTTTGTTCATTGTTGGTTTTCTTGCTACCTTTTTCTCTGTCTTGCGAACTGTGTACCTGACACCTTTTATCCATTCGTTGGTTGCAGAGAAATGGAGGAGGATCACTTGGCGATACTAGTCTCTGAAGGTGCTATTAAAAGCATCAAACTTAGCCTCTCTACCGGAGAAGAGATAGTAAGTTCTACAAATCTGATGCTTTTACCAGTAATTCTAGCATACCGAGATGCTTTTTCTCCAATGATGACTAATTTTTTTTGGGTTTCTGAAGTGCACATACTCAGTAAACGAGTGTCCAGTAACCCACCCTAGCCAGCTTGGAAATCCATTCCTTGGGTTGCCCCTTGAAGCTGGGAAATGTGAATCATGTGGGGCGTCTGAAAATGACAAATGCGAAGGTACACACTGGTTTTTTGTTCGTAACACTTTCATACATTGTGCTCTAGAGAGCGACTTAGCGAGGACACCTTTTTTCCTTTGTTAACAATTAAGTTTCTCTGCATATGTAGGGCATTTTGGGTACATTGAGCTACCTGTACCCATATACCATCCCTGCCATGTCAGTGAACTGAGGCAACTATTGAGCTTGATATGTCTGAAATGCCTTCGAATCAAGAAAGGGAAGGTACTTGTAAACCCAACTGCATAACCTTACTTTGTTGTTTTCCTATACTGGTTTTCCTGAACCAACCATATGTGTTTTTACACTGATGCTTCACCTTGGGTTACTATTTATGAAATCTTTTCTACCTTTGAAGGTGAAACAAAGTAATGGAAAAGGAAATGTGTCAGCAACATTGTGCTCTTATTGCCGGGTACATGCCAGCATTCTTCTTTTTTCTTGTGGCTTGAAGTAAGAGTAAATAGATACATTGGACTAGTTACTGTTATATGTAGGGATATGGAAGTAAATGCCTAAGCTAAAATAAAGTATACCGGTGTTTCAAATTCAACCACCTTCCTCTGTGGTCTGAATGATTCATGAATTGTTATTTAAGACAATGAAGATATAACAGGATATACTGAGTCAGTGCTTTAGGGAGGTGTCATTTCACACTGAAATTTATTAAAATGCAACTAATCTGGTAATATATCCTTCATAAGTGACTTCAGTATAGCTGACAAATATAGCATTAGCATTGAATTCAGTCATATGTCCTTGTTCATTAGTGGATGGCTTCCTAATTTGCATCCTTGCTTGCTGCTGGTCTGGTGCCAGTGCTGACACTAAACCTGTGTTGGCTGGATGAGTGTCCACTCATGTTTCCTGATCATCCCAGAACTTGTTGTTTATAGGATATTCCAGCTCTGTCTGTGAAGGAAGTCAAGACAGCAGATGGTTGGATTCGTTTAGAGTTGAGAGCACCTCATAAGAGACACATGACAGAACGTTCATGGAACTTTCTTGATAAATATGGATTTCATCATGGTGGATGTTCTCAAGTTAGGACACTGCTTCCAGAAGAGGTGATATTCTCATGAGTCATGAGTTATGTTTTCAAGAGATTTGTTTTGGTAGCTTTGATGAATTCCAGGTTGTTTGAATAACCCACTGATTCATCATTATTTATTAGGCTCTGAATATATTGAAGAAGGTTCCTGATGATACTAGGAGAAAGCTAGCTGCACGGGGATACATTGTTCAGACTGGGTATGTGATGAAGTACCTTCCGGTACCTCCGAACTGTCTATATATTCCAGAGTTCACCGATGGGCAGAGCATCATGTCATATGTGAGTTTTCTAGTACACGTATCTGGTAGTTTCTTCTTCTACTTCTTGTCGAGTCCTATCTAATGTCCTGATTTACTTGCTTCTCATATCAGGACATTTCAATAGCTTTGTTGAAGAAGGTTCTTCAGAAGATAGAACAAATTAAAAGATCAAGATCTGGTTCCCCAAACTTTGAATCACATGATCTTGAATCATGCGATTTGCAGCTTGCGATTGGCCAGTACATACGTCTAAGGGGCACTACAAGGGTATGTGGAAAACTAGATAATTTAAACCTGTTTACATGGTGCATGGAAAACACAGTCACAATTTGTTTATAACCACTAGAATTACAGAAAGCCCTGCACCTTTGCAGTACCTTATTGTGCTTTGATCTATTATATAGTGCACACTGGCATTTATTTCTGATCAATCTTTTTATTTCTGACTGAGTTGTTTTTTGTATTCTCCACGATAACTTTTGCATCTTATTTTGAAGGGCCCTCAAGACAACACCAAGCGGTTTACTGTTGGCAGTGCTGATTCAGCTGCATTGTCAACAAAACAGTGGTTAGAAAAGATGCGGACGCTGTTTATCAGCAAAGGGTCAGGTTTTTCATCTCGCAGCGTTCTGACAGGAGACCCATATATTGGGCTAGGTGTAGTAGGGCTTCCTTCTGAAGTTGCTAAGAGGATGACCTTTGAAGAACAGGTCACTGACATAAACATTAACAGACTGCAAGAGGTGGTAGACAAGGGACTCTGCTTGACCTACAGAGATGGTCAAGCAACATATGCCATAACTGTTGGATCAAAAGGGCATACAACACTTAAAGTTGGTCAAACTATCAGTAGGAGAATTGTTGATGGGGATGTTGTGTTCCTCAATAGGCCGCCCAGCACACATAAGCATTCTCTTCAAGCTTTCTACGCATATGTGCATGATGATCATACGGTGAAAATCAATCCTCTCATGTGTGGCCCCTTTTCTGCTGACTTTGATGGTGATTGCGTGCATATATATTATCCGCAATCGCTTGCTGCAAAAGCTGAAGCCTTGGAGCTTTTTAGTGTTGAGAGACAACTGATTAGTTCCCACAGTGGGAAGGTTAACCTCCAGCTAGGTAACGACTGTTTGGTAGCTATGAAGTTCATGTCTCACAGAACGATGTTACACAAGGAACTAGCAAACCAGCTGGCAATGTTTGTGCCATTTTCACTTCTGTCCCCTTCCGTAATGAAGCCAATTCCGTCTTGGACAATCACACAGATAGTGCAAGGTGCGTTACCAGCTAAATTGACTTGCCAAGGGGACACACACTTGGTTAGGGACAGCACAATCATAAAGCTGGATCTTGACAAAGAATCTGTTCAGGACTCATTCCCAGATTTGGTGTCCTCCATCCTTCGTGAGAAGGGTCCAAGAGAGGCTCTGCAATTTCTGAATGTGCTGGAGCCATTGTTGATGGAGTTTTTACTTCTCGACGGTTTGAGTATAAGCCTGCGGGATTTTAATGTTCCCAAGGCTCTATTGGAGGAAGCACAAAAGGACATTCAGAATCAGTCCCTTATTCTTGAGCAGTCAAGGTGTTCAACAAGTCAATTCGTAGAATTACGAGTCGAAAACAATTTGAAAAGTGTCAAGCAACAGATTTCGGAATATGTTGGAAAATTCTCTGACCTTGGGTTGCTTATTGATCCGAAAAAGGAAGCCTCAATGGCAAAAGTAGTACAACAAGTTGGTTTTGTTGGCTTGCAACTTTACCGCGAAGGTAAGTTGTATTCAAGGCGCTTGGTAGAGGACTGCTTTTCGAACTTTGTGAATAAACACTCAGCCATTGGAGATGAGTATCCTCCAGAAGCTTTTGGCCTCGTGCAAAGTTCATATTTTCATGGTCTGAATCCGTATGAAGAGCTGGTACATGCTATATGTACTAGAGAAACTATGATCCGCTCATCTAGAGGGCTGTCAGAACCTGGAACTTTGTTTAAGAATTTAATGGCCATCTTGAGGGATGTAGTTATATGTTATGATGGAACTGTGAGAAACATTTGTAGCAATTCCGTCATTCAACTTAAGTATGGGGAAGATGATGAAGCTGATTCTTCAAGTGCTGTACCTCCTGGTGAACCTGTGGGTGTCTTAGCTGCCACAGCTATCTCAAACCCTGCATACAAGGCTGTCTTGGATTCCTCCCAAAGTAACAATGCTTCTTGGGAGTCAATGAAGGTAGTAACGTTATAAATATTTCTTGGCATTTAATCAAGGGGCCTTGTTGTTACTGTTTAACAAGTTTATTTTATTATTACCATAACAGGAAATTCTTCAGACAAGAACTTCCTATAACAACGATGTGAAAGATAGGAAAGTTGTCCTGTTCCTGAGTGACTGCTCTTGTGCTAAGAAGTTCTGCAAGGAAAGGGCTGCACTTGCAGTACAGAGTTGTCTTAAGAGAGTCACACTTGGGGATTGTGCTACTGACATCTGCATTGAGTAAGTTACCATAAATGAAATCCTCAAATATCACTGCCACCTTGCCCCCTTCTTTTTGTGGATTGCTCTGAGATCCCGTCTTATGGCTAGTAAAAGCCAGTTAACCAGTTTTTCTCTAGATAAACTCTGATTATCCTTTCTGTTTGATCGTTTAATGATCATATATTCACGTTCCTTGGAATTAGATGCTTATTTTCCATGTTTGTGTAAGCAGCATTTTTGAGCTTCCTTAGTCATCTGATTTCCCTGTCAGATTGTGCAATGCTATGCAAGTTGACAGATCAGTTTAGCACTTGGTTGTTTACATCTGCAATTGGGTCAGACATGCCTACTTACCGAAGCAGCAATTGTTATGAGAAAACTTAGCAAGCTTTCTAATCAAAGTGGTTAAATGCATGGTCTGACCATTCTTAAAGTGAGAATAGATGCAGGATGCTTTTGTGCAGATTTTGTGCTTATTTCGTTGGGGTTAACCACAAATATGTTGTTTGCATTTTCAGGCATCAGAAGCAAATAAATTTAGATGGAACATCTGAAGCTGCCCCAACTCTTGTAGGCCATATTCATCTGGACAAGGTATAATGGTATATGATTTATACTGGCTTTTTTTTGCATAAACTGTTTCTGTAAAAAAATATGCATAACTTTTTTTGCAGGGACATTTAGAAAGGATAAACATTAGTATTCAAGACATTCTCCAAAAATGCCAAGAAGTTTCTGGGAGATATGGAAAGAAGAAAGGACACCTTTGCCACCTCTTAAAAAAAATTACTTTTGCTACTGGGTAACCTTTTCTTAGTTTCCTACTATAATCCTGTGAGCTTTCATTTGTTCAACCCTAAATATCACATACATGATTTGTTTAGATATGCCTCCGGTTATAGTGTTAGTACCAGGCTACCTGCTATCGATGTTGGCGATGCTGCACAGCTGCAGTGCTACCAAATTTTGTCAGATTAATCTTCTGGGCAAACTTTTTAGTCCATGAAACTCATTGGGGGTATCATAGTCAAGGGTCCTGAGTTGGAGGCCTAGCATTGGGGGAGGGAGGGAGGGAACATGTTCTTGATGAGAGGTGCGATCCTACTTCAGATTTGTTACCAAGTCCCACATGGAGGCCTAAATTCAAATTTTCAGTGTTGTAGAATGGACATATAATAAAGCTAGAAAGGTATGCTCTTGTAGTACACGAGATCAAAAATAATTTCAGTCTGCCTTGCAAACTAGAGCCATCTCATTTTTGGACAAGCCGACAAAGAGATCAAAACTCTAATGGATTCGCTAGACTACAGCTGACATGAAAGAAAGGGGAAGTGATACAATAGCAACTTAGTGTTAACAGCATGAAAATTGGACATTTCCTTTGCCTTTTGTTTGTTGGGTGTGAGTTTGTCTATTCTGTAGCATTACAAGGGCATGCTTATCAGCTTAAGTTATGCTTAAATTTGAAAGGAATCATCTTTTGCTAGTTGCATTATACATTTATTAATGTTATTTGCTTCCTAGTACGTTTAATGAGTGGGCTTGATGTTGTTTGTATCAAAGAGTTAATACGAAGAAGGGAGGCAGTGTTAGTTAATGTATTGTCAGGGTTTTTGTCTGGGGACATGCGCATTGGGAATCAATATATTGTTATATCTATAAGTATTACTGTCTTTTCACTGTAACTTTTTTAATGACTCATTGCTGTTTATCTGACTTGATCCTTACATTATTTACATTAGTTATAGTTGATCTAAAAGGTTTCAATTTAATCCTTTGCAGTGATTGTTCATTCACTCAGATGCCAATCGATGGAAAGCTACATAAGGTTCCATGTGTGCAGTTCTCTTTCTCTGATGACAACACTGTATTATCTGAGTCTGTTGAGAGAGCGGTGAATGTGATAGCTGACTCTGTCTGCTCAGTGCTTTTAGATACAATTATTAAAGGTATAGTGAGTTGTACAAACTAAGCTTCTTCCTTTATAATTTCATTTACTGGATAGCTTCAAATTTCACTTAATCCATTCAAATAAAAGTTTACTGTTCCTATCTTATTGAGAGGACTGCTGCGGGCCTATTTTTTATTTCACAATAGTGGCACATATGTAGAGTAGGGAGGTTGTACAGTGGATACCTGTGATGGCAAGACATTAAGCTTATCTTGGTTGAACTCTCATCATTCCCAATGGACCATGGTTCCTTATTTCTGCTGATGCGGGATCATTGGTTGGACATCAGCTTGGTCTTGTATCTCCATAAATAACTATCTTGGCTGAAGGGAAATTGTTTCCAATAGACAGGATCTTTATTTCTAGTCCTGTGGCCCCCATTTCTAGCGTTTAGAACCTTGGCTTTTATCCTTAGGCCCAGTTCATGTTTATGACTTATGGGGGGGGTATGCAGGCAGCAGGCAGAATCGACAAACTGGGCAGAATTTGTCTAGAGTGTTATGCAGCAGAAACACTTGTTTTTTCTTGTCAGAACGTAGTACTATGAGTTCTGATCTCAGCAGAACTTTGGCTTCTGATGCCTACTCTGTATTTATCAACTCAGATACACTGAACATACTTCAGTATTCGCATGAGATGTATATGCGCCCATCTACCAAATAGATGTTTTCCATTTTGCTGATATAATAGTCAATCTTTCTCTATATTAAAATTAATATAGTGAATGTGGATGATACACATTTGGACTTATATCAAAATATTTACTTCCTGGCACCTTTGAGTTTATCAGGAAAAATATTACATTCACTATCTGCAAGGTAGCTGTGACTAAAATGTTACACTATTATGGGTTTTACTATTTTTTTACGCTTGAGGTCGTACATGTTCTTTTGTCAACTCATTGATGATCCTAAATTCACCATTAGGTGCTCCCTAATGAAGGGAATTGACCATCTTAATGGTTTGGTGTTCATTTGTTCTGCAGGTGATCCTCGAATTCAAGCGGCAAAAGTTATCTGGGTTGAATCAGATGCAACCTCTTGGGTAAAAAACACACGGAAGGTATCAAAGGGTGAGCCGGCGTTAGAAATCATTGTTGAAAAAGATGATGCTGTAAGCATTGGTGATGCCTGGAGAACAACAATTGATGCCTGCTTACCTGTACTTGACCTCATTGACACACGGAGGTCTATTCCATATGGCATTCAGCAAGTGAGGGAACTTATTGGCATCTCATGTGCCTTCGATCAAGTTGTGCAGGTTTGTCAACCAAGCATGTTTTAATATTAATGGTTAAGTCAGCAGTTTTGACTGCAACAACACCACAGGGACATTTATTCCCCACCCAAGGACTTCTGGGGATTGGTAGATCTTGCCTTGTTTAGGATCATTGTCTATTCTAGTTTGATTGGGTTAATTAGATATTCTGAGGTGTGTCGTGACTCAGCATTTTATTTTGCATCCAGTTGGCTCGTGTTGTATAATACTTATTACAGTGAGAGTACTTTTCTTATTCATCCTGCATCATTTGCATTGATGTTCTTATGCTTGCTTATTTGTTCAGCGGCTTTCAACGACTGTAAAAATGGTTAATAAAGGAGTTCTCAAGGACCATTTGATACTTGTGGCAAACAGCATGACGTGCACTGGAAGTTTGATTGGGTTCAACATTGCTGGCTACAAGGCAACTTTCCGTTCGTTAAAAGTTCAAGTACCTTTCACTGAGTCCACTTTGTTTGTAAGTTTGTACTTGAAATATCTTGTCCATAATTTCTTACATGTCATTGGCGCTTTGTACTCAAATAACATATTCTGTTTTTGTAGACCCCTATGAAATGCTTTGAGAAGGCTGCAGAAAAATGCGATTCTGATTCATTGGGATGTGTGGTCTCATCATCCTCATGGGGCAAGCATGCAGCAGTTGGTACTGGCTCATCTTTTCAAATTCTCTGGAATGAAAATCAGGTATGCTTATCTTATCAACTGGAGCTTATTGCTTATGTATCACTATATCAGTAGCAAATGTTGAGCCTCTCTTATCAGGCCAGACTATTTTTGGTGTCACCAGAAAGCTCTTCTTTTGGTTGATATAATCTAACCATATGGATTTTTCACTAAAATGGTTAATTTCTTTGTTGCAGCTGAAAAGCAACAAGGAGTATGGTGATGGGCTGTATGATTTCTTAGCGTTGGTCAGAACCGACCAAGAAAAGACAGGGTACATGTTCTTGGATGATGTTGACTACCTTGTAGAAGAGAATGCAGTAGATGACATGTGCTTATCTCCTGAGCCTGATGGGACCCTTGGTAAGCCCACCTTTGAGGATAATTTCGAAGAGCAAAATATTCAAAAAGGCAGCTCATGGGAAAATGGCACAACAATGAACTCAAGTTGGGAACAAAATGCTAGTGCTGCAAATGATTCTGGTGACTGGGGAGGCTGGAGTAATGGAGTTGGAGCTGCTGCAAAGCCAGCAGATCAAGATAATTCATGGGAAGTGCATGCTAAGGTGCAGGCCAATTCCACTGATTGGGGAGGCTGGAGTAGTGGAGGTGGAGCGGCTGCAAAGCCAGCAGATCAAGATAATTCATGGGAAGTGCATGCTAAGGTGCAGGACAATTCCACTGATTGGGGAGGCTGGAGCGCTGAGAAGCCAACAGGCGAGACAACTGTATCTGGACAACCAGCTGAAATGGATACTTGGGCTGATAAGGGTGCTAAAATGGATTCAGATGCAGGTGATGATAATTGGGAGAAGTCCAGCACTCCTGAGGCATCAAATAAAAATGACCCATGGGGCAAATCAGAAAATACATGGGACAAAAGAAAAGGAGATGGAGGCGATGGTGCCTGGGAGAAGAAGTCTGATGATGGCCATGGCAATTGGGAGCATCCCAGCAACTGGAATGGGCAGAGTTTGAATGTAGATCAGGACACGTGGGGAAATGCCAGGGGCAAAAAGAAGGCAGATGGTAACTGCCAATGGGAAGAGCAGCCAAGCACTTACAAACGGAAGAAGACAAATGCTGATCATGATTCCTCCTATAACAATGTGATGCCACCATCAGACAATGCTTGGAATGCTGGAGATGGAATTGGAAGACCAAATGCCAAGTCTAATGCAGGATCCAGTTGGGGTGAGAAAGATAAGATGGAGTCTGATGAGCATCTGAAAGTCCCAAAAGAATCAGACACATGGAATACAGGGAAATCTAATGAAAGTCCATGGGATAACACTGATGCACTACAGGATTCCTGGGTTAACAGTGCAACTCGCAATAACAACACTCAGGATGGTTCATGGGACAAAGTAGTAGCTATAAAGGATCCTGATTCACAGCAAGATTCATGGAGTAATGTGACAATCCAGAAGAATGATGCACAGAATGATTCTTGGGACAATGTAGCGGATAAGACCCCGAATTCTGCCACAGAAGACTCCTGGGGTAATCTGGCTGCAACACCAGTGGGCAATTCAGATGCTAAGCAATCAGATTCTTGGGATGGATGGAATGCTGTGCCTGCTGAGAACTCACAAGGTACTGCTCAATGGAAAGAGACAACTGATTCTGGTAACAAGGACTGGAAAGCAGATGGATGGGGTGCCAAATCTGGTAACTGGAGCAGCCAAAGAAACAATCCTGGGAGACCCCCAAGAAGACCAGATGAGAGAGGTCCACCTCCACCAAGACAACGGTTTGAACTAACAATAGAGGAGAAGAACATTCTTCTAGAAGTTGAACCCATAATATTACGTGTGAGAAGGATCTTCCGTGAAGCATGGTAAATTAACTCACAATCGCTTGCTGATTTTACGTGCTTCTTAGTACTTGAAGTTTCTTTAATTAAACAATGAAAAGTGTGACTGATGTTTTACATGAAAGAATGCGATATGCAAGACAGCTATATTGTTTTATGCAATGATGATTTTGAATTCTAATTTTATCTATCTCAATTTTCTCAGTGATGGTGTGAGGCTCAAGCCAGAAGACGAAAAGTTTATCCAGGAGAAAGTTCTCGAGCACCACCCGGAAAAGCAATCCAAGGTGTCTGGTGAAATCGACCATATAATGGTATGGTTTTACATTTGACTTCTGGGTTCTGCATTTCGTCACGTGATCATCCATCAAAGATTCCATGGTGAAAATAAGTCTTATTTTGGAGCTTGGTTTGTAATTGCCTTGCTTTGACAGGTCAACAAGCATCATACTTTCCAGGACACTCGGTGCTTTTTTGTGGTCTCCACAGATGGAACCCAAGCAGATTTCTCCTACTTGAAGTGCCTGGAGAATTTTGTGAGGAAGAACTACACAGAGGATGTCGACTCATTCTGCATGAAATACTTAAGGCCTCGTCGCAGGCAAGCACCACCACCTGATGTTGGGACAGCACCAGGCACTCCGGCTGAGGTTCCACCGTCTACCGCAGCTGAGACCGAGCAAGGCACTCCAGCCCTTCCAGCAGAGGTTCCACAAGAGACTCTGGGTTCTCCTGCAGTGGCTCTGGAAGGAGCCCACAGTCCCAGGCCAGACCCAACCGACGATACTGGGCTTCTAGGAAAGGAGACTGATCTGGCTCCAGCTTCTCCAGCTGCAGCACCGCGAGAGGCTCCTGAGCCAGACCCAACCGACGATACTGGGCTTCTAGTTACGGAAGCTGATCTGACTCCATCTTCTCCAGGTGAGGCTATGCAAGCGACTGCGGACCCAGACTCAACGCGGACTGATATTTAGGCTGTGAAACTACGGCATGTAAACTCCAGACTTGTGCTCTGAGCAAGTGAGCATTCCCTTGCTAGTCGTCGGTTACTCCCCTGACTTCATTTGGAGAGGCGGTAGCGGCAAACATTTAGTCCTTAGCGGCCACTTTCCCGTCCTTTTTGCCTCGACCTGATGGGAACCATGTAAATCCTTGAGAACAATGTTATCCCGTCTACTGTAGCCGTATCAGTTGCTCCATGTGCTGTGAAACCTTGTTATCGTTTCTGGGCTGTGGCTTGCTTGGTTTGATGCAAAACTCAGGAAACCTCGGAATTATGTTTGGTGCGGTTGTTTGGTTGTCAGGTGGATCATCAAACGTGCCCTGCAGAGATGTGCTTGTTGAGCTAGTAGATAGTGTTACGTTACGTGCCATGTTGAAGGGATGACTAGTTGGAGCTGTCTGGAACTCAAGGCTGCCTGTCTTTCTGTTTGTGCTTTGGTGTTGCTGTCATTACTTGAGCACGTGTTGGAAGATACTCAGTATGAGCGAAATAACAAGTGTAACAGAAATTATGACCGCATATTTATAAGTAAAATGATATTTAGGTATGCTAAAAGATGGTTCATGACTCCATTCCACTATCTGCATTCACGGACAAACATGGTTACCTGCTATATATATAAAAAAAACCATGCTTAGTAACCTCATCTGGCCCTCCAATCCTCATCTAATGGCCCAGACGCGCTTGCCCGGCCACCCACCGCCCAACCACGCCGCTTGGGCCGCCAAACGAAAGCCGTTTCTGCCTTGACTCTTGAGTGTCTGACCGGGGATTTTTAACTTTTTGCCATCCTTACGGATGGCACTCCTCTATTTGCCAGTTTTAGAATGGCACATGCAAAATTGCCATCCAAAACAGTAAATCTCTTACGTATTTGCCATTTTTGCTGACGTGGCATGCCACGTGGGCACGCTAACGCACCAGCCTCCCTGAGAACCTCTATTGGGCATGCGAAATTACCTGCTTATCCTCGCTGCTTCTCTCTTCCTCCACTTGCTGACACGTGGGCCCTCTTCCTCCACTCGCTAATGCGTGGGCCTCGCACGTCAGCTTCTCCTTCAACCTACAGCCATCACTCGGTGCTCGCGTGGGAGGAGGGGTCGAGGCTCCTGTTGACGTCGGAAGTGATCCGAATCACACACCAACAGGGCCTTGGACGCCCAGGCCGCTACGGACCGAAGAACGTAGCGAGGATGTCATGCTTTCGTGGTGAAGAATGGAGAGGTTTACAAGCAAACCACCAAAGGATAACCAACGTGCTTGCGTGACGAAGAACCAGCTAGTTTTTAGGCAAACTAGCAAAGAAACCGTCGAAGCTCTCACCTGGGAGGGACCCTGTCAGGGCAAGGACGTCGCTAGGTTGCCCTAGGTCGGCCGACAAGCCTAGGGCGCCATCCTTGGTCGTCAGATTAAGAGATGAACAACATAGGGGTTGGAGAAGAGGGTAAAAGGGTTGGAGTAGAGGTAGTAGATTGATTTGTTTGTCGATCGGATAGATGTGAATTCAATCGGCCATGATCCTCTCATATATATAGAGGGGGGGTGGTCTTATCCCACTAGGAAACCTCACCAAGACTTATTTTCCAAGTTTTCCACGAATTTAGAACAGTTCGGATCGGAATCCAAAATGCCAGATCCGAACAGGGTTTTTTGTTAGGTCTGTCAGAAGTCCTGACTTGGGTCGGAACTCCCGACATGGGGATAACCCCAAACTCCCGAGCATGTTTCTTTAGGCTTCCCGGAAGTCCCGACACCTATTGGAACTTCCAACAGTCGAAAGTCTCGACTTGAGTCGGAACTCCCGACAATGGAGTATCTTTCCGAGGGCATAACTCCTTCATCCGGACTTCGAATTAGACGTTCCATATATGTTTTTTGACTGTCTCGATGAGAGGAACACAATGGTGAAGTCTGTTCCATATTTTGACAACTTCACAAAATGGACAATTTTGGTTGTCAACATATGCCCCCCTGTTTTCAGGTGAATGATGCATAAACCTGAAAACACTTAATCAAATAAATTAAAACCAAACGGCGACGATACCCATCTCATTGGCTGCTCAGTGGCTAAGGGCGATGTATACATCGACCATTTTTGTTCTAAGGACGATACATGTATCGGCCATTGCTTGGAGAGCACTTAGGCTTCTTGTCAAACACTTGGAAAATACTTTTTCAAGTACTTCCTGTTGAATGCTCTATTGAGACGTTCACCTTGTAATGTCTCTAGCAAATAAGAGTTACTGAATATGACTTTGATCACTTTGTAAGGACCATCCTAATTTGGTGACCACTTGCCAAACTGATTGCTCTTCGATTCAATGGTAGTATGGTTTTCCATACTAATTCTCTCACTTGGAAGGATTTGCTCTTGACCTTCTTGTTGTATGCTTTGACAACTCGAGCTTTATCTTTCTCTATTTTCTTAAGAACTTTTAATCTCACGTCAGTCACCTCATCGATGTTATCCATCATTAAATCATGATACAAAACAGCTGATAGATCATTTTGTTTAGCAAGCCTGTATGCATCCAAATTCACCTCGATAGACAACACGGCCTCTTGACCATATACTAACTCAAAAGGAGTAACCTTTGTAGCATCATGCCTTGAAATGCGATGTGCCCATAGAGCCTCTGAAAGGACCTAGGATGCCGCCTAGAGGGGGGGTGAATAGGCGTTTCTGAAAAATCAACCCCTTTAAGAGCGGAAACGATTAGTAATAGGAGTTTCCAAAATGGAAACTCTAAATAAGAGTAATACCACCCCTCACAAGATATCCACAAAGTATATAAAAGATACTAGATAAACCTAGGGAGCCAAACAGCTGCAACCAAAGAGTTGAATCAAAATGCACTAGTCAGTTAATGTCGAAAGTCCCGACGTTTGGGTCAGAACTTCCGACGTGTCAGAAGTCCCGACGTTTGGGTCAGAACTTCCGACCCCAATGGGAAATGAACTACAAGTGCTAAAATGAACTTTGTGATGCCGATAACTTACAAACCCACTTCCTAGTGGTAAGTTAAGGTGTTGGGTCACTCTCTTGATGTTGATAAGCCACCACTCCGTAGATCGAGTCCCAAACCCAAAGAAATAGCTAGAGAGAGGGAGACAACCAAATACAAGTAATTTCGAGCAAATCACAACAACAACAAGCACGCGGGAGACAAGAATTTATCCCGAGGTTTGGCAGCCCCACAAAGGAGCTCCTACGTCCTCGTTGTTGAGATGACCACTTTGGTCGGAGTCTCTTCCACCTCCTTGCCTCACTCAAAGATACCACAAAGGTCACTTGAGTTTCTTCACTAGAAAACAAGGGTAATACAAACTTCCCAAGGCTCTTCCACAAGATGGAATCTCTTGGGCGACGCCTAGCCGGCTAGGGGAAAATCCCCAAGAGTAACAAATGCAAATCAAACCGGCTTGACGAAGAAATCAAGTGCTCAAGCTTGCTCAAAGTGATTTTCTCTCTCAATCCACTCTCCAAACACTCAAACCCTTTAGGAATTGAAGTTGGAAGCAAAGGAGTGAAGAGTGGCGAGCCTAGAATGCTTGGGGGCTGTTTTGGTCGAGTGTTCATCGCAATGAAATGAGTGGGCAACGGTTAGAAACAAGGAGAGGGGTATATATACTTCAAGGCAAAATCTAACCGTTCAGATCTACGTCGGAAGTTCTGACGCAGATCTCGGGACTTTCGACGTATGAAGAAAACACTGTTCATGCGAGGTCAAAGTCCACTCGAGACCCAACGCGTCGAACTTTCGACGAACGCCGGGGACTTCCGACGGGCACGCATAAAGACAGTCGAGAGAACCATCGATGCCGGACTCCGGCTTGGGTCGGGACTTCCGATCGTCGGGAGTTCCGACTCACGTCGGGACTTCGACGTCCACAGACCACCAGCAGAGCTATGACCGGGAGTCGCAGATTCGGCAAGAAGAGTCATGACTTCCGATCGTCGGGAGTTCCGCTTACGTCGGGACTTCCGACACCGACGATATGAAAAATTATTCTATGTGCTCGTGAAGTGCTAGAGTGTCTCTCTTTTGATTTTATTTATTATGCTTGAACACTCTATCTTCCTCAGACCACCTAAACTTGCATCCCTCTTAATAGTACGGCATACCTATTAACTCAAGATCAAAAGAAAAACAAAATTAAACCTTTTGAGTTGATCTTCTTTAAAATTGATGCCGTGTCTTTCAATCTTCATCAAGTGAGGGTGCCAACATGTCAATATTGATCTTGTCACTTGAGCATAGCCATCTTGAGCACGTGACTTGATTCCATTCATCAAATATGAATAACTCCAAATGCATCAAGTCACTTTAATCAACTTGTCCAATATAGATTTGATCCTCCACATCAATATGACCATCATAGCTTGATTAGTACCTCAACTAAATGCAAGTACTTTCTTCTTCACCCTAGCTAGGTTCCTCGGCCATCAAGCCGTCGCTTGCCCTTCACCCTTGCTTAGTACCTCGAAGCCTTTTCTTGCTATCTTCACCATCTCAAGCCGTCAAGTCACATCTTGTGTTAAATCAACCATTCATTTGTATTGTTGCCTTTTTCATTTCAATTTAGCAAGCTTCAAATATGAGACCATTCCATATGCAATCTCTCATGTCTCATTAATTAACTCTTATCGTGCTTGCTTTCACATAGATCATTGAAATCCCACAATAAATAAGCCTTTGCATGAATTCCATTTGCATTGTTGTCTTGTGCTTGAACTAGATTGTTTATACAACAATACATCATTTTTGGCTGGCTTATACAATTTCATCAAGTATCTGTGAGATAATCAATTTCTGTCTAACACTTAGCAAACATGTTAGTCCTTTAATCGTGTTGTCATTCAATCACCCAAAACTCACTAAAGGGCTAGATGCACTTTCAATCTCCCCCTTTTTGGTGATTGATGACAACCTGATTAAAGCTTACAAAAAGATATAAACAATTAGGCTTTTGGATTCAATGATATATGAGAGGCTCCCCCTTAATGTGTGCAATATGAATTGAATTCATAAATGACCTCAAATGTCAATTTGCACATACTAAAACACATAGGAGACCCCCCTTAAATCATTGCATCCGTGGGGTGCAAGTGTGTGTCAAAATAAAAAACCGTGATGCATATGACATGATATATCACACAAGACTGAAAAGCATCACACCATACAAAGTCACTCTAAAACATGCATGGTCCTTATGAAAGTAAATTCATCATATATATCACACACATATATATATCACACACATAGCACTCATCACAAAGATTTCTCAAGACATATCTCTCCCCTTGTCATAGCTAGTCTCCCCCTTTCATAGCTAGACACAAGGTTGCACTCTTGAAGCTTTAGACATATCTCTCCCCTTTAAGCTTTCATTTCTCTCCTCCTTAAGCTTTAATCATATCTCTCCCCCTTTGTCATCTATCGCCAAAAAGGGTCACACAAAGCACAAAGGGTGCTTAAGGTTCAAACTTTGTACTAATCTCTCCCCCTTTGTATTAAACTCTCCCCCTTTGTCATGGCGTGGGTCATATAACTTGTCATTCCCCCTTTGTCATCTTAAAGAGGTTGTACTTGTCACTTGTTTGCAATTCAAAATAGATCAAGTACATGGGTTCACTAGCTCATGAACAAACTCATACACTAACCACTAGATCATGTAATCATTCAAGCAATAGTGGTAATCTATGAATCTAAAATTTTTCATTTGTAATGCATGATCCTATAAGCATGTACTATATGCACTAACCACATACTAGTAAGGGATGAAAAATGATCATGCACAATACAATGATACCTTAGCTATGTTGGAGAGGAAGATAGTCATATAGATTTCAATTCATTTCTCCAATAGCACCATGAAGTCCAATTATAAGCTTGGTGAAGACTAATAGATACTAATTCTTTGAATTCCTATTCTTCACCCATATGAATTGAGAATCACTAATGATCAAGTGCACTCTTCTTGTTGTGGTTGGCTTGCTTCTTCTTTGATCATTGCTTGCTTGAGAGAACTGAAAGATGCACCACTTGTAATACCACTTGAAATTTCATGATACCACTTGAAATTTCATGACTTGTTCTCTTTTGGGTGTTGCTTGCTTTCTAGACCAATCTCTTGATTTTCTTCAACCAAGTACCTCAAATGTCCCTTTAGATTACCACTTCGATTTTAGTCATCCAAGCCTAGAGCGAAGTGACCTCTCTCCAAAGAACCATCCTTGATACTCACTTGAAATAACTTGAAAGAAAATCACTTGATCCACTTGAAAGATTTTGTTTGATTGATCCATATTGTTGGACTTAATTTGATGAATAACTTTGAATCCTTCTTTAAGTCCTTTTCTTTCTACTTATTTAAGTCCTTTTCTTTCTATCAAAAGATCTCCAATTATCACTAGAATTTAAACTCCATCTTCATCTTGATCTTGGTCTTGATCTCTAGCTTGAGTACCAAATGTGTACTAGATACACTCTTCAAACAAATTGTCTTGTACTCATCATTTGTCATACTTCTATTTCAAACCAAAACCAAAACATAGGTACCTCAATCACTTATAGATATTATTCTAATTTGAGGACCTTTGAATCTAAGTGACTTTTGATCAATCCAATAATTATCACTTTTCTGGCAGATTCTGTACTCTTTAAAGAATAAATCATATCTCCCAAAGTACATATCCAAAACCACTAAATTTGGTGAAGATGTGACACACTAAGTCTTCTAGTAGCTTTAAAAATTTGAGCTTCTTTTGACTTCTATATTGCTACCAGATTTCACATCTTTCCACACTGCTACATGCTGAAAACTGCTGCACTATAGCTGACAAGATCTACTCCAAATCCGAAGTATCACTTATCCAAATCTCATGAGATTTGCACAGCAACTAATACCATAAGTGTAGAACATGCAGGCCAAATTTCAAGCCAATACAAATAGATTTGATTACTTAAACATGTCTATGATCACTGCTAGCTCAGATTTTCAATATTGGACAGATTTCAATAATTGAGCTATTTTTCTCTAAATTGAACCAAACTTGAAATTAACTTGTTTGAATACTCTCACAAGACATATGTCCATTCAAACCACTTACTAGAAGAAATCTTATGAACATATCCAATCAAACCAACTTCAAACTTGATTACTTAAGCATTTAATCCATTCAAACATCTCATAGCAAGCAACATATGCATATATATCTAATTCAATTAACTCATATGCACCCAAATAAACTTTGATCAACAAGAGATATACCTTGATAGCTTATGATCATCTTTGCAAGCTTCAAGTCTACTTATTTTCAGGCCTTCAAATATATCAATAAATTCCCACAACTTGAATATGACACTTGTATGTAGATAGCATATGGACTTCACTCAATTTTAACTTGGCATTGTGATAGAATTGCACTAGGCTTCAATACTTGACTCAACATAAGATGAATAATAATAATTCCATTGAATCAAGTCTCCAATGCCATGGTACCTATAAACAATCATCCACTTTTCGATGGTACCCAAACTAGTTTGGGTCCTCTCATGTTAGACGCAACATACTTAGGCATAGCCTTAGTATGAATAGCGGATTTTTTTAATACTAACCAATAAGGTACCATAACAAACTTTCCTAGGCATAATATTTGCATCAATTGAAATAGGCTTAGGATTCTCACTTAGGGACATGAATTAGCCAAGAATTGATTTTCTCTTTTTCAAATATTTGGCAAATTTATGATTTTCAAAACTTGAGAGAGATTTTAGAGGGACATAGGGATTTTTATGGACTTGAGAGAACCATGTCACATGTGATTAGGCAAATAATCAACCAAGGGTAGCAATAATCACAATATGACATGACTAGGTCACAAAGACTTAAAAACCACATGATTTTCAAAAACCACACCACCTACACATGCTAGTTAGGGATTTTGAAAAACATGTATCCTATATCACACAAATGCACACACTAGCATATAAAGGGCCTTAGATGCACTTACAATGCATGTATGTAAATACATACCTTTGCCTTGAGCCCACAATATCACCACTGAGATAATACATGGCATGACAACATCATGTTGACCTCACTTGTCAAATAATCATACCATATATGAAATCAATTTTCATCCAAAGGACTACAAATAATGCTAGATAAATTTGTTAGTCCACAATGGTGCAAAATAGAAACTGAGCTCCCCCTAAATAAGTACCACAAGTAATTTGAATGACTTTCAACAAGCACTTTATTCTTTCAAGAATTTGGGAGTCAATTTTCTATTTTAACCAACACAAAGTAATTTGCCATATTTAAATTTCATTGAGACATACTCACAACCCACTTAGGTTTGATGGATCACAAGCTTCTGAGCAAATTAAGGATATATAAAATCAAATGGATCAAACCTCAATTGCATCCCAATTAGTGCTCTAGTTCCTACCATACCGGACACGTCCGGTAGACATACCGGACATGCCCGGCATGTGAAGAACATAAATACTTTTCCTTTCTGCCCTGGCCATACCGGATACGTCCGGTAGGCATACCGGACACGTCCGGTAGGTGCAGGATAGAAACAATTGAAGCGCTGCTTGTGATTCTTTATTTTAGCTCTAGTACTTCTTGTATGCCTGCATCTGAACAAATGCATTGCTCTACTAGAGAGCCATTAAAAGCATCACATGACAAACATGATAATTATTAAATGAAACTAATTAGCCACTTCCGATTATTTCACAAATATGCTTATTTGTGAGCCATTGAGCACTAAACACATAGTGGCTATCCTATAAGGTTTTAGGTACTTGTTACCAATGGTAGAGATGAAGTAAACGATATGGTCATTGATTTATCTTCGGGTCAACCATATATGAGATTATGATAAGAATTGATTGATAGATTGAGTGAATATTTTCAATTTGCTTGCTCAACCACCCCGAAGCTTTCATCTCACCACCAAGTACCTACATTATCAACCTAAGCACATTTTGGTACCCAACTCTTGTTGGGTCCTTTTGGGTTAGTCAACAAGTGCTTAGGCACCCAAATGGCCTTAGTACTAGTTTGTGGTGAACACATCACCTTGCTAGTGCTAACTCCATTTGTGGTCTTCCTAAGCATATTATCATAAACAAATGTGTTCAGCTTAGGGATGTTACCATTTGGGCAATCATAGCCTAGATGCCCCTTTCTTCTACAAGCATAGCATATGCGACCTTTGTTTGCTCTATGCTTGTTTTGCTTGTATGGACATCCATCAACCTTGTGGCCCATCTCATTGCATCCATAGCATCTTCTTGTTGCAACTTGGGCTTCCTTTCTAGCCTCCTTGTACATTGGGCATTTCTTGGTTGGATGCCTCAACTTCTTGTACATGAGACAAGTGCTTTGTCCATCACTTTTCCTTTGGTTGGCCAACTTGTTTGAGGCCATTTGATCGGCCACTTCACACTTGTCAGCCCAACTCTTGTGTGGACACATGGTAATCTCATGTCCATTCACTCCACAACCATAGCATAGTCTTTTTCCATGTTTCTTGCTCTTGGTTGTGTTGGCCTTGCTTGAAATGTGATTCTTTTGTTGGGTTTTGGAGAAAGCAAGGTTTGAACCCTTCTCAAGCTTCTTCACCATGTTATCACAGTTATCTTGAGAAGGTTGTGCTTTCTCCTTCCCCTTCAATCGAATCACATCTTTCTTTAATCTTTTCACCTCTTCTTTGAGCTCTATATTTTCTATGAGATTTAGCTCAATCAAAGATTGGCTTGCTTGAGGAGCACACTCATTAGTACAAGAAACATTTAATTGAGATGGTGTACTAGTGAGTAGAAGTGTGAGAGGTTGAGAAAATTTTACCGATGTGATTACAACCTCATGAGCCACCTCAAGCATGATGCTTGATTCTACTACTTCATCATGAGAGCACTTTAGATGAACATAGTTTGCTTGTAGCACATTGTACTTGCTTGATAGTTCATCTAGCCTTGCCTTGAGCTCAAAGTTTTCCTTCTCTAGTTGTGAAACACTAGAAGAGGAGTTAGTAACTAAAGCATGCTCGATCGACAATTTATCATACCTCTCATTTATTGCCTTTAGCTCTTGCAATTTGGAGATGAGAAACTTTTCTTGATTTTGAAGCGATTCCTCTTGCTTCTCAATCTCTTCTTCAAGCTCATCATTCTTTTCAACTATCTTCATGATGATGAACTTGTCTTTGTGGTTGAGATGATCAAGGTTGTAGTTGTCTTCAACTTCAACATCACTCTCCACTTGATCATCTACTCGTGCTATCTCCTTGGCTTGATCTCTCTTGCTAGCCTTCTTCTTGCTTTTCTTGGCCATGAGACACAAGTGATGAGTATTATGAGATACTGAGGTTGACTCATCACTTGGTCGCCATCGGGCTTGAGCCTCATCATCACAGATAGCTTGCTGTCCTACTGCCACATCCATACCGGACACGTCCGGTATGCATACCGGACACGTACGGTATGTGCAGGCAGACAACATATCATGTGTTGCTTGGACTTCTTGCTCTGGCTCGGCACTCTTGAGGTCTTGTGAGGCTTCTTCACTGTATGAAGACACAATGGACATACTTTCCATTGGCTCGACCTCAAGTGCATCATCGCATTTGGATTCTCCATATAACTCAACGAGTTTGGTCCAAATGAGATGAGCACTCTCCGGAGGTGGTTGTCCATTGAATATTGCCTCATCTTGAACCTCTACACTCAATGTATTCAAAATGATATTAATAGCTTGAGCATTGAGTTGCACGCATATCTCTTCCTCTTTTGATAAATTCTTATAGTTGCTCCAATCAACTATAGGAAGAGGTATGCTTGCAAACACAATATGCTCAACAATAGGACTAATATGTCTAAAAGCATTGAGTATATGAATTGACCAAGGTAGAAAGTTTGAACCATCATTTTGGACAAGCACCGGCTCCAACTCGATAGGCGTCGACATCATTTTCTCACAGCGGTAAAGCTTGTAGTGAGTCTTGGCTCTGATACCAATTGAAAGAACCTAGAATGCCACCTAGAGGGGGGGTGAATAGGCGTTTCTGAAAAATCAACCCCTTTAAGAGCAGAAACGATTAGTAATAGGAGTTTCCAAAATGGAAACTCTAAATAAGAGTAATACCACCCCTCATAAGATATCCACAAAGTATATAAAAGATACTAGATAAACCTGGGGAGCCAAACAGCTGTAACCAAAGAGTTGAATCAAAATGCACTAGTCAGTTAATGTCGGAAGTCCCGATGTTTGGGTCAGAACTTCCGACGTGTCAGAAGTCCCGACGTTTGGGTCAGAACTTCCGACCCCTACGGGAAATGAACTGCAAGTGCTAAAATGAACTTTGTGATGCCGATAACTTACAAACCCACTTCCTAGTGGTAAGTTAAGGTGTTGGGTCACTCTCTTGATGTTGATAAGCCACCACTCCGTAGATCGAGTCCCAAACCCAAAGAAATAGCTAGAGAGAGGGAGACAACCAAATACAAGTAATTTCGAGCAAATCACAACAACAAGCACGCGGGAGACAAGAATTTATCCTGAGGTTCGACAGCCCCACAAAGGAGCTCCTACGTCCTCGTTGTTGAGGTGACCACTTTGGTCGGAGTCTCTTCCACCTCCTTGCCTCACTCAAAGATACCACAAAGGTCACTTGAGTTTCTTCACTAGAAAACAAGGGTAATACAAACTTCCCAAGGCTCTTCCACAAGATGGAAGCTCTTGGGCGACGCCTAGCCGGCTAGGGGAAAATCCCCAAGAGTAACAAATGCAAATCAAACCGGCTTGACGAAGAAATCAAGTGCTCAAGCTTGCTCAAAGTGATTTTCTCTCTCAATCCACTCTCCAAACACTCAAACCCTTTAGGAATTGAAGTTGGAAGCAAAGGAGTGAAGAGTGGCGAGCCTAGAATGCTTGGGGGCTGTTTTGGCCGAGTGTTCATCGCAATGAAATGAGTGGGCAACGGTTAGAAACAAGGAGAGGGGTATATATACTTCAAGGCAAAATCTAACCGTTCAGATCTACGTCGGAAGTTTTGACGCAGATCTCGGGACTTCCGACGTATGAAGAAAACACTGTTCACGCGAGGTCAAAGTCCACTCAAGACAGCCAACGTCGGGACTTCCGACGGTCGGAACTTCCGACGAATGTCGGGACTTCCAACGGGCACAGACAGCAGGTCAGAGAACCATCGATGCCGGGACTCCCGGCTTGGGTCGGGACTTCCGACTGTCGGGAGTTCCGACTCACGTCGGGACTTCCGACGTCCACAGTCACCGCGCAGGCTATGACTGGGAGTCAGCAGTTCTGGCAAGAGTCATGACTTCCGACTGTCGAGAGTTTCGGCTTACGTCGGGACTTCCGACACCGACAGTCACAGAAAATTATTCTATGTGCTCGTGAAGTGCTTGAGCACTCTATCTTCCTCAGACCACCTAAACTTGCATCCCTCTTAATAGTACGACATACCTATTAACTCAAGATCAAAAGAAAAACGAAATTAAACCTTTTGAGTGATCTTCTTTAAAATTGATGCCGTGTCTTTCAATCTTCATCAAGTGAGGGTGCCAACATATCAATATTGATCTTGTCACTTGAGCATAGCCATCTTGAGCACGTGACTTGATTCCATTCATCAAATATGAATAACTCCAAATGCATCAAGTCACTTTAATCAACTTGTCCAATATAGATTTGATCCTCCACATCAATATGACCATCATAGCTTGATTAGTACCTCAACTAAAAACAAGTACTTTCTTCTTCACCCTAGCTAGGTTCCTCGGCCATCAAGCCGTCGCTTGCCCTTCACCCTTGCTTAGTACTTCGAAGCCTTTTCTTGCTATCTTCACCATCTCAAGCCGTCAAGTCACATCTTGTGTTAAATCAACCATTCATTTGTATTGTTGCCTTTTTCATTTCAATTGAGCAAGCTTCAAATATAAGACCATTCCATATGCAATCTCTCATGTCTCATTAATTAACTCTTATCATGCTTGCTTTCACATAGATCATTGAAATCCCACAATAAATAAGTCTTTGCATGAATTCCATTTGCATTGTTGTCTTGTGCTTGAACTAGATTGTTTATACAACAATACATCATTTTTGGCTTTATACAATTTCATCAAGTATCTGTGAGATAATCAATTTCCTGTCTAACACTTAGCAAACATGTTAGTCCTTTAATCATGTTGTCATTCAATCACCCAAAACTCACTAAAGGGCTAGATGCACTTTCAGCCTCAGACAAAACTTCATGCCACCTCCTTGGATTTTCTTCAATCTTCATTTCGATAAGCTTGATCAAAATCTTATTACTAGACTCAACCTGGCCATTGGCTTGAGCATAGTATGGAGATAAATTGAGCAACTTAATTTTATATAATTCGGCAAATTCCCTCACCTCCTTAGACATGAATGATGTCCCTTGATCTGTTGTTAATGTTTGGGGGATGCCAAATCTATGAATAATATGCTCAGTGATGAACTCAATTACCTCCTTATGTGTCATATTCTTCAAAGGAACTGCCTCAGTCCACTTTGTAAAGTAATCAGTAGCAACCAACACAAAACGATGTCCCTTTAAAGATGGAGGATGTATTTGGCCAATAAAGTCTAGCCCTCAACCACGAAAAGGCCATGGTTTGATAATAGGATGAAGCATAGCAGCAGGCACAAGCTGAATATTTTCAAACTTCTGGCACTCTTCGCAACCTTTGTAGTAACAAAAGCAATCGGCCATCATAGTAGGCCAATAAAAACCGTCTCTACGCAATAACCACTTCATCTTCGGGGCCGATTGATGCGTACCACAAATGCCTTCATGGACTTCTCCCAAAGCCACTGCTGCTTGATCAGATCCCAAACACTTAAGCAATAAGTCTTCGGTGGTTCTTCGATAGAGCTCATCATTATGCAATACATACTTGAAAGTGCTCGACCGAACACCCTTATCAATTTTAGCACTTGTATCACGTAAATATTTCAGTAAGGGAGTCCTCCAATCTTCTAAATCGCCGCAACATCACTGGAAGTCACATCGGGCCGATTTGGGAGCTTCTCGAGCGAATTGACCGGGCTGGTAACAAGGGAGTTGGCTTAGCTAACTTAGAGGAGTCGGCTTGGCCGACTATGTCAGTTGGCCTAGCCGACCTGGTTATGGCAGAGATAGAGTCGGCTGGGTTAGTCGGCTTAGCCAATTGGACTGTACCTGCATGAAAAAATTTAAACTTTCATGCATCGGCTGTTCTTGAATATGAAAATTACACCCACCGACGTCATAGCCCGATGCTTGTTGAGCTAACATGTTGGCCTTTTGATTACGTGCCTCGGAATATGCCAAATTTGGAATTCAACAAAATAGTCAATAATATCAAGGCAAGCGTTAAGACAAGCTCTTAGTGATCCCTCTAAGCATTGAAATTCGCCAGCAACTTGCTGCACCACTAGCAAAGAATCACCATAGGCTTCAACATGTTTTACCTCCATGGAACACAACATAATCAACCTGAATAAGAGAGCTTCGTATTCGGTTTGATTGTTGGTACAATAGAAATTTAATCGGCTTGACATCCCAATTTCAGCACCATTGGGAGAAACAATAACAATGCCAACTTAGCCTTATTTGCAAGCTGATTAATCATATTGCCACATCCATGAAGTAAATCCAAAATGCATATATCATGCCCCCTGGGCTTTAAAGCCATCAAAGTAAATTTCATGGGGCTTTCTAATAGCACGATGGTCGCAAGCATTCATCGGCTATATTTTTACACTAAGGGCGATATCAAAATATCGGCCATATGAATTCATCCACATGAGTATGTATAGTCGAAACAAAATGTTTTGGCTCTTGATCATTGGTAAGCATAATAATTTGGCAACCCTCCATCACATAAAGATCCACACCAAGGATCAAAATAAGGAGCTAAGGGATAACCATACATAGCATAGGATGAATTCCACATAGGCATAGGAAGAGAATATGGATGATGCCATGACCAATGATTTTGATGATTCAGCACAAACCTCTAACTTGATAATTGTTTCTTGTATCTCCTTCTTTCCTTTGCCTTTGTTGCACCACTTGCTTGAGCATCATCCTTCTGAGCTTGAATACTTCCTTTAGGAACCCATGCCAAGCCCTTTTCTTTCATCTTCTCTTCACTAAGCTTCTGTAACTTCTTTTCTTGCCACTTTAGTAAACTGATTGAGCATATCGATTTTATTTTTGTTTTGGACAGCGGCAAATCTTTCTTAATTTTGGGCACTCTCACCTTCTTTTATTTAGATTTGGCACCTAGAATATCAATAGATGATTTCCTCATTTCTTTGCCACCAATAGCCGAACTTTTTAGCAATGTAATCATCTTTTCGATAGTTCAATTAAGATCTGAACTCTTCTTCTTTCGACCATCATACTTCACGCGGTAAACTTGCTTTATCACTTTCTTCTTCGGTTGAGCTCCGGATCAACTTTGATCAAAATGGTCTTTATAAGATGATGATCTCTCTAAATATCTAGGAGCTGCATACTCTACATATTGTGGCCTAAAATATGCTCCAAAGGAGGATCCTTAGCCAATTTCCCTTGCTCAACGGGATCAATCGACATTTGCTTTGGCTGGAGAGATTTCACCCGCCCCCTAGTGTCTTCGAAACTATGATAACTTCGTTGTCCTCTAAAATATCTTTTATTTGGAGTTCATGGACAACAACCTTGTCTTCACTTGAGGGCTCCACATCTCTCTCTTGGACATTCAAGCCTTGATCTTTGAGTGAATCAACTAATGCAAGCCGATTTGAAACCTATTTGCCATCAAGGCCAAATGAATCCAATTGGTCCATTTGTTGAGCTTCATAGAACCTCAATCGTCCTTTATGAATTACCGATTGGATCACTCGATGAAACATATTGCAATTAGAAGTATTATGATGAAAAGAATTATGCCATTTGCAATATTTAAGCTCTTCTAAATTTTTAATATATGGCAAACCATTGTGATCAATGATTCTAATAAGATTATTCTTGAGCAAGATATCAAAGACATGATCACAAAAAGTAAAGTCAAAGTTGTACTTTGATTTCCTTAGCCGATTCTTTTGTGGAGTCGGCTTTAAAGCTAGGCAAACGAATGGATCAGATTTGACATCAATCCATTTGGCCACACTTTTGTACTTGCTTTTAAGAAGCTTTTGCTTTGACAAACTACCACTATCGGCCTTGCCATATGGAACAATGTGTTGGCCAATAGAATCTAATTTTATGTTATCCTCTACAAATAAAATGCCTTTATTAATCGGTCTTTTACAACTATTAACAAGGATATCTCTAATAGATACATAAATTGAAATAGTATGACCAGATTGGAATTTGAGCAAAATATTTGTGTTCTCTACCTTGTTGATCATGTTGGAGAAGTTCACGTCCTTGATTTGAATGATATTGCACTTCATCTCTAGAGAACGATCAACAATAGGTGCCGAATCATCTGAAGATGCATCAGCGGCTGCCGAAACCGAGAAAGTCAGCTTAGCCGACTTGGGCACTAGCAGGAGCAGTCGGCCTGGCCGACTGGTAAGTTAGCTTAGCCGACTTAGGGCAGATGGTAGAGGTAGTCGGCCTAGCTGACTCTAGGAAGGCAGCAATCGACTCAGCTGACTTTAAAGTTAGCTCAGCCGATTCTGAGGAGGCAAGCATCCCTCCTTTGTTGCTTGTAGGGGCTTGATCTCCATCAATGATGCGGTAATCACTAGATAAGTGTACAACCCCTTTATCTCTAAAAAAATCAAGTCTAGCTATTTTCTTGTGCTTCTCATGCTTTTCTGTAGCAAGACTTGTTTCTTAATATGTGGTTGATTCAGAAAGGATATTGCGTTGTTTGGCTTTTGTAGCCGAACCTTTGCTTATACCGAATCAATTCTTTCTTTCATGCCCACTAGCAGTCCTCTTTTAGCCGATGACTCAACTGTGATTGACCTTTTCTCATTGGTCTTTCTAAAATATTCATAGAATTGCTCCTCTAATTGAGACCATGAACCAATAGTGCACCGAGGCAAAGTTGTAAACCATGTAAAGGCAATACCAGTAAGAGTTATATACTAATGCGTTCCACAATGGTCTTATCATCTTCACCACTAAATTCATAAAAATCCGGTACCCACCATCCATCAGGAGTTTTTAAGTAATCAATGCATAACGGGTACGGTCTATGATACGCGGGCACCTTCCATTTAGAGGAGCCATATGGATTTCTAGTATGGGCTAAATCTTCATCGATTCGGCTTGATTTGAGAGCATCATATAAAGCCGAATCATGATTGTTTGCATGTGCACACATTGCTGAATTTTTATTGATTTGGCTATAATTATTAGCAATATGTGGAGCCGAATCATGAGAATTAGCACTCGAATGCCTTGCTAAAATTTCACTAATTCAGCTATGGTCATGAGCAAAATATGAAGCCAAATTGTGGGCATTGATCTTTGCATAAGGTGTTGAATTTTCATTAATTCAGCTATGGTTACTAGTAACACGTGAAGCCGAATCATGAGTATTAGCACTTAAATACCTTGCTAAATTTTCATTAATTCGGCTCAAGTTGAGAGTAACATGTGAATCCGAATTATGAATATTAGCATTGGCATATGGTGCTGAATTTTAAGGGCAATTGGCTAAATAATTAGCATTATCATAGCCAATTCTCTCATTCATCGGCATGTCATGTGGTGGAACCATATATTGTGAACTTATAGCCGATGAATAATGATTTACATATTGTATGTTGCTAGTAGCATCAAAACTCGAAGAATTTACAATTTACATCGGCTCTTGACCATAATATTCATAATCATGATGTGTATTATGAGGAGCATTAACAAAAGTATTAGCCGATGTAACATATCTAGTATTATTACAGCTAGCAACATCAACATGAGAGCTCATAAAACTTGCTAAATAACTATTGGAATCATAAGATGCATTTGCAAGTTGTACCTCGCGATGATTGTAGTAATATTGTGATGCAACACCTTGGTACTCCATGGTTTATAACTTGACCACCTTGCTGAATTTTTCAATAAGCTGCGTAACTTTTTGCAAAGTCACAAACGAGATCACAAGGGGTCAAACCAGATGCGATCGGCCTTTTGAGCCAGATGCAACGGTAATGGCAAGCACGGGAAGATAGATCAATGAGGAGTAAGGCTAGGTCAAAGAGATCGGCTATAAGAGATAGCCGAACCAATCTTCCCCAGCTGAAAGGTCCTAATGGCTAGAGGGCGGGTGAATAGCCTAATAAAATTTCTACAACAACACTTAACAAAATGGTTAGACAATTATGAGGAGAAGCAAATGTTGCTCTAGCCTACTTAAAATGCAAGCCGCCTACCGCAATTCTAGTTTCGATAGTATCTAATCACACAATAGCTATAACACTACCCTATGTTAGTGTGCTCTCAACAGCTAACTAAAGAGCCACACCAACCAACCAAGCAAGCTCTCACAACTAACTACACTAAAGAGCTTGACAACTAGTTTGCAATAATGTAAAGAGAGTGATCAAGAAAGTTATACCGCCGTGTAGATGAAGGAACCAATCAATCACAAGGATGAATAACAATGAAGACCAATCACCTCGGAATCAATGATGAACACAATGATTTTTTATCGAGGTTCACTTGCTTGCCGGCAAGCTAGTCCTCGTTGTGGCGATTCACTCACTTGGAGGTTCACGCGCTAATTGGCGTCACATGCCAAACCCTCATTAGAGTGCCACACAACCAACACAAGATGAGGATCACACAAGCCACGAGCAATCCACTAGAGTACCTTTTGGCGCTCCGCTAGGGAAAGGTCAAGAACCCCTCACAATCACCACGATCAGAGCCGGAGACAATCACCACCCTCCGCTCAACGATCCTCGCTGCTCCAAGCCATCTAGGTGGCGGCAACCACCAAGAGTAACAAGCGAAATCCGCAGCGAAACACGAACACCAAGTGCCTCTAGATACAAACACTCAAGCAATGCACTTGGATTCTCCCAATCTCACTATGATGATGAATCAATGTTGGAGATGAGTGGGAGGGCTTTGGCTAAGCTCACAAGGTTGCTATGTCAATGTAAATGGCCAAGAGAGTGAGCTTGAGCCAGCCATGGGGCTTAAATAGAAGCCCCTATGAAATAGAGCCGTTGTACCCCTTCACTGGGCACAACGCGGGGTGACCGACGCTCCGGTCCGATCGACCGGACGCTCCGGTCCGATCGACCGGACGCTCCGATCCGATCGACCGGACGCTGGCCCTCAGCGTCCGGTCATGTGATTCACGCCATGTGTCTCCTGCTTTAAATACTGTTCGTCAGATTTCAACGGTCGTTTGTTGATCGAACGCGTCAGTTAGAAAGTGACCGGACGTTGGACTTCAGCGTCCGGTCATTTCCAGTAAGGTTCCAAACGCGATTTTTCCCGACCGGACGCGTCCGGTCATGCTTGACCGGACACGACCGCGTCGTCGGTCACACAACGCCTCCTCTCAGATGCCCTACGTCAACAGACGTCAAGATCGACCGGACGTACCTGCTAGCGTCCGTCGTCATTGAGCGACCAACAGATCGGTCATGAGACCGAAACGCACGCCCTCTGCTGCCACTGACTGGACACGCAGGTCCAACCAAGACCAGCGTCCGGTCACTTACAGTGACCTCCGTCTTTTCTATCTAGGGCGCCGGTGGAGTTTCTTACCCTTGCACCCAAACTTCACCACCCTTGATCAAATCTGCCAACCACCAAGTGTATCACCTTGTGCACATGTGTTAGCATATTTTCACAAACATTTTCAAGGGTGTTAGCACTCCACTAGATCCTAAATGCATATGCAATGAGTTAGAGCATCTAGTGGCACTTTGATAACCGCATTCCAATATGAGTTTCACCCCTCTTAATAGTATGGCTATCGATCATAAATGTGATCACACTCACTAAGTGTCTTGATCACCAAAACAAAATGGCTCCTACAATTTATACCTTTGCCTTGAGCCTTTTGTTTTTCTCTTTCTTCTTTCCAAGTCCGAGCACTTGATCATCACCATGGCATCACCATCATCATGTTATGATCTTCATTTTCTTCACCACTTGGAGTATGCTACCTATATCATGATCACTTGATAAACTAGGTTAGCACTTATGGTTTCATCAATTCACCAAAACCAAACTAGAGCTTTCAATCTCCTCCTTTTTGGTAATTGATGACAACCCTTATACAAATGATATGAATTAAAATTCAATTGAATCCATGTTGCTTATCCAAGCATATTTACCATGTGTAAGAGGATATGGACAAGTTTCATGAATCCTATATGGTAGCAATTGCTCCCCCTACATATGTGCTAAGAGTTTGGATTGAACCTTGCACATATGCTTAGATAGGAAATATAGGAGACAATGTCTACCAAATGATGCTAAGGTATAAAAGATGGACCTTTAAAGCGTGATACCAATCGGAGTGCACCAATATACCATCCTTAGCATCATGTTTAGCTTGATACCACTTGGAAACAACACTTGGGAATGAAATCATTAGATACCCTATGCATGCTAGTTTTTCATTTTATCATTCAAACCTACAACTAGCATACACCACACAAGCATGGATATTTAAATTTTAAAACTTGTGCCATACAAGCAAACATATGAAATGCACATTCAATTACACCATACAAGTTCATGAGCTTGCTCCCCCTACTTGTGTGCTCAAAATATTAATTGATTCCTTTCCTTTATCATATCTCTCCCCTTATGACAAGTTCTCCCCCTTTGTTGTCTTTTCACCATCTTAGTACACTAATATCACTAATATCTTTTATTTCTCTCTCATGTACTATTTTCTTTGTTATTTCTCCCCCTATCACTTATATCTTTGTTTCTCTCCCCCTTTGTCATCAATGACCATAAAGGTTTAAAAGGTGGATATGTTGAGATTATCAATGTCAATCAATGGAGTGAGGATTATATTCCCAAATTTGGTTCAAACTAGAATATTTGCTAAAGATATTTAACTTGGTTTGATCCAAGGACAAGCTTCTTCACACCTCCTAATAAGGGTTATCTTATACCATGTTGAGTTAAACACTTAGAGCTCATTTTCTAGATTAAACACTAGGTTTACAAGCCCACAAACATGTCATATGCTATCACTAGATCAAGTCAAGCATAGAAGCAATAGTGATACCATATAAACATCAAATTCATTTAATTTTCATGAATGAGCCTAATAAAATGGAGAGATGACTAGATGCACTAAACATGTCCTTAGCAAGGATGTATGCCATGCTAATCAACTTTTACCTTGGATTGCTCATAGGAGAGGCATGTCATATAAGTGGGTGGTGCATCAACACATATTTGAGAAATCCAATATGTTCAACTCATTCCTTAGCTTGCAAAACCTTTTCTCATCCAATGGCTTGGTGAATATATCGGCAAGTTGATCTTTGGTGCCTATACTCTCAATGCAAATGTCCCATTTTTGTTGATGATCTCTTATGAAATGGTGGCGGACATTAATGTGCTTTGTTCTTGCATGTTGAACCGGATTGTTGGTTAACTTGATTGCTCTCTCATTGTCACATAGCAATGGCACTTTCTTGAACTTGATTCCAAAGTCACTCAAAGTGGCCTTCATCCAAAGTATTTGTGCACAACAACTACCGGCGGATATGTATTTGGCTTCGGCGGTTGATAATGCAACACTATTTTGCTTCTTTGATGACCATAAAACAAGTGATCTTCTCAACAATTGACATGTGCCCGAGGTGCTCTTCCTTTCAACCTTGCATCCCGTATAACCCGAGTCAGAGTAACCAACTAGCTCAAACTTTGCTCCTTTGGGATACCACAAACCGACATTTGGTGTATGCTTCAAGTACCTCAATATTCTCTTTGTTGCCTTCAAATGACTTTCTCTTGGTGAGGATTGAAATCTTGCACACATGCATACACTAAACATGACATCCGGCCTTGATGCGGTCACATAGAGTAGGCTTCCAATCATAGACCGATACAACTTTTGATCCACCATGTTTTCACTTGCATCACTATCTAAGTTGCCATTGGTTCTCATTGGTGTGCTAATGACTTTGCTATCACTCATGCCAAACTTTTTGATCATGTCCTTTGATATACTTGCCTTGACTCACAAATGTACCATTCTTCAATTGCTTGATTTGAAGACCAAGGAAGTAACTTAACTCTCCAATCATGGACATCTCAAACTCATTAGCCATCATCTTTCCAAACTCATCACAAAAGTCTTGATTGGTTGATCCAAATATGATGTCATCAACATAGATTTGCAATACAAACAAATCTTTTCCAATCTTCTTGATGAAAAGAGTGGTGTCAACCTTGCCCATTGTGAACCCTTTAGAGAGTAGGAAGTCCCTCAATCTCTCATACCATGCTCTAGGTGCTTGCTTCAAGCCATACAATGCCTTCTTCTACTTGTACACATGGTCGAGCTTCTTGTCATCTTCAAAACCGGGAGGTTGCTCAACATATACTTCTTCATTGATGTAACCATTGAGAAATGCACTCTTAACATCCATTTGATAGAGTTTGATGTTGTGGGCACAAGCATAGGCTAGGAAGATTCTAATAGCTTCCAATCTAGTAAACGGGGCATATGTTTCTCCAAAGTCAAGACCTTCGACTTGTGTATAGCCTTGTGCTACCAATCTTGCTTTGTTCCTTACTACTATCACATCTTGATCTTGCTTGTTTCTAAAGACCCATTTGGTTCCAATAACATTGTGTCCCTTTGGTCTTTCTACTAATTCTCATACTTAATTTCTTGTGAAGTTATTCAATTCTTCATGCATAGCATTCACCCAATGAACATCCTTTAAAGCTTCATCTATCCTCTTTGGTTCAATGGATGACACAAATGAGAAGTGTTCACAAAATGATGCCAATCTTGATCTAGTTTGCACACCTCTTGAAATATCACCAATGATAGTGTCCAATGGATGATCTCTTGCAACATTGGTTGGTTGGAGGATTGGAACTTGATTGCTTGCACTTGCTTGATCATTTGGTTGAGATGATGTACTAGCCACTTGATCTTGTTCATTGTCATGAGAGCCACTTGTACTAGCTTGACTTGTATCATCTTGCACATTTGAGTTGGAGAGCACTTGCACTTGATCATCTTCATCATCATTCACTTGCCTAGGCCTCAATTCATCAATATCCATGTTCTTCATGGCATTTGAAAGTTGAATGCCTCTAACATTTTCCAAGTTCTCATTCTCTACTTGTGAACCCTTAGTTTCATCAAATTCAACATCATGAACTTCCTCAAAAGTACCATTATTCAAATTCCAAACTCTATATGCTTTGCTTCTAGTGAAATAACCAAGTAGGAATCCTTCATCACATTTCTTGTCAAACTTACCCAATCTAATGCTTTTCTTCAAGATATAGCATTTGCAACCAAAGACCCAAAAATATGCAATGTTGGGCTTTCTACCATTCAAGAGCTCATAGGGTGTCTTCTCTTTCAATGGGTGACAATAGAGGCGGTTGCTATAATAGCAAGCCGTGTTGATAGCTTCGGCCCAAAAAGATTAACTCATATTGTACTCACTAAGCATAGACCTTGCCATATCAATAAGTGTTATATTCTTCCTCTCAACAAGGCCATTTGATTGTGGAGTGTACTTAGCCGAGAATTGATGCCTAATTTCAAACTCATCACACAACTCATCAATTCTAGTGTGCTTGAACTCACTACCATTGCCACTTCTAACTCTCTTGATGGTTGTTTCAAACTCATTGTGAATGCCCTTGACAAATGATTTGAATGTTGCAAACACATCACTTTTGTCCACTAGAAAGAATACCCATGTGTATCTAGTTTAATCATCCACTATCACAAAGCCATATTTATTACCACCAATGCTAGTATATTGTGTTGGCCCAAATAAATCCATGTGCAATAACTCAAATGCTTTACTAGTGCTCATCATGCTTTTCTTAGGATGTGTGTTTTCAACTTGTTTGCCGGCTTGACAAGAGCTACAAAGCTTATCCTTTTCAAACACAACATCTTTCAAGCCTCTAACCAAGTCATGTTTAACTAATCTATTCAATTATTTCATTCCAACATGACCAAGCCTTCTATGCAATAACTAACCCATACTAGACTTAGTGAACAAGCATATAGATAATTTAGCTTCACTAGCATTGAAATCAACCAAGTATAAATTCTCATATCTAAAGCCTTTGAAGATCAAATTAGAGCCATCTACACTTATAATCTCTATATCATCTACTCCAAATATGCATTTGAATCCAAAATCACACAATTAAGCCACGGATAGCAAATTGAAGTTCAAGCTCTCTATTAGCAACACATTGAAAATGCTCATGTCATTGGATATTGCAATCTTACCAAGCCCTTTGACCTTGCCTTTGCCATTTGTCACCAAATGTAATACTATCATAACCATCATTGCCATTGGTGTTGATTGAGTTGAACATTCTTGCATCACCGGTCATGTGTTGAGTGCACCCACTATCAAGAACCCAATGCCTTCCTCCGGCTTTGTAATTGACCTATAAAAGAAGATCAATTCTTTTTAGGTACCCAAACTTGCTTGGGTCATTGAAGGTTAGTCACTAAGCTCTTTGGTACCCAAATGGCTTTCTTCTTTGAGCCCATCCATGGTTTACCAATGAACTTAGCCTTCACACCATTTGTACCCTTAGTAAGCATATAGCATGAATCAAGCTTAAGGGAGGATACATTAGCATTTTTGCTCTTGTTGGTGCATTCATGCTCTTTATGACCAACTTGCTTGAAACTAATGCAAAATCGACCATTATTCTTCATAAAACTAGTCTTGTGAGAAGCAAAGGTCACCTTGCCTTTGTTGGGGGTATAGTCCAATCACTTTTTGTAGAGAGAAGCTCTTTGGCTACCCAAACACATAAGCAAGCGGTCCTCACCATCATAGGCCTTAGCCAAAGTGCGAGTGAGCTTGTTAACCTCCTTCTTGAGATTCTCATTCTCAACCACTAGTGAGGCATCACAAGTGAGACCATCACCACTAGATGAGGTAGAAGTGAAAGTACAACAAGAAGGGTTAGTGGGAGCAACAATGATATGCATAGATAATGATTCATCAATTATATCACAAGTTAAACCTACATTGCAAGTTTCAACATGCTTCTTTTTATTTTGCTCATCAAGCAAAGAAGAATGAGCTTTTTCAAGCTTCTTGTGAGCCTTGCCAAGCTTCTCAAGGGCTTCCTCTTGCCTCTCATGAGATGCATTGAGCTCATCAAAGGCTTGCTTAAGGGTTTTAATTTCCTTACGCAAGCTTTTGCATTCTCTTCTCTTAATGTCAAAGTGTTCTCTAACATCTTCTAGCATGTCAAATAATTCATCCTTAGTAGGTTCATCATTATCACTATCACTATCACTATCATTTTCATTTTCATGTTCATTTTCATCATCATGTTCTTCATCACTTTCATCATCACAAGATTGTACCTTAGTGGCCTTAGCTATGAAGCATGATGGAGATTCGAAGAGAGAAGGCTTCTCATTGATTGCAATGCTTGCAAACACCTTCTTCTTGGTGGTCTTGTCATCATTGCTATCATCATCATCACTTGAGGAGGCATCACTATCCCAAGTGACTACATATGAAGCACCCTTCTTCTTCTTGTATCCCATCTTGTCCTTCTTCTCCTTCTTCTCCTTCTTGTCCTTTTTCTTGTTCTTCTTGTTGTCATCATCATTGTCGCTATTGTATGGACATTGGGCAACAAGATGATCTTTGCTTTCACACTTGAAGCACCTTCTTGACTCACCTTTGTTCTTGGATGAAGACTTCTTTCTTCTTGCACGGTAGCCCTTCTTCACCATGAACTTGCCAAATCTCTTGACAAAGAGAGCCATCTTCTCATCGTCATCATTATCCCATGAATCATCATCTTCACTTGATGTTTCTTGCTTGGCTTTTCCCTTGGATGATGTGGCTTTGAATGCCACGCTCTTCTTCTTCTCATCCTTCTTCTCATCTTTCTCCTCCTTCTTTTCTTCTTTCTTATCATCATCTCTATATGTATCATCGGTCATTATGTCTCCCAACACTTGGTTTGGTGTCATGGTGTCCAAACCACTCCTCACTAGAATAGTGACCAATGTGCCAAATCTTGAAGGCAAACATCTCAAAAACTTGTGGGAGAAGTCCTTGTCCTTCACCTCTTCTCCAAGTGCTTTGAGATCATTGACAAGCACTTGAAGCCTATGGAACATCTTCGGCATACTCTCATCCTCCTTTATTTTGAAGCTTGCAAACTTCTCTTTGAGAATGTATGCCTTTGCACCCTTGATTGTCTTGGTGCCCTCAAATGATTCTTCTAATTTCTTCCATGCCTCATGAGCTCTCTCAATGTTCTTGATTTGCTCAAATGTTCTCTCATCCAAAGCATCATGGATGGCACTAAGAGCAATGTCATTGTTTTGGAGTAGCAATTCTTCGGCGGCGGTGGGAGCCTCTTCATCTTCTATCTCAATTTTTGTTTCTACCACCTTCCAAATATTCCTATTGATTGACTTGATATATATTGTCATCTTAGCCTTCCAATAGGGATAATTTGAGCCATCAAATTGGGGTGGCTTCTTGGTGTTGTTGATTTGAGCCATTTTAACACCAAAGGTTGTTAAGCCTCAAATAACGGTGACCTCAGCTCTGATACCACTTGAAAGGTCCTAATGGCTAGAGGGGGGGTGAATAGCCTAATAAAATTTCTACAACAACATTTAACAAAATGGTTAGACAATTATGAGACGAAGCAAGTGTTGCGCTAGCCTACTTAAAATGCAAGCTGCCTACCGCAATTCTAGTTTCGATAGTATCTAATCATACAATAGCTATAACACTACCCTATGTTAGTGTGCTCTCAACAGCTAACTAAAGAGCCACACCAACCAACCAAGCAAGCTCTCACAACTAACTACACTAAAGAGCTTGACAACTAGTTTGCAATAATATAAAGAGAGTGATCAAGAAAGTTATACCACCATGTAGATGAAGGAACCAATCAATCATAAGGATGAATAACAATGAAGACCAATCACCTCGGAATCAATGATGAACACAATGATTTTTTACCGAGGTTCACTTGCTTGCCGGCAAGCTAGTCCTCATTATGGCGATTCACTCACTTGGAGGTTCACGCGCTAATTGGCGTCACACGCCAAACCCTCAATAGGGTGCCGCACAACCAACACAAGATGAGGATCACACAAGCCACGAGCAATCCACTAGAGTACCTTTTGGCGCTCCGCCGGGGAAAGGTGAAGAACCCCTCACAATCACCACGATTGGAGCCAGAGACAATCACCACCCTCCGCTCAACGATCCTCACTGCTCCAACCCGTCTAGGTGGCGGCAACCACCAAGAGTAACAAGCGAAATCCGCAGCGAAACACGAACACTAAGTGCCTCTAGATACAAACACTCAAGCAATGCACTTGGATTCTTCCAATCTCACTATGATGATGAATCAATAATGGAGATGAGTGGGAGGGCTTTGGCTAAGCTCACAAGGTTGTTATGTCAATGCAAATGGCCAAGAGAGTGAGCTTGAGCCGGCCATGGGGCTTAAATAGAAGCCCCCACAAAATAGAGCCGTTGTACCCCTTCACTGGGCACAACGCGGGGTGACCAGACGCTCCGGTCCGATCGACCGGACGCTCTAGTCCAATCGACCGGACGCTGGCCCTCAGCGTCCGGTCACGTGATTCACGCCACGTGTCCCTTGCTTCAAATACTGTTCGTCAGATTTCAACGGTCGTCTGTTGATCGGACGCGTCAGTTAGAAAGTGACCGGACGTTGGACTTCAGCGTCTGGTCGTTTCCAGTAAGGTTCCAAACGCGATTTTTCGCGAGTGGACGCGTCTGGTCATGCTTGACCAGACATAGCCAGCGTCTGGTCACACAACGTCTCCTCTCAGACGCCCTACATCAACAGATATGTCAAGATCGACCGGACGATCTCATCTGCCGGTCGTCCGGTCATTGAGCGACCCAAAGGTCCGGTCATGAGACCGAAACACACGCCCGCCCTCTGCACATCGACCGGACGCCAGCAGTCCAATCGAGACCAGCGTTCGGGTCACTTACAAATGACCTCCGTCTTTTTCATGCAGGCGCCGGTGGTGGAGTTTCTTACCCTTGCACCCAAACTTCACCACCCTTGATCAAATGTGCCAACCACCAAGTGTATTACCTTGTGCACATGTGTTATCATATTTTCACAAATATTTTCAAGGATGTTAGCACTCCACTAGATCCTAAATGCATATGCAATGAGTTAGAGCATCTAGTGGCACTTTGATAACCGCATTCCGATACGAGTTTCATCCCTCTTAATAGTACGGCTATCGATACTAAATGTGATCACACTTACTAAGTGTCTTGATCACCAAAACAAAATGGCTCCTACAATTTATACCTTTGCCTTGAGCCTTTTGTTTTTCTCTTTCTTCTTTCCAAGTCCGAGCACTTGATCATCACCATGGCATCACCATCATCATGTTATGATCTTTATTTTCTTCATCACTTGGAGTGTGCTACCTATATCATGATCACTTGATAAACTAGGTTAGCACTTGGGGTTTCATCAATTCACCAAAACCAAACTAGAGCTTTTACCAGCGGAGTCGCCAAAAAATGTGTTGACGTCGGAAGTGATCCGAATTACACACCAACAGGGCCTTGGACGCCCGGGCTGCTACGGATCGAAGAACGCAACGAGAATGTCAGACTTTCATGGTGAAGAATGGAGAGGTTTATAAGTAAACCACCAAAGGATAACTAATGTGCTCGCGTGAGGAAAAAACGGCTAGTTTTCAGGTAAACTAGCAAAGAAACAGTCGAAGCTCTCACCCGGGAGAGACCCGTCAGGGCAAGGACGTCGCCGGGTTGCCCTAGGTCGGCCGGCAAACCTAGGACGCCATCCTTGGTCGTCGGATCAAGAGATGAACAGCATGGAGGTTGGAGAAGAGAGTAAAAGAGTTGGAGTAGAGGTAGTAGATTGATTTGTTTGTCGATTGGATAGATAGGAACTCAATTGACCATGATCCTCTCATATATATAGAGGGGGTGGTCTTATCCTAGTAGGAAACCTCTCCTAGCCTTATTTTCCTAGTTTCCCACAAATTTAGAACAGTTCGGATCGGAATCCAAAAGGCCAGATCCGAACAGGGTTTTTTTGTTAGGTTTATCGGAAGTCCTGACTTGGGTCTGAACTCCCGACAGTCGGAACTCCCAAACTTTATCGGAACTCCCGATGTGGGGATAACCCTAGAGTCCCGAGCAGGTTTCTTCAGACTTTCCGAAAGTCCCGACACCTGTCGGAACTTCCAATAGTTGGAAGTCCTGACTTGAGTCGGAACTCCCGACAACGAAGCATCTTTTCGGGGGCATAACTTCTTGATCCAGACTCCGAATTAGACGTTCCATATATGTTTTTTTGACTGTCTCGACGAGAGAAACGCAATGGTAAAGTTCATTCCACATTTTGACAACTTCACAAAATGGACAATTTTGGCTGTCAAACAGCTCCGCTGCCTCCCTTGCCCCTGAATCGAGGCCGGAGCTCGTGCAGTTGGCCATGGTCGCGCAAGGGGCTGCTGGCGAGCTGCGTCGTGCGCAAGCCGCCGCATGCCAGCGCGCCCACTCCGCCAGCCGGCGCACGCGAGCTTCGCCGCAGACGAGCTGCTCAGCCGCACTTGCCGCACTGTTCTCATCTCAGCACCAGCTTACACATCGTCGTACCTGGGCAGTGGGCACCATGGCGACCATGGCTGGGATAAAGCTGCAGTTGTGGATCCTGCCTGGCGTCCATCAATGGCGGGCGTGCTCTCAGCTTAAGCGGCGAGCAGAGAGCAAAGAGGAAGTGCGATGCATGACACACGAGTGCATGATATCCTGCTCCACGTTCTCTGATGGTGCCTCGACATAAAACATCTCCTGAGGAGATTCTCCTCGTGTGCTTGTACTTGCACAGCACGGCCGCCAGGTTGTCCGAGAAGATGGTGTCCGTTTCCGAGCTCCGTCGCGATGGCCAGGAACACGTCTGCGATGATCCAGGCCATTCGCGATGCCGACGCGCGGTCCCTGAATCGGGAGCATTCACCGAGACAAAGGTACGGCAGGCATGTCGCCGCCGGCCACTGCTCACGGGTTGCTCGTCGAGCCAGACGTGCCAGCGTTGCAGCGCATCTGGTCAGGGCGACACCACAGCACCGCACGCACCCGTGGCGCTGGTCCCGCGTTTGCACCGAGGCGCCAATGCCGAACACAACGGCGAGCGAGGAGGCCATCTCCTGAGTCGCTGGTGCAGAAGCCGCCAGGAGCACGGTGTGCGCAGCTCCTTCCCCGGCTCTGACGTGCTCGACCTTGGCTACAGCAAGCGCAGCAGCCGGGCGCACGAGCTCCTCCCCTTCCGTCGCTGCTAAGTGATGGTCGGAGAACGAAGATAAGCTGACATGTGAGGCCCACACGGCAGAGGACGAAGGGAGAGAAATAGCATGGGTAAATAGGTCATTTCCCCCTTAGCTCGCTGCCACGCTGATACGTTCACCTGGCGTGTCATGTCTATTAAAGTGGCGAGAATGCAGGAGGTTCCTAACGGTAATTTAGTAGGAACACGTACAAAACGGGCTATTTGGTGAGAGACCATTACGGGAAGTGGGCTTCGACAGAATGCCATTCCGCAATGAGGCTTCGTCAGGATGCCATTATTAAGTGCGACACAACCGCTAGGATGCCATCCGAGAGAATTTGGAGCCTTTTATTCCTCTTCTACCCCTCTCTTCTCTCTTTTGCTTTCACGGTCCCGCAACCGCGCGCATGAAGTCCAGGCAGCACAGGTGCTGATTGAGCTCATCCGTGTTCTCCTCACTGTGTACTCTCGGACGACGTGCGTTAGATTGATCGTTTCTATGTCTATGTGATTGATTGGGAAACTAGGTATGCAACATATGCATATCTACATAGCGGGAAAACGAACGCAAATATTGATGAAAGTAGACATTTCTGGTTTTTAAAAAAAATATTTGTAGAGTTTTTTTAGTTAGTCCTAACCCTAAAACTACTCAGGAGGTTCCACGTTCAACCCAACTTATTCTTTTTTTTAAAGAACGAAACCAACTCATTCAGTCCACGGTTAAATTTCTCCTAAACCACCGTCTTCTCTCTCTCCTTATCCTTTCCTTTCTCCATCCCGTGAGTCTCGTCCCCACACTCTTTCTTCTCTGCGCTAGATGCGACCGCTCAGGCAAGGCGTGCATGGCGCGGGCGGGAGGTGGGTGTGGCTGTGGCGTGGCAGGTGCTTCGCAGACAAAGGCGTGGTGGCGTGGCGCGCCCGGCGTTGAGCTTAGCGAAGACATCGACGAAGCGCGTGGCGGCGGACAACATGGGCGCATGCACGGCAACAACCACGCAGCGGCGACTACAAAGAATGACGCGCGCGCGAGAGCGCGGCAGCGGCCGCATCGGTGAGGAAGAAGCCCTCGTTGAAGAAAAGACTCCTTCGCCCTCAACGCCAAATCTCCGATGGCCGTCGCCGTGTGTCCCTGCTCGGTGGCCGCGCCCGGCAACTCCTTCTCCGTGCCGGGTGGCCGCGGCCGCGCCTATCTCGATGGCTGCGCCCCACGGCTTCTTTCTCTGCGTCTGTGACAGCGACCGTCTTCCCCGCTTGCATGGTCGCTGTTGAAGGGGAATAAAAGAGAGAAGGGAGGGGTAGAAGGGGAATAAAAGGCTCTAAATTTCCTTGGATGGCATTCTAGCGGTTGTATCGCATTTGATAATAGCATCCTGACGAAGCCCCATTGCAGAATGGCATTATGTCGAAGCCCATTTCTCATAATGGTGTCTCACCAAATATACAAAACTGTCCCACGGAGGAGTGTCCTCGCTGAGGATGGCGAAAAGTTAAAAATTCCGTCTGACTCACCTCCGCCTCCTCCTCCAAGTCTCAGTGCGCTCCGCCTCGCCAGTCGGCAGTCGCCACCACCGCCCCACGCCGCCGCCTCCCGCGCCGTGCTCCCTGCCCTTGCTCGGTTGCTCCCACTCCCACTCCCACCTCGCCGCGCCGTGCCGCGCGATGCAGGCCCGCGTCGTCGTCTTCCCCGTCAAGGGCCGCGCCTGGTGCTTCGCCCTCCCGCGCGCCTCCGCCGCAGCGTCCGCTGCCGATGGCGCCCGTCCGCCGCCGCCGACTCTGAGGGATCTCTGGCGCGGCATCTCCTCCGGGGGCCGCACGGCGCCGGAGAAGGCCGAGGCCGTCGTCGACTTTGTCGCTGACAAGGTGCCCGCCTCCCACCCCACAGCCACGCTCGCGCGGGTACCCGTGGCGTCGCCCGCATTTGGGTTTTCTGATGGATTGGTTTGGATGCGCAGATGAACAGGGCGTGGATCGGGTTCGGGAGCGCGCCGGAGGGGTCGATGAAGAGCCGGATCCATAGGTTAGTTCAAGGCTCGGCTGGGATTGATTTGGAGATGGCGAAATGATGCCGGGTCGTTGGGCTTATGCGCTGTCTGTTTTCTGTTTGTTGCAGCTTCGGGCTGAAGCTACTCTCCCGGGTGAGGCCGTCGGAGGTGCTCCTGAAGTCCGTTACCAAGGACGTGAGCGCGCTCGAGATCGTGCATCCGGCGAGGTCAGTTGTGCTGATGTGATAATCTCTGCATTTCCACTTCTCTTGGCAGAAGCCCGTGTGTATTTAGTAGACATCTCTTCTTCTTTTTTTCCCTGTTGTTTAAATGGGAAGAAGGTGCTGTTGGCTGTTGTTGCATTAACGCATCCTGACAAAATGTCCTCAGCTTTCTGGGGATTTCATTACCCAATATTAGTTGTTAGAGCAATTCCCATTGCCATAGGCTTAGCATATGTACATTGTCCGCAATGAATAACACTAATGAAGTAACATAACAGGGTAAAAGAAACCATACCAATGTGACCCTGTTTCCTAGTGTGGGTTTTCCTACTTCTGTACGATGACCTTGTGCTCTAACTTCCTTAAAATCTCAACAATCTGTCCATCTGGTCTCAAGAGTTGCGACACACACTGGGTTTTGCTGGATATGCCTTGGCATTGGTTTATGTTGGCGGTCAATGGCTATTTGTGTGTAGGAATGTGCATACTCAGTCAGTGGTTGCTTGTCTATTTGTTTTCTCCATGATTGTAATCTGTGTTTTTTCTTACTACACTGTTATTATGACTTTTGGGTGTGCTTGATCGAGGATAAACGTATACTAAGATGGCTGGATTTGTGGAATGTGGATAGATTATGGAGTAGTATAGGTAGAGATAGACTGGACTCACCCTCCGAAGAGGCTCTTAGTTTTTATGTTTACTTCTCGTGAGGTTGCCTCATTCTCTATCTTACCCTCCGAAGACAGCCAAACTAATAGCTTTGGTAATAACAGAGTAATCTTAAGCGCTGTTTTCTTGTAAAAGATAGCTTCGGTAATACATGTCCACAACTGCATGGAAACCTGCAACTGAAAGTCTAGCATACTCATTTGGTGTTGGCATCTCACAGGACATGCCTGATAGCAATTTTGATGAACAGGCTGTAGATGTCATTTAATTTTCTTGGTTTTGGAGCTCAAAATGGTGTATGTTTGAATTTACAAGATAGGTTAGTTATAAGTATTTGCAATTTACAATCTATGTGTTTATCTGCAAATTGTTTGGAGAATGTTAGTTGCGAGTTAATACTTTATTTACTTAAGGCTTTAGGGTATTCATATGACTCTTTGTAAGCAGATAAGTCAGCATCTTTACTTTGCTAAATAGAGTAACTGTGTGGTAAACATTACTTCTGTGCTTATGCCTTCTTATTTGTTGTGTATACTATGCTTGTTTTACAGTATATTACCCCAAGAGCAGAGAAATGAGTCATTTGTCATTTGTCATATCATTTTCAATCATTGTCTTTGTTTGTAATTGTGTACCCTCATGTATGCAGTACTAATCATATGCTTGACGGGATTTAGAAGTTAGCATATGAGCTTTAAGAGTCATTGCCCTCAAAAGAAAATATTTAAAAAGCACTATGGTACTACCAAGCATCACATGCCAAAGTCTTCTGGCTGCCAGTTGCCAACACGGTTGGCCAGCACTTTTTTGTACTCGCACACCTTCACTTATATTTATATATGCTTGTTAAATTCTAAATTGCAATCTCGTATGCAGCATAAATTCTCGTCTTGTGCGTCGACGGTTGCGGCATATTGCTGTTAGGTGAATGCTTGATGCCTTTAAATGCACACATTGTGCATTGTCTAGTTTAATCAGTATATTTTCTGACCCTTTTGCTTGTGCATTGTTTCTGACAACCAGGGGTGTGTCAGTTCACAAGAAATTTCTGTATGGCTCAGTTTGTTTGCTTCCAGTTACTAGTGTTTTCACGGTAGGTTTACAATCATTTTTTGGGTGGTGGTTTCAACTAGTAATTCAAAACAATTCTGTCAGTTGGAGGATTTAATGTTCTCTTCAGATATTATCGTTTTAGATTTATTGCTAATTTTACTGTGTCAAGTTTTGGCTAAGGGTCAAAGGATGTGACTGTATCCTTCATTATTGCACAGTTTTCAAGTTTACATACTTGTACAAGTGGTGTTAACTTTATGGGCTATAACATGATGCACCTGTCTTCTACTTGTTTTTTTTTTCCGATTGCAGGTACTACCGTTACCAAACATACCATTCTTTTGGGTGCTATTTCGTGCTTATTCTCATTGGAGAGCTCTACAGGTTTGTGAAATCATCCAATTAGTCTTACAAGATTTTGGCTCCACTTTTAAATAAATTCTGTGTGAACTGTTTTTCATTGTCATTTGTTATGGTTATGGTACTCATTGATTTGCCAACTATGCACCATGTTTTCTTAATTTCTGCCTTTTGAGTCCATGCGGATTATACCCTCAGTTTTGTGAAGTGAAAGACCCCCTAAATTGCGCAAATGTTTTCTGTTTGATAGAAGTTCTTCAATTTACCAGTCTAATATGTTAGGTACTATACAGACATCCAGATGATGACACAATTGGTATTTGTTTATTGTTTCTTCTTAGGTTTGCCTGATGTTTATTTTGGTATAGGGAAGTGAGAGGCTCCAGTTATTAGTTTCTGACTGCTCAGATCAGTGGAAAGTCCATGAGAAGGAGAAGATTAATTCAGTAAAGGATGATAACCCCAGTGAAAATGCATGGTATTCTCCTTGGGTAGGTTGCCACAACTTTACATATGAGTAAGACTTTCATTTTGTTGCATCCTTGGGGCAGCTTTGCAATGAGGCAATGTAATGGGCAACTGGAATTTTGATCATCTTTTGAAACTTCACCTGCTAATTGAACTAACATGGTTTCTGCTCCTTAATGGTGTCATTTCTGATCAAATATAAAATCTGCATTATAGATGGAACATAATAACCATATAAGTTAGATACTTCAACACTGTTGGTAAACTGAGTGTTAGAACTTAGAATGTCATTATCCTAGCCATTACTGGTCTTCCTATCTCAGTCATTACTGGCACTAATAGCAGATCATGTCTGCATGTACTTTTATAGACTATTAATTAGGCTAGATTAGAGGACATTAGGAGGATAGCTTTGATTCTTTCCTTGCATGTACACTCACTGTTGTATAAATACAACCTACAGCAAAAGAGAGTTCATTCCACCTAATCGCGTATCTTCTTTCACTGAGGTCCTATCACTTAACGTAATGCAATCGTGTCGGGCAGGCCTGGATGAAATCTCAATGAAGCATTTGTCAGATTATGCCATGGGAGCATCTTAGGCTGTTGCATTGATTTGGCTGTAGTTCTGTATTCAAATGTTCCCAATGAGCCACCTTTTTAAATGTGTTCATGCCTCTTAGAATATGCACAAATGAGTAAACATACTACCTTGCTGGGAGGTAGAACAAATGAGTAACATACTACCATGCTGTACTCGAACTAGTATAAATTTGCCTTTCTGGTATAAGTTAAGATTACATGGGCCACATCAGCTCCCAATGTTTTATGAAATGATTGCAAAGCCAATGGCAAACAAACCTGCATATATCCATGTTTTGTATTGTACGGTAAATCATATTGCGTGTGCAATACATGTTCTCTGAGTGAGGTGGCGGAACAAAGGGCTGTTCGGGTGTGGGTGTGTTTTAAATGAAATCGCTAGATTTCAATTACTTCTATTCCCTGCATTTCTACTTAGTTAATGTGTTTTTTTTTTCCATGAACAGAAGCTGCGGCCATCAGAAAAGCTTGACAGGTTTCTTGAGAGTAAAAACTTGGATGAAGGTTTGGACTGTGATACCATTTTGAGTATATGCCAGGAGTATGATTTGGACAAGATCGATGTTCTCAAGTACAGGGATCTTCCGTAACCACATCCAGATTGTTTCTCTGAGGTTTATACGGTAAAATTCTTCTGCTAGTGAGATCAGATTAAGGGTACAAGAGTTGCATGGACCCACTAACAATTGGCGGTCAAACGAGTTCTTTTAAATAGCTTCAGTTTTTCTTGTTATGTATCAAACCAGTCTGCCACTAGTGCAATGATCTCAGAAACTAAGAGGACATACGAAACTGTTGAAGCCCAGGGCAGTTGTTCCCACCGTGTAAATAGAGATGCAGTTGCCATTTTGCTAGCTGCATACTTCCTCTCCAACCCCCGTCAGAATTATTTAGCTGGGATCAATGAACGACAAATACAAGAGTAGGGTTGAGAATTAAGATTCACCATCTGGAAAGTTTTTTTTCCGGTTTATGGCTCCCAATCTATCTTTGGTTGTATTTGAATCTTGTACTGGGATCTAATGCATAATCTTCTCGTTTTGGAGGGATTCTAAAGCTTTGATCTCTGAGGTGCTTTTTCTGCGCAAATGTATGACTAGCTTCATATCTGGACCGATGTAGCTTGATTGATTTCTACCGGCATCACAACGTTGTATTCTACTATATATTTGTTATCTTCTTAATTTGAAGTGCGACGATTTCGGTGAGATTGGATCAATTCAGGATGGGGCTAACCACCATCTCCTGCCAAGATTGTCCACAGTATCTCGAAATCACCAGAGAAACCATGCCATGGATGTCTACCTGGAAAATTTGTCCATGCTAGAAACAAAGCGCTGCAAAAACCATGAAGTTTTTAGATCTGCATCGCATAATCCAAGCATAGTTCTTACTGTTAGTCGAATAATTACTTGACAGTATTTGTAAGTTAATTCCGTTGTAGCCATAATTTAAAATAATGAGATATATTATACAAATATGTTGTTCCCTTGTGCAACGTCTAACCGTTATTATTATGTGTTTTCCCCTGTTTCTGGACCAGAATCTTACTGCTTCCTTTCATGCTTATCAGAAAAAAAAGGCCCGGTCCAGTTGATTTTGATTGACTAGAAAAGGGAAGCAAAAATGCGCATTCTGGACCAGGCCTGGTTAGTTTGACTGTTGCTGGCCCACTAAGCCTATTGGTCCGAGATGCTATAATCTCCTTCCCCGATTGCTACGACGGGTACTTTTCTTGAGATGATGTTAGCTATTTGTTCGTGTGCCCAATGTCTTGCCATAACTTCACTCATAAAGAGTTATTTGTTTTGTTTTTGGACCTTGCTTAATCTTACTAATGCCTTTTAGGTACATGAGACTCATTTTGGTGTTTGGTCTTCCTGAGATGCCTTGAAAAAAAAAGTCGCTTTTTTTAACTTTGACTTTTGACGGATGCACTTGTACCGCTGCCATCGACGGCCGTTGTACTTGGACTTGGACAAAGTCAAACCTAACTTTCACAACAAGGAAGAAAGCCATTGTGAAAGCCTGAAAAGCTGAAAGCTAGCGTCAGAAAGTTTGCATGCATTCGCAAATAAAAAAAAGTTTTGCATGCAGGTGTATCGCGGTATAGCAGATATTTTATTCTTTATGTAGACTTGTAGTGTCGAGATCAACTCATCATCGATCAGCTTGTGTTTTAATCGTGGTCATTATGGCCGTCGCCGTGGCTTGGGTGAAGCTGAAGCGGGCTGTGGGCACTAGGCAGCAGTGGGCTGTGGCGCCCGAAAGCGACGCTTGCTCGGCTCCAGGGAGCACAAACTTTCACGGTCGCGCTTTGAATTGCCTGCGCTAGCTAGCGCTATCTCCAGATATTTTGGACGCAAGCTCTAGAGAATTTTGCGACGTACGTAGCGCAAGGTTAGCAGAGGTCAAACATGCAGGAACGTAGAAATTTTCCATGAGTTGGTGTAGGAAAAGAAAAGGCACGATTGTTTATGTACATCTACTTCCTGGTGTTTACCTGCATCGTCTTCTTGCCGGCCGGCTGGCGAACCAGGTCCTCATCAGCAGCGCGTGACACGCGAGCCCGCGCCCCGCGGCGGCGACGACACCAGGGAGGTCTTCCACCGGCGGTAAGGTAACTTGAGGGAATGAATGGATGGAATTTGAATGTTGGCGCCACCGTCCTCCTGTGAAGGAGGCCCGGGAGGGAATGCCAACAGATCTGACTGGCCCGCAATCCCGCATGAGTCTGCAGGCCGGCCCAGCAAGCAAAGGTGACGACTGACGAGACGAGATGACGCACGACAACACAGGGCCTCAAGTATACGGTAGTATGTTACCATGCAAAACTCTAATGCTACTAACAGCATATATATACAAGCGAAACAAAATTTTGAACATAGTTATTTTTTATGTAAACTTTTTTCTTAGATCAAAGGCATTGCCCGGCTTTATCGAAAGCGTATCAAGCCAAAGATCCATTTGCTGGGAGTAACAACTTACAATGAAGAGCATGACACTACTAAAAGTGACTATCCAAGAGACTTAACAACGACCTCTACTAGGACTCGAGTATTAACACGACCACAGAGTACCACAAACTGAGTAAACGATAGGCAATTACACACAACAGCATTACAGATTGGTGCCATTTGCCGAAACGCCAGGGGCTTCAACTTCGGCTTCAATAGCGGGGTACAAGTCTTTACCAGCGAAATCGTCCTGTATATCAGTGTCGCTGGCAAGGACAGCGTCTTCTTGTTAAACACCACATTATTCCGAGCTTTCCATAAGGTCCACATCGCACCTGCACAAACAAACAACGTCACCTCCTGCTTCTTCCCTCTACACCGTTCTACGATCTCTTGTAAACTTTTTGAACATTGTACCAAGTGTTTTTTTTTGGCGAAGGATTGCACCAAGTGTAAATGACCCAAGTGTGTAAGAGTACAATCACCGTGTTTTTTTTGAATAAAAAATCAGTGTTCAGTTCACTACCAATAGTGACCAGGATCAAAATCACAGTGTTCAGTTCACGACAGCGCAGCGGAGCAGGCCCTTGTGCTTGAGCACCGCTCGGTAGTAGCCCACCCAGGCCTAGGTCGAATCGAAGTATCGAACGTCAGGTGCCTTCCCGGTCCATCTCCACGATGGCGTCCTCGGCGTACCCGCGCCGCAGTTCGGTGCCCGACACTTGTGTTGTGCCTGCGGAGGTTGCATTGGCGGAGTAGGTCGCGTCGAGCAACGGACGGGTCGGTCGTGTCATTGCTGGCGCCTGCGCAAGGGTGGCCGTAGTAGAGGCGGTCGGCGAAGGATGAGCAGTGGGCCATGTCGATAGTGTGTGCGGAGAAACGAGATGACCAGCGTCCACAGTGGCGAATCGAAATGACCTAGGGCGGATTTATACAGTAAAATTTTGGCTAACCAACAACATGCATGTCAAGAGCAAAAGTTATAAAACAACCAATAAAAATCAAGATGTTACCTTTTAATAACGGAATTATCAATAATATAAGTTTGATTGTAGAAATACAGTACAAAAACTTATCAATTTTAAAGACAAGTCAATTAGAAAATGACATTATCAAACCCAAAATCCAAAACCCCCTAACCACAAGGCCACAAGCAACGGGGCCGGCTGGGGTCTAGCCACCAGGGCCCTGGGGGATGGCTAGCGGCTGGCTGTGCGCCTAGCGGCCTGGCCGCCTAGGAGCTGGCCGGTGAGCGGCAGCGGTTCGGCCGCTGGGGCGGGGACGCGCCATCGCGAGCGTGTGGTGGCGGCGAGCGTTGAGCCTAGAGGGTGGAGCCACGTATGCGGGCAGCAGCAGCGCAGGCGCAGTCGAGCGGGGGCCGGGGGCGAGGAGTTGCACAGATGGGTGACGACGTAGTCGAGCCCCCTAACTGGCAGCCTGACCTAGGCTAGGGTGCTGTGCGACTGCTGGGCCTAGGCCTCCCTTCCCCTCGCGGCCCATCAGCCCATGATAATGATACCACCTCGCCCCTTCCCCTTGTGGCCTCGCGTCCTGCTCCTGCGTAGCGCGCGCTTCCGCTTCGTCACCATCTTCCCTGTGTCTGGCGACCTCATGGCCTCGCCAGCTCCGACCTCCGTGGGATGGGGATAGGGTGCCCAACCAAAGGGGCCTAGGGCAGCCGCCCTAGCTCGCCCTAGTGGTGGATCCGCCTATGAGTGTTCGAACGTTTGGCCTAAGGACCAATCCAGACGCAGCTCGGGGCCATCCGATTCGAGGAACAGGAGCCGTCCGATCTCAGCACATCACAGAAGAAATGAGCGCACCTATCTCTCCCATGTAACGGACACAGGAGGAGCATGCGCCCGCGTGTACTCGTGGTGGCCCATCCCGCGCCTCGCCGCCATCTTACGACGCGCTGCCAGCATCGAAAAGAAGGGGAGGGGCGGTGCTCGCTACGCCTCTGGTTCGGATACCTAGTGAAATTAAAGGTCCTAAATGGCTAGAGGGGGGTGAATAGCCTATAAAAGTTTTCTACAAATACACTAGAGTAAGTGGTTAGTAACCTAAATGGCGAAATGCAATTTTGCTCTAGCTCTACAAGGGTTACAAGCCACCTATACCAACAATTCTAGTTGCTATGATCTCTAGATATAATCAAAGGCTATGTCACTACTCTCTAAGTTAGTGAGCTCTCAAAGACAAACTAAAGAGCCTCATTAATCAAACTAATAAGCTCTCAAAGACTAACTACACTAAAGAGCTTGACTAGACAAGAATGTAAACAATGTAAATACAAGAGAGTGTGAAAGATTATACCGCCATGGCAAGTGAGATGAACCAATCACAATGAATATCCAATCAATCACCGGGGAGAATTCCAATCATAATGGACACAAGATTTTTCTCCTGAGGTTTACGTGCTTGACGGCACGCTAGTCCCTGTTGTGTCAATCAACACTTGGTGGTTCGGCGTCTAATAGGTATCACACACCTAACCAACACTTGGCACCGCAAGAACCTACCCACAAGTGAGATAATTCAATGACATGAGCAATCCACTAGAGTTACCTTTTGGCTCTCCGCCGGGAAAGGTACAAGACCCCTCACAAATCACGGAGATGGCCACGAACAATCACCAACTCATGCCAATGCTTTTCTGCTGCTCCAAGCCGTTTAGGTGGCGGCAACCACCAAGAGTAACAAGAAATCCACAGCCACAACGATCCCTAAGTGCCACTAGATACAATCACTCAAGCAAAATATAGTAGGAATCACTCCCAGTCTCACTATGATGATGAATCAATAATGGATTGCTTAGACTCACAAGGATGTCAAGAATATCAAAGTGCTAAGAGGGTGAGCCCCAAGCCGCCCAAGAGCCTTAAATAGGCGCCTAAAGAAAATTGAGTCGTTGCTTAGTCGAGGGTTTACCGGACTCGCGTGACCAGACGCACCCTAGCGTTTGGTCACCAACGTCCGGTCCATGGATGGGGTCCATGTGTCCTTCCTTTAAACCTCGTGCGTCAGATTCCAACGGTCAAATAACATTCACTCTTTCAATTAAGTCATGACCGGACGTGCTGCTAAAACTAATCGGACGCACCAGAGCCAGAGTCCGGTCAGGGTCATTTTTCACACCGAGAGGTTCAGCGAGTGACCGGACGCGTCTGCTCAACGATGACCTGACGCGCTCGGCGTTCGGTCCATCTCCTCCTCTCTCTGCGCGCGCACCGACGCTAAGACCAGACGCGGTGAACAGTGTTCACCGCGCGTTCGGTCACGCTACGCCGCCAGCATCCGATCCCGAGGCCGAGCCTCCCCTTCTCTGCGCGCCGTGACCTGACGCCATCCCTGCGTCCAGTCGCGCATCCGATCACAGCCCAGCCCTCTCGGCCAAGAGCTGGATAACTGACCGGACACGTCCTATCAAAGTCTGGTCCTAGCAGAGCCAGAGTCTAGTCACTGACCTTCGTCTCCTTTTTTTCTATCTCCTCAAACACTTCACCCTTGCTTTCAAGATGCTAACCACAAAGTGTAGAACTTATGTGTACGTGTGTTAGCATTTTTAAAGCATTTTTCAAGGGTCAATTGTTAGCACACTAGGTCCCTGATGCATATGCAAGAATCGTATCACCTAATGGTACTCAATAACCACTTAGCCAAAGATTTTCCCTCTTAATAGTACGACTATCGATTCTAAACACACTCACACCCTCTATGGTGTCTTGAGTGTCAAAACAAAAACCTATTTGATACCTTTATCTTGATCTCCTTGGTTTTTATTTTTCTCTTTCTTCCTTTTTCAAGTTGGAGCTTGATCACCATCATCACATGTCCATCTCCATCTCCATAGACATCTCACTTGCTTTATCACTTGGTGTGTACCAACCTAGCTCATGATCACATTTGATGACATAGGTTAGTACTTAAGTTTCATCAATTATCTAAAACCAAACTAGGGCTTTCACCTAGCTGGCACCGAGAGAAGGTGGAGACACCGAGGCGAGGAGGGAGCGAGATACAACACCCGATCTACTTTTGAGACATTCAAATGTAACACTTTCAACATATGTCTCAAGACAAATGAAACACTTGAAACATGTCTCCGAAACAGTTACAAAAACACCTCGAAAACATTGTAAAACATAAGCAACATCAAGATAAAATACTTTGCAACATATGTATGAAACATATGCAACACTTAAATAAACACACTTGTAATATACGTCTAAAAAATAGATGAAACAATAGGAACAGAAGCTTACCATATACATATACATTGCAACATATGTAACATCCCGATATACTAGCCGTGGGCACCGGGCTGGACAGCAGTGGGTTGTGGCGCCAGAAAGCGACCCTTGCTCGCCTCGAAGGAACACAAACTTTCACGGTCGCTTTGAATTGCCTGCACTAGCCGCTAGCGGTACCTGCTAGATATTTTGGTCCCCGGGCCCCAAGGGAAAAAAAGATACGTTGTTCAATATGATCCGAGCATTCCAACATGGGACGACGCAAGCTCTATAGAATTTTGCGATGTAGTGCAAGGTCAGCAGAGGTCAAACATGCCGGGCCTATTTATTATAACGTAGAATTTTTCTATGAGTTGTAGGTGTAGGCAAATAAGGGCCTGTTCGGCAGGACTGAAAAATAAGTCAAAATACTGTTCCGGCTAATTGTTGTGAGAAAAAAATATTGTTCTGTCTGAAAATACTGTTCACGTGAACAGTATTTCGTGAGTGGGCTGGCGGCAGGAGCCGACAGTAATCCCCGAGTACAAGCAAGTGTTTGATTTAGGCTTTGATCAGATGTAGTCGGATTCGCATCAATCTACATATGTTAGAGTGGATTTTGTGTTGGGGTGGATTAGTGTGGACCTTTAATTAAATTCCACTTCAACACATGTGAATTGAGGTGAATCTCATAACATCCAAACAGTCCCTTAGGGAGGCCAAGATCTGGCGCGATTGTTTATGGAGTACATCTACTTCCTGGTGTTTATCTGCAATCGTCTTCTTGCCGGCTGACGAACCGGGTCCTCATCAGTAGCGCATGACACGCGAGCCTGTGCCCCTAGGCTCGGCCCTGAGGGCGGGGGGGGGGTCGGGAGGGACGGTTGTCCCAGGTCCATGTCTACGATGGGTCTCCGCCCATATATGTATACACTACTAGTAATAATACGTATATTCCTCAAGGAAAAAAGTAATGCTGACACCAAAATTTGGTTCAACATAAGGAGGCCATAAGGTCGGAAACTTATCAAGAGAAAGCCGAGATATTCAGTAAGATCGGCTAACTAAAATTGCCATCAACTGGATAAGATGACACCAATATTTCAAGGGAATGGGGATATGAAGCGGAAGGCGCGTTGGACTTCATAGAAAGGAAAGATTGAGGTTCAAGTTATCATAATTTAGGAAGCTTTGTTTCTTTTCTAAGTTTTGTGATTGATCTTATTGGACCAGGACTCGTAGTCAAGCCTCGGGTATAAATATTGAACCCTGGCTATTGTAATACACATCTCAACGATCAATCAAAAACCATTATCTTTACTTTTTTGCTTACGCTACCCCCTAGGAGTAGGAGTAGAGTAGATTTCAGCGAGTTCTTCGGCAAGCAGGTCTGTCATCGGTTAAGTCCAACCTCTGGTTTGTCTGTGAGTATCCGTCATGACTTATATTTTGTTTGTAAGGCTGCATCGGTTAGGTCTGACCTCTTACAAGCTTGGTATAAGTTAGTTATCGTCAGTTAATTGTAAGGTTGCATCGGTCTGGCTCGTATCTCTTACAATTACTAATACAAGTTACCCTCGATTCTTATCAAAATCAATACTGTTGCATCGGTCCGGCTCATATCTCATACAAATTTTGATACGGATTAGTTATCGGCTAAATCTATTAAGATCGGTAGGGTTCCCTTCCTGTTTTTAATAGATTTGCTAGTTATCGATCTTGTTATATTTAGTTTCTTACTATTTGTAACAAAACCACCCCTTGCTTGTTTAAGATTGAAACGGATTGGCTTTAAATCTCTTCAAATCATTGTCTTGTTGCTTTTCCCTGTTTACATCTCGCTTTGACGATAGTCTCGGTTAGCTTAGCCGTTTTGATCCAATCTTGATCGAAGATAGCATGTGGCCATGACATGTTTAACCCTAAGTAAAGCTTGCTAGTTGATGAAATCTGGTCTAGAACTGTTATTATAGCTACCATCGATCCGGTCGACCCCCACTGTTAGCACTATAGATCAAAAATTGTTAAATAGTAAGTCTTGCTTATGGTCAAACATAGCCTCTGGCTGCATGCTATGTTCGCATTGGCTATTTAGCTGATCGCCTTTTCTTCCACGATTGTAGCATGTTTTCACGATTCTGTTGAGCGTGTATAGATTCGTATTATTTGAAGGTTTAACCTGTTATCTTTATCATGGTTGCATCGGTCCAGCTCGAACCCCACTGTTAGAGATAGCAGATTAGATCTAATGAGTGTATGAACTTATCCACATTTAATGGTTGAGTGTTTGCATGTTACAAGTTTACTTTCATCGGAATCGGCTGTTTTAGCCGATAGCCTGCACATTGAGAATATATTGGCTATTTACTAGCTTTTACTTGTTTTTGTCTTAGTTAAAAGCTAGTATGTTTCTCATTTAATGCTTCCACGTCTACTTTTTACACCTTTTGCATGTTTTTATGATCATCGGTTATTTAGATCTATACAATTAAATAACTGACAATTGCCGATATGCTCGTTTTTGCTTATCATGCATCATGAACATGCTGGATATCGACTCTCAAGTCGATAGCTTTATCTCATCGGCTACTTAGCCGCACATTTAGAACTATCTGGACAAACACCGGTATGTTCCACCTTAAATTACTGATCAATCTTGTCTCCATGTCAATTGTAAGATCGAATTGGCTGGCACGCCCTAGGTCACGACCATCCGGTTCGGTGTCCTCTTAAGTCCGGGGAGAGCTCGGGATCTGCTCCACATGGTTTCTCTCGGCTTGCTTCGCGTGCCGACGGCGGGAATCGACCCGTCACTTTTTGCCGTCGACAATTAATAATACGTATATGCGGCCAGCGCTAGATGAGATCCCATGATCACGGCGCCAGGAGTCACGCAGACACGCACACGACCTTCTGCATCCGCCTTCGGCCTTTTCTGCGCATGCGGGTCCTGGCGACGTTCGACCTGCAGAGCAGCAGAGCAGGCGGCAAATTAGAGGGCCCTAATCTCACCTCTCACGTGGACGTGATCCCTCCCCTCATCTCTGATCCCTGAACCTTGTTCGGCAATCGACAGTTCAGCAGAGGAGAGGAGGTAGGAATCTAAAATTTATTTACTACTTGTTTCTCGTGTGATCCCTACTTTATGAAATTTGTAGTTACTAGTTGTTTCTCTAAATTTTAATGGTACCATGTCATCAAGAAAGTATCCTTCTGGCAACGACAAAAGAAAGAAGAAAAAACGAATAGATGATTTCGTAGAATCATAGATAGGGCCTCTTCGTAAATTTCTTAAGACTAATACAAGCACTTCAAGATATCCAGATGTATTGGAGATTTGGAGATAGTTGTTGTGGAGGAACCAGCTAATGCTAATCTAGATGATCATGACCATATGGAAGACAATGTTAACATCGACATGGATGAACATAATGTGAGTGATTGATATTAAAACCATCATCGATGACTTCGTATCAAGGAATGTTAGAAGAAATTTTTGAGGTAATTTAGTATGTATATACATTATCTCATATGAATATTGTTTTTGCATTCAGTTAACTACTTATTAGTAATATTTTGTATATGTATGTATATACTACCAATGGGCACTACTAATAGTATTATCACATTCATATAAAAAAGCCTAAAATTTTAGCTTTGTTCCTGATCCTAAAAATACTCAGGACCGGTCCTGCGTGCCCTGTGGCATCAACGACATCAGGGAGGTCTTCCACCGGTAAGGTAACTTGAGGCCTTGAGGAAGTGAATGGATGGAATTTGAATCTTGACGCCACCGTCCTCCTGGGAAGGAGGCCCGGGAGGGAATGCCAACAGAGCCATGCGTCCGCCGTGCCGGGCCGGCCCAGCAAGCAGAGGTGACGAGATGACGACAACACAGGGTCTTGAGTATACCGTAGCCAGGTAGGCAGGTAGGCACGCGCAAGCAAATTAGGGTCGATCTCTGTCCTGTATAATAGCTTAGATTAGGGTTAGGCGTCTATGTAAAATTTTATTGACCTCCTAGGATGCCATCAAGACGTGTTGTATCGAATAATTTCTCTATCTTAATACAAATACCTTAGTGCCGGCCCAAGGGGTAGGGCACGAGGTGCGATGGCCGAGGGCCCAGTGAAGGAGAGGCCCAAGCCTAGGTATACAAATCCCTAGGTTCTATAGTCCATTATGTATTAGCAAACTAATAAGAAGAGAGACATAAAACTGGCTACACGGTACAAAAAGACAACATTGGCATTTCTTTCATAGTTTCCTTTTCCCACGGCCCTCGGGTAGAGAGGAGGCCAGGAGTCACGCTGCATACAGCACACTCTGATCGTGAGTTCGCGACGTGCGCCTTACACACGTGGAGCTGGCGAGCCACGCCGCCGCGAAGAGCTAGACTACTGGAGACACGGATACGGCGCACGAGGACGGCGACCAGGCAGGGCCCCACGACGACGACATCTTGATTCTTGGCTTCTTATGAATTGCGATCACTGATCGGTTGTTTAGGCCCAAGGTATTTTTTTCCTTTTTATTTTTAATCCAAATTAATTATTTGTATAGTATTCCAGATTTCTAAGTTGTTTATGAATTGCGATCACTGATCAGTCATATTTTTCTTCTAATTTATGTGTTAGAATTTGAGAATGTTACCTAAGAAACATTTGTCATGGGTGAGAAAAGAAAACGAATATATTATTTTTTTTAATCTACATTGTTCCTCGATAATTAACATACATCTACAAATATATTGCTTAATCTACATTGTTCCTCGATAATTATCAGACATGTTAAATTAAAAATATGTTATTGAATTTACTTTCGTTTTGGAAGTAAAATTAGCGTCTATATATTATAAGATTTTATACATGGTCAAGAGGGGCCGTTGCGACGAGATCGTTAGAGGGTCCTTAAAATCCTAGGACCGGCACTAAAATACGTGCAAACTTTTTGCATGATCGAGAAAAAAAAGTACTAATGCTATCAACAACATGTATACAAGCGAAACAAAACTTTGAACATAGTTGTTTTTATGTAAATTTTTTTGAACATAGTAATTGTTCTAAGTGTGTAAGAACAAAATCACAGTGTTCAGTTCACGACGGCGCAGCGGAGCAGGCCCTTGTGCTTGAGCACCGTGCCGTACTAGCCTACCCACCCAGGCCCAGGTCCAACGTCAGGTGGCTTCCTGGGTCCATCTCCACGACGGCGTCCTTGGCGTACCATACCTGCCGTTCGGTGCCCGGCATTTGTGCCTGCGGAGGTTGCATTGGCGGCGTATGTCGCGAGTCGCGTCGAGGGATGGGCGGTCGTGTCGTCGCCGGCGGCGGCGGCGCAAGGGTAGCCGTAGTAGAGGCGGTCGGCGAAGGCTGAGCAGTGGGCCATGTCGATGGTGTGTGCGGAGAAAGAAAAATCTGCCCCTGGCATGTATGTGCCCTCTTGACGTGAATGCACGTATTTTGGTACACATCCAGTATATATATAGTCTATAATATGAGAACATATATGTCCTTGAAGACGGAAAAATTGCATTCGTGGCGTGCGCACTTGCTTAGTCACGTTCATCGTGTTAGAGCCGTGCCCGGGTTGTTTATCAACAATATGATGGAGTAAAAAAAAGGCCAAGATAATTAAAAACAAGAGTGAGGTCCAATTTATCCTTGAACACTGAACTAATCTCGTGAATTTTCAGCTCCACGAGCAGCTTTAACAGCAAAGTTTAAATTGTTTCTATGAACCGTTTAGCAAAACAACTTCTTTACAACATGTTCTTATAAAATCCCATGTAGGACCCACTAGAGCGAGTTGAAGCTAGAAAAGGTTACTATTTTCAGTTTTATCCCATACAAATTTCTCCTGAGAGCATGTTTTAAGGAGCTTTACATGTAAAGATGTTTTAAAAATAAATACCCTTTGGATATAAAACTACTTCAAAAGACTCGTAAAGCTGTTGGAGAAGCTATGCCAAACAAGACTAAAGTTGAGAACATCTTAGAACTCCACAGCAACACACCTGGACTTTTACAACCAGTAGGATTACCCCATTAAATAGTCCCTAGTGACTTCGAGGATAGTTTTGATTGACGTGGTACATACGTGACACCAGTGGTGTACCCACGATTCGTAGCTACGGTGGTTCATTATCTAATTTTTTTAACCGTTAATATGTCGGTACACAAGTATATGAATTACAAAATATAATTAATGAACAAACGGCATATAGAGTTCATAAATAGATGAATATAGCTTTCATAACATAGAATTAAAATATTACGTACCCATAATAGTTAAAGAACAATATATCACTACTTCTTCTTGTTAGCCATGCATCTTCTAATAGCCATGAAAGTGTTGATGATCTCTTCTTCTTTGATGCATATTTCTAGAAAAGAGAGGCAATATCACCCCAGTCCTCTTCATTTTTAACAAATCTGCAAGAGCAAGACAATTATATAACATTTCAATTTACCAAACCAAATAACTAATAATCCAATATTGCAAAAAACATATAATTAAAATTAAATCAGTTTTATATACCCTGTGCACTTTTGCCGTTCCTGGCTAAGTGGCTTGCCAATTGTTGAAAGCCTGAAACGTGGATCCTCCGATCCTGGCTGAAAGAAGCTGATAGGAAATGAAAAAAAGGAGAAACGTGAGTACAGAGTAGGGCTTTGGCTTAGCAAAAAGCAATTGTGTCTTCATCTTAGGTTTTTTATGTACGTACGTACCTGATGGCTGCTGGGTTGCTGGTTGCTGTTCACTGCTTAGCGTTTGCAGTCGTGGTCCTCGTGGAGTTGTATATGGGCATGCAGCTCAAGCCCGTCGGCCTAGCACAAGGCCTGTTTTTTTGCCTGGCCCAAACACAGCCCGGCCCGATGGTGAGCCGGCCCAGGCTGGCACGGCCTGAAGGAGCAGGTTGTGCCTAGGCCTTACCTAGGCACGACATGTCGGCACGGCACGGCTCAGTCCATAGCGCATGGCCCGGTGGCGGCCCGGCCTGCTAAGACTATGAGGCCCACGCCCCCACCCCCCAAACACTTACTCCCTTCCCATCCAACCCCTGCGCACGCGCAACCCCCTCCGCCCTCCCCACGCCGCACTCTGTTCCCTCGCACGTGCTTCCCATCCCATCCAACGCACCCGCGCTCGCTCCTTTGTTCCCTCGCGTCGAGCGAGGCCGCGACTCCGCGAGGTGCACGCAAACATGGGACGCCCTCATGCCCCCTCCCCTTCGACCCTTCCATCACGCAGCACGGCAGCCGAGCCGAGCCGAGCATCTCCTCCCTCTCCTCGCGCGACCTCCTTGCTTGTAGGGCCAACGGCCGAGCGCGGACGCCGACGCCTCCTCCCTTTAGTTGAGCGACGCCGCTGGAGCGAGGAGCGCCGGCCCCGAGCTCCGCCCCGATGCCAGATCTAGTATCAAGGGCCCAAGGGCTAGCTCATCACCGGCTGCTTGCGCTTCCTCCCCTTCCCGGCTTCCCTCTCTCTCTGGCTGCTTGCGCAACCGCCTCATGGGCCCCGGGCTGGCCTGACACGGTGCACTGCCCATGCTTCTTAGGTCGGCCTGGCCCGGCCCGAAAAACGGCCCAGCAGGCCGTGCCTGGGCCGTCAATCAGGCGCGACGCCAGGTTCGGCACGGCCCGGGTGGCACGGCGTGCCGTGCCGGCCCGACCTCCTTCGGGCCGTGCCTGGCATGGGCCTGTGCCGTGACGGGCCGGGCCAGCCCGTTGCCCATCTATACGTGGAGTCGCCACGCCGATGCTTGATGGCCGCACCCATGCTCGCCATAGGATTGTCGCCCGTCTTCATGGCTGCATTGCACGGCTGCACAGAGGCCAAGTCTGACGTGAATACGCGGCCACACGAACTGTCGGTCTCTCGTGAATCCAAAAGGCAGAATCCAGAAGGCCGAGCGATGTACGGCGAATTCTCAATTGCGGACTCTATCCATGGCTTCAGTTGGGCCGAGCGCATGGTGGTCCGCGGCTCATAGGGACCACCCTGTAGCTCCGCCCCTGCGTGACACGTGTGTCATGCATATCATCAGTTTTTCGGTTCATAAGGGTTTTATTGAAAAAATATGAACTAGATACTTTTAGATCTCAGCGAGCACTATAACTTTGATGTACATCATGTCTTGATCAAAGATTGTTTAAAAATTCAAGTTTTAATAAATATCAAAATATGATAGCTTAAAATGGTTATTTGAAGCCAAAAAAATGTCAATTACAACGTTAAAGATTATGTTAAGAGCTACAACTTTTGTATAGACTCTGTGAACATCCAATGTCATTTAAAAATTTTAGAAAATGTAATTTGAAATCTAATAAATTAAAAAGAGTTCAGGTTTCTATATGATCTCAAGTAAAAAAGATATCAACTACAACATAAATATCTATTATGAATTAATTATTTCGATATAGGAGAGACCACATCAGATGTGTGAGCTTCGCTGCCACGTGAGCAAAAACATATGAGGAATCACGTCGAAATGGTTAGGGGGTATCTTACCCTGTTTTAAAAAATAGGAAAAATTTGCTAGTGGACACAGAACGTGAGGTTGTTTTGTCAGTGGACCGAAAAAAGATCGATTTGTTGGTAGACGCTCTTATTTGTGCCAAATTTGCTGGAAGACACCGAACGCATTAAAATATTATTATTATTTTCTCAAGAGGTGAGAGAACGTCATTTTAAAACTATTCTCTCACCTTCGAGCAAGAAATTAATATTTTAATGTGTCCAGTGTCGTTCAGTAAATTTGTTACAAACTAGAATATCTATCAGCAAATCGATCTTTTTTCGGTGCTGGTAAAGCGACTTGGCTCAGTGTCCGCTAGCAAATTTTCCATAAAAATTAAGATGCGTATGTTGTATGGGCCTGAAGTAAAGAGTGTCTTTTTTTTAAAAAAAAATAGCGACTGGTTCGGGTGGCAAATTGGACTTGACTCTTAGAAAAGAATTGTTTAAAAAAAAGGCTCTTAGAAAAGAAAAAAAACAACTGCGGAGACAAGCTCATGTTGTGCTTGCCTCTGCTTGGGGATTACCGTTGTGCGCGTCTGCCATGGTGGACGCCGTGCCGTCCCTCCTCCCCATCGGCACGCGCCACGACGGCCCCCCTGCCAAGTCTCCGACGGAGAGGATGCACTGAGTATAACAGTGCAGTACAGGAACGAGATGAGCTTACGCACAATGGCCGGCGACGGCCGCGTGCGTCCCGGGCGGCGAGCGGCGCAGGACGCCGGGGGCCGGGGCACGCCTCATCGACGAGGGCCTTGACGCGGTGCAGGCACGCACGGTCATGGCCACTCCAAGAACCGCCGGCGCCGGCACGCACGGTCATGCATCCTGCTGCTGTGAGGTCGAGCGACACAATGTTCAGTCACTCGGCCTGCTGGTCTGTGTACATGTCACTGCGTCGTACTGTGTAGACTAGAAGGCGTGTGTGTGTGTGGCGCAGAGTACAAGTCTACACCAGTCTGTGAGCTAACTTAACACTGTGACATATGCAGAACCAGAGCCAGTACTGAGTTATTCAGTTATTGTTGTTCAGAGCCTGTAGAAAGTGAGATGGATGGTGGTGCTGTGTCGGTGTGAGGCTACACGCATGCAGCGCCGGATCCAGGAAAAAATTATCTCCGATTGCTGCTTGATATTAAGTCTCTGCCCTACCTATAATATAAAACTTTACCTAAAAATTTATGAGAGCTCCAGGGGTTCCACTGCTCCGGTATAGATAGGGGGCTCGAGCCCGAGCCCGAGCCCCCGCCCCACCGTTGGATCCGCCCCTCTGCACGCATGATCATACTCGTAGTCGTAGCCTCTTGCACGCCCAGCAAAGACGGGTCACTGATTTCCATGGCCCTCCGTCCCACGACCACGAACATGGTTGCTCTTGTTGGAACGATGTGAAGAATGACGGGAGGCTTGTTTGTGTGCAGGAGGAGGAAGAATCGAAGAAGAATGGATGGATAAGGATGAACTGTGACATAAAAAATGCCTCTTAATTAGTAGTGATTGGTAGAGTACAAAATGAAGTATACCTAAACAGCATTTGTTCAATGTGGACGCTTAAATAATTAAATAATATGGCCGGCTTTGCACAAGCCTACATGATCTTTTGGATTCAGCAACTAGCCATTAGAACCCAGTAACATATCAACAAACCAAAATCGACGCCTCTCTGCTGAGCGCCCGGGCGGCCGCTCCCTCCTTCGGCCGGAGCGCCACTTGGTGCTGCCTCCCATCTTCGCCTCCATCGGGATCCGGGAGAAGAGAGAGGGAGGAGTCCGGAGGTTGAACAAGCTTGGCGAATGATGGGGGCCCCTCCCAGCGTCGTTCCTAGGCGGATCTGGCGGAGGGCGAGCTTCGGGCGGAGGCTGCCGACCTGCAGTGGGAAGATGTCCTCGGCCGTGGTCCTGTGGAGCGTGTGGCTCTCAGTGACTCGGAGGACTATCCCGATTCTGATGTGCCCGAGTCGTCGCCGCCGCCGCCGCAGGGGAAGGGGAAGAGTGTGATGGAGACTGCTGGTAAGCGTCAGCGGGCGCGTCGTCATCGTCACAGCAAGCGCCGCACTGAGGGATTCATGGCGGCCGCGCGACGTTCCCACCTGGCCGTGGTGCATGATCTGTCGCCCCCACCGCCGCGGCGTGCTCTGGTCCGGGGCGGGAGGTCCCCGCCGTCGCACCATGCGCGGCCTCGGGGACAGCCGGACCGGGAGGGGTTCTTCCAGGTGCGTTCCAGGCGCTGCGACAGGCGCCACAGTCCTCCAAGGTCGCCGCCGAGACCCGTCCCACCGGAGCTGGAGGGCTTGTGCTTCAACTGCTTCCAGCCGGGCCATGTCAAGGCGCAGTGCCGCGCCAGGCCGAGATGCTACAACTGTTGGGGCGAGGGCCACCACGCTGCGAGCTGCCCACTCCCCCGCTCCTCGGCTATTGGGGTGAAGCGTGGCCGCTCCCCGCGGCGGTCTGGGGACGCTCGCCGGGTCGCGCCGCGACGCCCGAATGGTGCGCGCCATCGGCCCAACTCGGCGGACACCGTCTCCGGGGGTTCGTTGTCAGCAGGGCGGTCCACGTCGGTGCCTTACTGATGTCGGCATCCATCGCCACCGGCTGCGCCGTCGCCGCCCCCACCACCTCCGCCTCCACCTCCGCCGCCTCCGCCACCTGTCTTCCAGCCCGCCGCCGGCACCAGCTCGGAGTTTGACAGGGGCTCCAGAAACCTTGCCGACCCTGCTATTCGGGACCCGCGCGCGCCCACGGTGGTTATCCCGCGTTCCACGGAGATCCAGGCGGCCGAGGATGCGCTTGAGCTGGCCCTGGTGGGCCTGGTGGGGGGCACCAGGCCGGTGGTTTCTACGGCCACAGTCTACAGCTTCCTCTACTCTGAGTTTGAGCTTACGATGAACGATGTGGAGTTGCGGCGGCACCACCCGGAAGATTTCATCGCACGTTTCCGCCGGCGTGCGGACCGTGACCGTGTCCTTGCTTCGCGGCCGGGTGGATACCTTCTGCCCCTCACCTGGAGAAGGCAACGAACTTCACTGGCCACTGCAGAAAGCTTCAATTTTCAGGTGGTTGTGGGCATGCTGCGTGTACCGCTTCACGCGCGCAATGTGGCTACTGCCCAAATCATCCTGGGCCCTTCTTGCTCGGGGAATGAAATCACAAGGCTTCGAGACATACCTGATGATGACGACCGAGAATTCTTTGTCAAGGCATGGTGCAAACATCCGGATCTCATCGAAGACGAGCAGACCATCTCAATTCCGGAGCCTGTTTTGCCTGTTGCAGCTATGGGCAATCCTGCCCCGCCACGCCTCTTGCAGTACCAGGTTAGGATCAGGGTGGTCGCCTTCCAGGATTGGACCACACCCCCTGCCTCACCTGGTGATGATGATTGTAATGATGATAGTGATGGCCCTGATGATGGTCGTGCTGATGATAACTTTCAAGACCGGGGGGAGCATTGGCCAACACCGCGGCGCGATAGTGATGATGACTCCGGTGATAGCAACTGTAATAATTATCACCCAACATGCTACTACCCACCAGAGGAAGCGAGTGGACGTGATCCATCCATGTCTGTGCAGGTGGGCGAGTTCAGATGCCCCTGTGCGTCGGAGGTCGTTGCTCGGCACACTGATGTTGATGGCACGCGCAAGGAGTCTGTGGAGGCTCACGAGCGTTGGGAGATGATGTCTGCACCGCGTACTCCTTGGACGCGGGCATCAAATTTTACGACGGTCAACACTCCATCACCGTGGATTGATAGGCAGCTGGGCTCCCCTACCACCGGTGTCGTGGCGTGGTTCCTGAACGTCGCGCCACTGCTCCTCCACGCGGGTGTTTCAACACTCGAACCTGTACATGTTGATCAGGACTGGTGGGCTGATCTGGCGGTGAATGAGCTTTCAAATGATGTTAGTGCTCAAGCGTGTGTTGGTCAGGAGGGGGCCACTTCCGGGTCGGCCTCGAACTCGGTGGACTGGTGGGCGGACCTGATTGAGGCTGAACTTGTCTCCACCACATATGTTGCGGCCATCCCAGTTGTTGATGGGGCTGGACTTCATGAGGAGGATGAGAGCGCTGTGGAGGAACCTGTTTCTGTAGTGGATGCGGCCAATGATGCGGCCACTGTCATGGATGCGGCAGCCGCTACACAGGCTGCGCTGGAGGCGGAGGTGTGCGTCCCCATGCACACGCCCCTGATCCGCGCGGGACCTAGGCCTCGGCGGGCGCGAACGCCGGTCTCCATCCCGTCGCTGCGACGGAGTGGCAGGATCGCAGCAAGGCCAAGGGCACCAAATGCAACGGTGCAGGCGCAGCTGCTGCTCCTTAAGAAGCTGGGAGTCGCTGTGGCGGAGGGTGAGCATGCCTCTGAGGTTGAGAAGAAGATCAAGCTGGCATTCAGGGGAGATATGTCGACCAGGAAAAGGGAGGCACTACAACTCTTCCTTGAAAATGGAAGTGACCTGACAACTGTGGACCTAAACCTCCATGGTCTGGAGGACGCGGCGCTCTGAGCGCTGCCATCACACACGGATGTCGCCCAATTGGTTATCCAATGTCGACGACCTTCAGTTGCTTCGTCTGGAACGTCCGCGGTCTCAATGATCGCACACGTCATAATGTGGTTCGCGAATTGCTGCTGCTGCACAAGCCGTCGTGTGTGTGTATCCAGGAGACCAAACTCTCCAGCTTATGTAATTTGCTTGCGAATGAAATTCTAGGACCTACTTTCGATTATGACTTCCTATCCGCGACTGGGGCGGCTGGCGGGATCTTACTGGCCTGGGTTAGGGAGGATTGGGTTGTCTCTGATATTAACAAGGGACGCTTCGCCATCTCAGCTCGCTTTCAGAAGAGGGGTGCCACGTCGACGCCATGGTGGCTAACTGGGGTCTATGGACCGCAGGAAGATGCCCAGAAGGTCGAGTTCTTGGCGGAGTTGAGGCAATTCCGTGACACTTCGCCTGGGCCATGGTTAATATGTGGAGATTTCAACATGATTTATCGTGCCCAGGACAAGAACAACGACAGGCTTGATCGTCGAAACATGGCAAGATTTAGAAGATTCATTGACAGTGTACAGGTGCAAGAAATCAACATGGTTTGCAGATCTTTTTCCTGGTCTAATCGCAGGGACAAACCAACGCTCGAGCTGCTGGACAGGGCCTTCGCCTCTGTAGGCTGGCTTACTGAGTTCCCCTCACACACTCTAAGGCCTCTGTCCTCTGAATGTTCTGACCACTGCCCGCTGCTGCTCACGATCATTGCGTTCTATGATGTCCAGCGCCGTTTCCGGTTTGAGACTTTCTGGACAAAGATACCAGGCTTTTCTGGTGTGGTGGAGAGTGCCTGGTCTTCAACGGTTGAGGGGGCTGATCCATTTCGAAGATTAGACCAAAAATTTCGCAAGGTTGCCATTGAGCTACGTCGATGGAGCAACTCCAAGGTGGGTAGCATTCGGCTGCAGCTTGCTGTGGCTCGCGAGCTCATATTCCGGTTTGATGAAGAGCAGGAGAGGCGGAATCTGCATGACTGGGAGCTAAACATGTACAGGTCCCTCAAGGCCAAGACGTTGGGACTGGCCTCGCTCGCGCGGACAATCACAAGGCAACGCTCTAGGATCCTTTTCCTGAGGGAGGGTGATGCCAACACGAAGTTCTATCATTTGCAAGCCTGCCATCGGCGGAGGCAGAACATGATTGACACACTTCGGGTACAGGGGGCCCAGGTTGTCTCCGATATATCCATGAGTCAGGCTCTCTATGATTACTATAATGGGCTTCTGGGAACCAACTTTGAGAGGTCCAGGTGCATTAACATGCATGTAATTGGCGTACCCTCTTTTCAGCTGCTTGAGTTGGAGGGGCTGTTTTCTGAGGATGAAGTGTGGAATGTGATCAAAGACCTACCAAATGAAAAGGCACCAGGTCCGGACGGTTTCACTGGACTCTTCTACAAGCTGACCTGGGAAACGACTAAGGGAGACATCATGCATGCGTTCAACGCCTTCTGGTCGCTTGATTTCAGAAGCCTGTACCACTTAAATGATGCTTTTATGGTATTACTAAAGAAGGACCACGCACAAGAAATCAGGGACTACCGCCCCATCAGCCTTATACACAGTTTTGGCAAGCTTCTAACTAAATGTATGGCTAACCGGCTTGCGAAGGTGCTAGACCAATTGGTGCAAGGCAACCAGAGTGCGTTCATCAAGGGACGGAGTATACATGACAACTTTCGGGATGTACAATTGTCGTGCAAGGAGCTACACAGGCAGCGTTCTACTTGTGTCCTGCTCAAAATTGATGTGGCAAAGGCGTTTGACTCGGTTGCTTGGGTTTTCCTGCTTGAGGTGCTCCAGCACATGGGTTTCGGCTTGAGATGGAGAAACTGGATTTCCGCTATTCTGTCGACGTCAAGCACCAAGATACTCCTTAGGGCTCGTTCGTTTGAGTAGTTTCCGCCCCGGAATGATTCCCGGTCAAATCTGCTACGTACAAATTAAACGGACAATCCTGGCCGGAACGGTTCCCGGACGTCGTTCCCCGGGAACCGAACAGGGCCTTAATGGACGCCCAGGGAGGAGGATCTGCCATTCTCGGGGGCTGCGTCAAGGGGACCCCCTGTCGCCGATGCTTTTCGTCCTTGTGATGGAGGTGCTAAACCATCTTCTTGGCTGGGTGGAACGACAGGGGTTGCTGACACCCATCGCTGAATTACATGGCTCCCGTGTTAGCCTATGCTGATGACTTGGTCATGTTCGTAGTGCCAAATGAACAGGACCTGCTAACTGTCAAAGCGGTGCTGGGAATTTTTGGTCTTGCTTCGGGTCTTTTCTCCAACCTGGACAAAAGTATTGCCACACCTATACACTGCTCAGAAGACGATATAGCAAGGGTTCAGGGAGTACTGTCCTGTACAGTTCAAATTTTCCCATGCAAGTACCTTGGAATTCCACTGTCAGTCTACAAACTCAAGCGCTCTGAGGAGCAGTACATCATTGACAAAGTGGCTCAGCGAATCCCAGGCTGAAAAGGAAATTTGCTCAATGTAGCTGGCAGAACGGCGCTTGTCAAAGCTACCCTTTCGGCCATCCCGATTCATACTTCCATCGCCCTTTGCTTGTCACCTTGGGCAATTGGCATGATTGATAAGCTGAGACGGGCATTCGTGTGGGCAGGAACTGATAAGGTTGCTGGTGGTCTTTGCAAGGTGGCATGGGGGCGGGTCTGTTTGCCCAAGGAGTTGGGTGGCCTGGGTATCTCGGACCTGAGGCGTGTTGGCATTGCGCTGCGTGTGCGATGGGTCTGGCATGATCGCCGACTCGGACGCCGGCCGGCGACCAAGGAGAAGGCGGCTCTGGCACTTTTCCAGGCGGCCACTGTCCTAAACCTGGGAAATGGTCGGTCAACGTACTTCTGGACGGACAAATGGATCAGGGGGGTCAACATCGAGTCCTTTGCACCGACCGTGTTCGCTGCTATGCGCGCAAGGAACAAGATGGCTACTGTCGCCGAGGTCTTGGATGGGAGTGCTTGGGTCCGGCACATTGCTGCACCGCCCTCTCTGCAGCTTCTGCTCGAAATCGATCTCATTTGCGACCTCATCGATGATGTGCAGTTATCACAGGAACCTGACACGTTCACTTGGAGACTGACCGCTGATCGATCCTACTCAGCAGCTTCAGCCTATGGTGCCATGTTCCTCGGATCCTCACCGGTTCTTGGCGCCAAGCAGATTTGGAAGACGCCGGCTCCGCCGAAGGTTCGCTTCTTCTTCTGGTTAACCATGCACGGGCGCTGCTGGACTGGTGATCGCCGCTTCCGCCACGGCTTGCAACCCTCCAACGATTGCATCATGTGTGATCAAGAACCTGAAACGATGGATCACATTCTAATTGGGTGCAGCTTCAGTAGGGAAGTTTGGCACATTTGGTTTGCAAGAATTTGGCTGCAGGTGCCTTCAACTGATGATGGAGAGGCAGCTCTGGAATGGTGGTTGCGGTCTAGAAAGACAGTTCAAAAATCGCTGCGACGTGGCTTTGATTCGCTTATTTTCCTGGTGGGCTGGATGTTGTGGAAAGAAAGGAACTCCCGCACCTTTAATGCTGTTGCATCCACGCCTGGGCTGCTGGTTCTCGCGATGCAGGAGGAGGCCGAGCGCTGGTGCTCGGCAGGGAACAGATGCCTGGGGCTGATCTTGGCGAGGTTGTAGTTCGTTTTGCCCTTTGTCGCAAAATTTGCTAAAATGTAATCTTTGGTTGTGAATCCAGTAGTGCTAGGTTTTTGTAACCATGTCGTTACCATGGCTTGTTTTCAAAACTCTGTCTGCTTAATGAAATATGCGCTACGGCGTGTTCTCAAAAAAAAAAAAAAATCAACAAACCAATGTTAAGCTGTAAAGCCGGAGTAAAAAAAAACTAAGCTTAATTGCCTGACAGAACCTCAAGTTAACATTCAGTAAGAAACGGTAGGTAGACAGTGAGAACCTGGAGGTGCGACGAGCACCGACAATATCAGGAGACATAACCGAAAACAGCCATAATCACAGATTTGAGTTGAAAACATCACAGCTTACTCATGATTTAAGCCATAATGCTGCACCACAACAGTTTTGGGCACAACACACAGGACACTACCAGTCCATGAAACCAAACAGAGTCACGACTCAACGACACACAACACATTAAGCCAAAATAGTCTTTGTGGCCCAAAAGAGAAATTTGGAGAGTCACGGATATATTGGTTTCAGTATGCACCCATGTACTCGTGTCCTACACTAAGATCAGAACTCCAACTTGGCGATGGCCTTGTGCAATGCCCAGATCATCAATGCTCTGCTATTCTCTTCTCTGCATATGAAATGCACATCTCCAGCTCCGTTCTTGATTCAGTTAGCAACAGTCACCAGCTTATAGACTACATACAGGCCTGCAGCACTCCTATAAGTTCAGAAATGCATAATTGCTAGCTGTTCGCATTTCTCTGTCAATTGTTTGCACCAGCGAACTCTTATTTGTAAAATACAAATTGCTTCGTATGCATTAAAAAAATCATAATTCAGGCTTTTATATCCCAAGGTTCAGAAGAAGAAGAAAATAGTTTCTATGCTGTGATGATCTGGGCATTGCACAAGGCCATCGCCAAGCAATTCAGAAAACGCTGGCTGTACCCACTATTTCTGAACACCATAGGAACGGGTTCCTGAACACCATAAGTACTTACACTTTCATTCACACGACAGGATTCAAAAAAAACAAAATATCACATGTCTGCGTGGCAAATATCACTAATGCAACTTACACTCTCATTCACACGACAGTATATACACTCGACTGTCAAGGCAAGAACCAGTACAGTTAATGGCAACTATGTATCTGTATCTTAGAACATATACCTATTTCACTCCAAGGTTGAATCAACACTCAAATAAACCAGAAGAATCTGGTCACCAAACTACAAACCCTTGACATACCTCTCCCTACAGTTCTCTGCACAGGACCCCTCCAAGGTGTATGGGGCTTGATTTGTTGAGCTTGAGCACAACAACTCCTTTCTTTCAGACCGCGCCTCATCAGTGCATACGAAGGAAGCCAATCTCTCACAGGAAGTGCATGTCGATCAATCAGTCTTCCTGAAAACTCCAACCAGTAAGTCCTCCGCATCTCAGTGAATTGATCGAAAGTCTTGTTCTTCACCGATTTCCCCCTCTTCATCAAGCCCCCACTCATCTAGCAGAGAGGAGGAAGGAGATCCTCCATCATCTCCTCCTCCCCCATCGCCTCCTTCCTTGAACCATCCTTTTTCTTATCAGTTCCTTTTTGTTCCCGAAGTTTCGTACCACTAGGATTACTGTCCAATACACACTCAGATATTGGTGATGGTCTAGCTTCATGCTCAAACGGCCATTCTCCATAGGCATCTCTGGGTAGTATCCGAATTTGTTTGAAAATCTCACTTTCTGAACTGACTTGTATCACAGCATCTTTAGGATTTTTGATAGGTGGTGGTGATTTTCCCTTTAAAAGATGACTTATTCTCTGCATTCCTTGGAACGCATACTGATCCCAGTTCTGTACCCAGAATGAATTTTTGTTTCTACTATCAAGGGTTGTCACATCATAGCCATGCAACGGACAAAATGACGCACAAATATCATTGAAAACCCCTTGAATCCTGGCGGCCTCTGGGAAATTAACTGAGAATATGCCTATTGCTTGCATCACTTCATATGATACTTGTCCACGGCACTTGTGTAACATTTCGAAGGCATCTTTCATAGCTAGTCCACCTATTCTTATGTTACCAAGTTTTCCCTTTGGAGAAAGGAACATGTACTGCTTAGGTATATCCAAGACTGTGCATGGATCAGCCATATAGTTTACCTTCTAAGTATCTGATTTCAGCTCAAATGTTCCATGCATAGACCTCCAGCCCATAGTATATAGATCCCGACCCGCAAGGGACAACACAAGAAACCAGTTCTTATACTCAAAACCAAGAAATAATGTACCACTTTCAGGGGTTGTAAATACCTCGATCTTTGAGCCATAAATACTTGAGAGATCGACAGGTTTGGTATTTGAATAGCAAAATTCATGGATGGACTCAATAGCTCCCCTATAGCTTTGCAAGATCTCCTCATCGGATCCATCCAAACTGACAATATAGCAATTTCTAGACCCTCTGTCATTTATTGGAATCCTAGATTTCATCTGCAGAAAACCAAATGAAGAAACACATGAATTCAGCAAGAAATAGCAATTAAAGTTTCATAAAGAAATAGCAATTAGAGTGTTGGATCTAAGCTGAGAAGCATACCACAATTTGATTTATCATAGAGCATGAATCAATATCGCCGCCCTTAGAGAAAGTTGACATTCTCCGCTTCATTAGCTCCGCTGCTCTTCTCGCCAAGTATGGGTGCCCCAGCTTTATGCCTATCATTTCAATGTGAACATAACCATTTATATATATATTTGTAAAATTATATCAATTTGCCAAACAAAAGACTGTTCTTATTACTAGCTTGCATTGTTCCAACTTAGGACAGCTTTCAGTGTCTATATATGTTGTCTTCTCTACCAGAAGTTGGTCAGTATATTATGTAAGTACTAATTTGCTAAACCCAAAGATGTTTATACCACATTCTCATATGTTTATTCTATTTGATAATATAACTACTTACTCCATAAACCACAAAACGCAAAATGAAATGCAGATTATTGTTAGCATTTAATAACACAATGTTGCGCTCCATATCAAGTTTCCAAAGCACTCTCACCTGGCCATAAGCCTCTGTTGTGATAGTTCCACCTAGTGTTCTTCGGGTTGCATCCCGTGACTATATGCCATTCCTGATTTTCCATTGCTGGGTAACAGATCTTGAGTGGCAGCTCACCAATGAGTTCTTGCTGGCGCTCCTCCACAAGATCCAGTATTGCTTCAGCCTGATGACAGAATTGCAATGAAGTTGCCTAAACAAAACCAGCGGAAATCCAACCTTGCAGGACTAACGTTGCCAATAAAGTATCCACCCCGGCTAGGCATGAAGTCAAATATCCAATCAGGTATTGATTCGGGTATCACATTGAACTTCTTCAAAGCTGTCTGTGAGTACTCTTCAGTCTTGTAGTGATAGAAGCTGTGTATATGGTAGATCAAAGCTTGGATTCGTTTTGTGATGTGGTTCACAAAGTCAGGATCGGAGTCTTGTATCAACAAACTCAGGGCACATCTCATAGCCATGAAAAACAGAGCCTGGATTTCAATGTGATAGCCATATATATCCTGCACAGATTTCAGTCAATAGTTCAGTAAACAAGATACATGATAAATATGTACAAACGTTCAAGACAAGCATTTAGATAACTTGCTGTCCCCAGGGCCAAGGATGCAATTGAACGATAAGTTTGTAGTAAGACATAAGGAGGTACAATAGATACAGGATACAGTGTCAAACATAATAAGAAAACAGAAGTAGCTGGATTAAGGTGGGCAGCCTACCATTCTTCGGTCTATCATGGAGCACCCATCAGCACAAAGCAAGGCTGGAGAAGTATCACATCCCTCTGAGAGACACAACCAGAGAATAAGGTGCATGGCCCTTTGGCAGTTAGTACTTTCAGCCAGAGAATTGTCCCCTGTCCATTTGGTGTAAGCACGAAGCAGAGTAATCCACCATAAGCCAGAATCTGCAGGAGCAACCCTCCCAATGGCAGTTTCACCAAAATCACCCAGTAAGCTTTCTGTCTTCTGGGTACAGTTGCGATGATGCACCTTAAAGAGGTCAATCATGTTCTCCCTTGACTGAAGGCGTGCAGTTTCTTTCATAAGAAAAGCCAATGCGCTAGGAATGAAATCCCTCACGAAAACCTGTCCCAATATATGAAAAAAAAACATAAATCATTGCTATTCATGCATGAGATAGCTATGATGTATTTTTGCAGGAAGCTGATAATGTACACTTGAATACTCCACATCAGGATTAGGACTACCATTTACAATAATGAATTAATGATAGATGCAAAACAAATAGTAATAGAAGGGTGCATAGTACAATATAAAAATAGCACGAAATCTTTAAAATTGACAACACTGCCAACACTTCAACTGGAAACAGAAAAGGTCACCTCATCATAGTTGAGTGCTGCCCCCTGAGACTTGTCTATTGCAGCAGCAGTCCCAATTGGCTGGCCTCTGAAGTATACTATTGACCTTTTGAGGGCTTCCCAAGCAGCATCTGCAATTGCATGCCTGTGTGATGCATTAGTATCTGTAGGTGTTTCTTCATGGAGCGAACACTGTGATCCTCCTGGGATTTTACTGATCTCAATGGTCTGCTGCAGACTGTTAAGTCATCTGCTGCTCTCCTCTGTACAGCGCGGCAGGGGTAGGCGCCGAAAGGCTCTCTTGCTGCACTGTAGCCACAGTAGGGGTAGGCACCAAAGTCAGCCTTGCTGTCACATCTAGTCACTGTAGCAGCATGGCAGCCTGACATGTCTATGTACTAGGATTAGATGGGTAGAGTTGTATATATAGTTTCCCACCGCAACCCAGTAAAGAGAGCGAGTTCAGTTTTGTCATCTCCTCTACAGAGCTCCAGCCAATGCTGGTGCTTGTGCTGTGTGTGTGCTCTGTTCTCCCTCTCTTCTTCTACCTCTAGCCATAGTGACCGGTCGGCAACGCCGGTGAGCGGTCGACTCACCCATGCCGAAGATCTAGGGGCCAACAAGTGGTATCAGAGCCGTACAAACGCCGTCGTCAGACTAACCGCTGTCGATGACGGGCGGTTTAGAGATGGGCGACAACAGCGGTGCTGTTGTGGCTGCCCAGCCACGATAGGAGATCGTTGTGCCCACGGTGCTAGAGGTCAGCGGCACTGACGCTGACTCGCACCAACTATGACGAGTGGGCGGTGACCATGAAGGTCAAGCTCAGAGCCCGACGGCTCTAGAATGCTATTGACAAGGGTACCAACAACGAAGAAGATGACATGTCAGCGTTGGAGTCTATCCTCGCTGCTGTGCTAGCGGAGTACAGGGAGTCATTGGGGGCGAAGAACTCTGCTAAGGAGGCGTGGGAGGCCATTGCAGCGATGCACGTCGGCTCCGACGGCGCAAAGAAGGCGACGGCCCAGCTGTTGAAGTAGAAGTATGCCAACCTTAAGTTCAAGGATGGTGAATCGGTGGAGGACTTCTCCCTTCGCATGCAGTCGCTCATGAGCAAGCTGAGGAGCCATGGCGTCACCATCGACAAAGAAAAGGCGGTCTCCAAATATCCTCACTCCGTGCCGGTGAAGTACATCCAGATCACTCTCTCCATAGAGACGATGTTGGACTTATCCACCCTCACCATTGAGGATGTGACAAGCCGTCTGCGGGCGGTGGACGAGCGCATGGAGCAGGCTACAGCAACGACGGACATTAGCATGCTGCTGCTGACAAAGGAGGAGTGGGCTGCCCGAAGAAACTCCGGCGAAGCCTCTTTCAGCCACGGTGGCGATGGCAAGCGCCGCGGCAAGGCTTCTTCAGAGAAGAAAAAGAAGAAGGTCGACCCTAACTCCTGCCGACGCTGCGGGAAGGCGGGCCATTGGACAAAGGAGTACCCAAATCGCAAGTAGAACAAGAAGGCTCTGGCTCATTTAGCGCAGGCTGATGAGTATGATGAGGCCACTCTCCTGATGGCGACGTCACACGCAGGCGAGCTGTGTGACAACTGCCTGGACAGGAAGCAGAGGAGGCTGCCGTTCCCAAAGGCGGCCAAGTATTGCGCGGCGAACGCTCTCGAGCTCATCCACGGCGATCTCTGCGGGCCAATCACGCTAGCCACAAACGGTGATCGGCGGTACTTCCTCCTGCTCGTGGATGATTACAGTCGCTATATGTGGCTACAACTCCTATCGAGCAAGGATGAGACGGCGGCGGCAATCAAGAAGTTCAAGGCGTGCGTAGAGGTAGAGAGCGGCAAGAAGCTACGCGTGCTGAGGACTGATCGCGGCGGCGAATTCACTTCGGTGGAGTTCACTGCATACTGCGTGGATCAGGGTGTGGTGCGACACCACACCGCGCCATACTCGCCATAGCAGAATGGCGTGGTGGAGCGGCAGAACCAGACGGTGGTCGGCATGGCTCGATCCATGATGAAGGCCAAGAGCATGCCGGTAAGGTTCTAGGGTGAGGCGGTGACCACAGCGGTGTTCATCCTCAACCGCGCACCCACCAAGGCCTAAAAGGGCAAGATGCTGTTCAAAGCTTGGTATGGGCGCAATCCGAGCGTGTCCTTCCTCCGAACATTCGGCTGCATCGGCCACGTCAGAAAGACGAAGCCGGTCCTCACCAAGCTAGAGGACAGGAGCACACCGATGGTGCTCCTGGGCTACGTGGAAGGTACCAAGGCATACTGGCTCTATGACCCAAGCGGAGGCAAGGTGGTTGTCTCGCGCGACGTCGTGTTCGACGAGAAGGCGGCTTGGGACTGGGACTGTCTGGGCATGGGGGAAGCTGGCGGTTTTACCAGCACCTTCATCGTCGAGCATTTGGTCATCCACGGTGGTGGAGATGCTGGAGAGGAGGTGCCAACCACTCCAGCAATAGAGCTGAGCACTCCTAGGGCGGTGCCGAGCACTTCGGGAGGGGTGCCAAGCACTCCAGGAGCGGTGACGAGCGGTCCTGCAGTGCTGCCGACCACTCTAGGACAGGTGTCGAACGCTCCCGTAGCGGACCCGAGAGGTCTTACAGTGGTGCCGACCACTCCAAGACTGGTGCCGAGAACTCCTGCAGTGGTGTTGACCACTCCAGGAGTGGTGACGAGTGGTCCAAGAGTAGTGTCGAGCACTGCAGCCGGGGTGCCGAGCACTCCTGGTGCTGTGCCGACCACTCCGGCGGAACAAGGGACTCCATCGACACCGATCGAGTTCGCCTCACCTCCAAGCGACATCACTGAGTTCGTGGATGCCTTCCACGATGGTGAGGAGGTGTTGTTCCATAGGCTGGACGACATTGTCGGTGGCACAGGTTCCTCAGGCCTGGCAGGTCAGCTGCTCAATGACCCAGAGCTGCTTTTCATCAGTGCAAAGGAATGACCCACGTTCACGCTGGCCGAGCGCGATGCAAATTGGCGACGGGTGATGCTGGAGGAGATGAAGGCGATCGAGGAAAACAAGACTTGGGAGCTCATCGATCCACCTCCAGGATGCCATCTGATCGGCCTGAAGTGGGTGTACAAGGTCAAACGGGACGAGCGTGGCGCCATTGTCAAGCACAAGGCATGCCTCGTCGCTCGAGGCTTTGTCCAGTGCGAGGGCATCGACTTCGAGGAAGTCTTTACGCCGGTAGCACGCATGGAGTCTGTCCGACTATTGCTGGCTTTGGCAGCAGCGAAGGATTGGCGCGTCCACCACCGGGACGTAAAATCAGCCTTCCTCAACAGTGAGCTGGCGGAGACAGTCTTCGTTAGACAACCTCCGGGTTTCACCGTCAAGGGAGTGGAGCACAGGGTGCTTAGACTACGCAAGGCGCTCTATGGGCTACGGCAGGCCCCGCGAGCATGGAACGCTAAGCTTGACGCCACGCTGGACGAGCTTGGGTTCATGCGGTGCACAACAGAGCATGCACTCTACATGCGGCGATGGGGGAAGGAGGAGCTCGTCGTCGGCGTGTACATGGATGACTTGATCGTCACCGGCACGCGTGCAGAGGACATCGACAGCTTCAAGCACTAGATGGCGGCTCATTTTCGAATGAGCTATCTCGACGCGCTCTCCTACTACCTTGGCATCGAGGTGAATCAGGGGAAGGAGGCGCTCATGCTTGGTCAAAGAGCGTACGCCTCGAAGCTGTTGGAGCAGAGCAGCATGGCTGAGTGCAAGCCGTGTGTGAGTCCGATAGAGGAGCAGCTGAAGCTGACGAAGGCCAGTACCACGGTGAAGGTAGATGCAACACTCTACCGGAGCATCATCGGTGGTCTGCGCTACCTAGTCCACACGAGGCCGGACATTGCGTTCGCCGTGGGCTATGTCAGCCGCTTCATGGAGGATCCTTGAGAGGATCACTGGGCTGCGGTGAAGCGGCTGCTGCACTACGTCAAGGGAACGGTGGATCAGGTGACCGTCTTCCCCAAGACCAGCGGAAGTAGGCTATAGATCACTGTGTTCGGCGATGCAGACATGGCGGGGGACATCGACGGACGACGGAGCACCTCTGGCGTGCTTGTCTTCCTCGGGTCGGCTCCAATCTCATGGCTGTCGCTGAAACAAAACGTGGTGGTGTTGTCCACGTGCGGGGCAGAGTATGTGGCGGCGGCCACAGCAGCGTGCCAAGCTGTATGGCTGCGCTGGCTGCTGGGCGAGCTGACTGGGGTGGAAGCTCATCCACCAGCATTGATGGTGGACAACCAGCCTGTCATCGCCCTCGCGAAGAATCTGGTTCTCCACGATCGGAGCAAGTACATCGATGTCAAGTTCCACTTCCTCAGGGACTGTGTCGATGTAGGGCAGATCGTCATCGAGTTCGTCGAAACTGGTCGGCAGCTCACGGACGTCTTCACTAGGCCGCTTGTCCGTCTTTGGTTCATGGAGCTGAAGAAGATGATCGGCATGGTGGAGGTTTTAGGGTTAGCAGCAGGATTAGGTGACGAAATTGTTAAGTAATCTGTTGCTCTCCTCTGTACAACGCGGCAGGGGTAGGCGCCGAAAGGGTTCCCCTGCTGCTGCACTGTAGCCATTGCAGAGGCAGACGCCGAAAGGCTCTCCTGTCGTATTGTAGCCACAGCAGGGGCAGGCACCAAAGTCAGTCATGCTGTCACATCTAGTCACTGTAACAGCATGGTAGCATGACATGTCTGTGTACTAGGATTAGATGGGTAGAGTTGTATATATAGTTTGCCACTGCAACCCAGTAAAAAGAGCGAGTTTAGTTTTACCATCTTCTCTACAGAGCTCTGGCCAATGCTGGTGCTTGTGCTGTGTGTGCTCTGTTCTCCCTACCTTCTTCTACCTCTATCCATAGTGTGTGCTCGGCAATGATAGTGTGTGGTCAACAACGCTGGTGAGTGATCGGTTCACCCGTGCCGGAGATCCAGAGGGCCAACAAGTGGTATCGGGCCATACTGGGAGGAGATGGAGGCGATTGAGGAAAACGAGACTTAGGAGCTCGTCGATCCACCTCCAGGATATCGTCCGATCGGCCTGAAGTGGGTGTACAAGGTCAAGCGGGACGAGCACGGCGCCATTGTCAAGCACAAGGCGCGCCTCGTCGCCCGAGGCTTTGTCCAGCGTGAGGGCATCGACTTCGAGGAAAGAGAGCGAGTTCAATTTTGCCATCTCCTCTATAGAGCTCCGGCCAACGCTGGTACTTGTGCTGTGTATGTGTGCGCTCTGTTCTCCCTCCCTTCTTCTATCTCTAGGCATAGTGAGCGGTCGGCAACGCCGGTGAGCGGTCGGCTCACCCATGCCGAAGATCCAGGGGCCAACACAGACAATGAGGTTGCAGACCATTAAGTTCTATGTCAGATAAGGTCACAACACAAGATCTGTGCCTCTCAATGTGGTGCATCCTTGTCCTTTTCTCAGGTTTTGGTGGCGAATCATGGTTCTCATCCTCTGTCAGTTCTGTGATCTTTATATCTGTGAGTTTTTGAAAGAGCTCTGCCAACAGAATGACAAATGATAAAAAGAGTAAGCATATGCATAACTTGTTTCAAACTTTCGAAATCAGGGCACTATGCAAAACTGCATTAAGTTCGAATGTTGTCCCAAAACATAGAAAAGAATTGTCTGTTAGTTTCATTGCTAGCTCTTGACATTCGAAGCGGATACAAGTACATGATGTACATCGTGAACATTCCTATTGAAAAATTAGAAAGCACTACAGGCGCACAAGGTTTAGGCAAAAGAAAATGGGGACAAGTAAAAGCTTTAAGATGTATTTTTACTATGCCACACTAGCTTTCTTCTTTACTAAACCACAAGTAAATTGAGTACAGCACCATGATGTCTGAAAGAAAGATATAGTTCATGCAAAAAAGAACTATGTACTCCAAGGAACCTGTGTATATTCTAGCACCATGATATGTACGTAAAATACTTGTCTCACGTTTTTAAATAGCATTTTCCTTAAGGTTTGCTAATATAAAGCCAATACAATACACTACTGCAGTACTCTTAATTCTTGCTCATACTCTCATATTTCAATGGAAGGGTAGGCCTGGTGCAGTGGTGAGAGCTGTCTCACCGAGTCATCAGGTCGTAGGTTCGAAGCAGCCTCTCCGCAGATTTTGCGGGGGAAGGATTGCCTCGGTTTTTCCCTTCCCCAGACACAATAATCCCCCATAATACTAATCCCCGATGATTTCCAAAATAATTTCCAAGAATTATAATCCCAAGAACAATACGAGCTAAACCAAAATAATTTCCAAGAACAACAATCACCGATGATTAAGCAGGCAAGAGACCTCACAATAAACCCCCATAATACTAATCCCCGGTCGAGGCGAGGTGCTGAAAAACAGCATGCGACGACGCGAGCCGTCCCCGAGAATTAATACTAACGCGCACGCACCGATATTGGCGAAGCGGGTTCGCTGGAGCTCGGTGGTGTCGGCGGTCCCCCGGTCCACGCCCTTCGATCGGCAGCTGTGGGGGGTAGGCACGAGCTCGGTGGTCGGCGTCACCGACTCGTTCCCCGATGCGTGCCCATTTGACGGCGGCGGTGAAGGATCGTCGTCCCTGCCTCCGTGCGCCAACCTCATGTTGGCGGGCTGCGGGCACACCACCACCACCACCAAGCGGGTGCTCTTCCAGCCTCCTACTGCATTGGGCTAGGGTTAGCGCCAGAGAGGAGAGAGATGAGAGAGAAGGAGAGAGAGAGAGGATCAGGAAGAAATAACCACGAGGTGGCGACCGCGATCCCTCCGCCACCACCTCGGCTCGACGTCCCGTCCCGGAGAATGGGAAGAAAGGTGAGAGGGGGAGGGAGACACCTGATGAAGTTTGCTTGGGAAGGCGGTTGCTCTGCGCCTCTGCCCGGATGGTGGGCCTAGCGTCATGCTGGCCGTTACACGGCTGAGGCGACACGCAAAACGGGAGCTGCGATGCAAGCTTGTTCCCGCGACATGCCCAAATGAATTTTATTTAGGTAATTAATCCGAATCGTATACCATTTGAAATGTTATGGTTTTGAAATAATACTACTATTGTCAATTTAAAACGACAATGCTGCCACACAGGTGTCCGTCCAAGCGTATTTGTCTGGATGGTTCATTCCTGGGCTTGTCTAACGATCGGGCCCAACAGGCCTCCTCCGCTCTACCTGCAGTATGACGCGGTTTCTACAAAAAATAAAAAACACAGCGACATTTTCTTTCCTCACTGTCGCTGGCCTTCTCCAACGCGGCGGCCTTCTCCAGCCGTGGCCTTCCTGTCCGGACCCCGCGCGCCCACTCCGTCTCACTGCTACTGCGCGTCCATCCCGCGTCCATCGCTCCCGCCCGTTGAGCGCGTCGCCCATCTAGCCGAGCCAAGCCCGGTGCTGCTAGCGATGGTGGTGGTGGTGGTGCTCGCGCGGCGCCAGCTCCGACCCCGACGGCTGGAATCACCCGGCCCCGGCCTCCAGCATGTTGCAAGCGCATGTTTCAAATGTTTTGTATATGTTTCAAGTGTTTCATGCGGATGTTGCAAAAGTAGATCAGGAAGTTGCATATGTTGCAATGATTGTACACGTATGTTACAAGTGTCTGTTCCTAATGTTTCATCTGTTTTTTCAGACGTATGTTGCAAGTATATTTATCTAGATGTTGCATATGTTTCACATATATGTTGTAAGTGTTTATCTGGATGTTGCGTATGTTTGTAATTGTTTTTCAAGTGTTTTTGCAAGTGTTTCAGACTCATATTTTAAATGTTTCAGCTGTTTCGTACGTATGTTGCAAGTGTTTCATATGGATCTTTCAAAAATAGATCAGGGGTGTTGTGCATATTGCAATGTGAGCCACATGCCACAGCCGCCTGCTGCAGTAGTTGCTAGGGCGCGTGCATGGAGGGGAGTGGCGCAGCAGCGTGGAGGGGTGCGGGAAGCAGGGAAGCGTGGGGGAGCGGCGTGGGCGGGACCTGCCTATGCGTGTAGTAGGCCGTATTTAAAAACACGACATGCATTATAATTCAAAATTCATACTCTACTTGTACCATGGCACTTTCTATGTTTTTGGCAACGTCCGCTGCCGTGTACTACCACGCCCGCCCGTCGTCGCCCTTGAGGAGCATCAGCACGCCCCCGTGTTAGCCCCGACCGGGCATCCAAGAAGTCGGCGATGCATGCGGCGGGGTCCTCGGCCCACGCTCGCAACGCAGCACGTCTACCACTAGCTCTCTCTCTCTCTCTCGTTCTCTCTGTCTCTCTCTCTCTCCTAGGGTTTGTCGATTCTAGGCGGTGGCGTGGCTCCTCCACCATCTGCTCCCACCCCCCAGCTCGTCTCCACCTCCGTTCCCCACACTCCCTCGGCGACGTGGCCACCGGCTGTGGGCGCCGCGGGCTGCATGGGGTCCGCCTGGCCACTCCCTCGGCTTGCGTCCTCGGTGGCGTGGCTGGGGGCCTTGCCCGCTGCCGTGCCCCCGCCCCTAAGGCTCGTGCCTGCAGCAGCAGTTCCATTCGGCCGAAGGCTCCTAACAACCACCATGGAAGAGCTAGCAACATCTCAAGAGCCCAGGTATTTTCTTTGATTTCTGTGATGTGTGCTTCAATGCAGTAGAAAATAGCAGCGATTTTTAAATGTGTTAACTCGTTTATTGCCTGTTGTGGTTTGTAGGATAAATCATTGTAAATTGGAACTTATTGTTAGAGTGCACTCGTTTTCAGCTTGCCGGACAGTGGTCCAAAAACATGGTGGCAAGGTAGAACTTTACCAACCAAGGTTGTGGACACAAATAGCTTTGGGCTGCTGCAGCAAGTTGATTTCATTACTGAGCATTGCTTGTGGGGTTCTAAGCAGTACATTACCTTGTGGCGTGATTTGAAGAATGATTCTGTGGAAATAAAATCTGATGAAAATCTGTTAGAGTGGTTTCTAATCAATGTAGACAATGGATTAGTATGCATCAATGCTCAGATAAATGATTTTGAGGGGCCACTGTAATTTTCTCCAACAAAGAGAAGATTTCACCCTACTGTGTGGGCTGGTGTGCTCCTAATTGAGGAAGGCACAAATGCTACAGCCACAAATGCTAGTGAGAGAGCCACAAATGAGAGAGCCACAAAAAAAGACAATATCTACCAAAAAAACTTCTCTGTTGAAAGGCACAAATGCTACAGCCACAAAAGCTGAACTAACTATGAATAGATTCAGGCATGCAGTGAACTTGGATGAAAAGACTTGTAGCTGTCAGGCTTGGCAAGTAACCGGAAAACCACGCAGCCATGCTTTGGCTTTCATTGCAAAGATAAGTATGGAGGTACAGATGGATGAATTTGTCCATGAATACTTCTCTATTGATAAGTTCAGAAAGGCATATGCAAGTAAATTCAATTCAATGATATTCAAAGATCAATGGTCTCATGTTGATTTAGGCTATAAAATTAAGAAACCTAAAATGAGAAGAAAACCTGGGAGGCCAAGAAAATCTAGGATAAAGCCACATGATGAAGTTGCCACTACTAAGAAAAGGAAGATGTGTTCTGAATACAATGAACTAGGACATACAGCCAAGACTTGCCAAGGAGGTCCGACGGCTAGTCAAAAGAGGAGACAGTCAACACCACAAGATGGATCAGGACAAGGAAGCAATGACCCAATGTTAGTCATACATGCATTGCTGTCCAATTCCATTTATTTATCCTAATTATTCATATTTACTTGCACTAATATTTTTTTCTAACAAACATTAAGTGCAAGTGCTAGTGCTAGTGCAAGTGCAAGTGCAAGTACAAGTGGTACTGTTGCTGCTCATGCTGAACCTTCTCCTGATCTTGCCTCTATTCTTGTGGTCTGCGAGTTCCCAGATGTCTTTCCTAAAGATCTACCAGGGTTACCACCGGATAGAGATGTGGAGTTCTCCATTGAGTTAGAGTCTGGCACTGCTCTTATCTCCCGACGCCCGTATCGCATGGCCCCGAAGGAATTGACTGAAATGAAGAATCAGTTAGAAGAGTTGTTGGAAAAGGGATTCATCCGTCCTAGCTCTTCACCATGGGGTTGTCCAACTATTTTTGTGAAGAAGAAGGATGACACTTTTTGGATGTGTGTGGATTACCGCCCTTTCAATGCGGTAACCATTAAGAACAAGTATCCTTTACCTCGTATTGATACTTTGTTTGATCAACTAACTGGTGCCAAGGTGTTCTCAAAATTGATCTCCACTCAGGCTATCATCAAATCAAGATTAGACCACAAGATATACCAAAGACAGCTTTTTCTACTAGGTATGGGCTGTATGAATATCTAGTCATGTCTTTTGGTCTCACCAACGCTCCTGCATTCTTTATGTATCTCATGAATTCTGTATTTATGCCGGAGTTGGACAAGTTTGTGGTGGTATTCATTGATGATATCTTGATATATTCCAAGGACAAGGAAGAGCATACCCAACACATTCGGATAGTACTGACTCGATTAAGGAAGCACCAGCTGTATGCTAAATTCAGCAAGCGTGAATTTTGGTTAGATCGAATACAGTTTTTGGAACATGTTCTGACACCGGAAGGTTTCTCTGTAGATCCAAGCAAGGTGCAGGATGTGTTAAATTGAAAGTCTCCCACGTCAGTGCACCAGATTCGTTAGTTCCTTGGTCTTGCTGGATACTATCGGCGCTTTATTTCTGACTTTTCTAAAATAACTCAGCCGATGACCAAGCTGCTCCAGAAAGATGCCAAGTTTGTTTGGAGCCCGGCTTGTGAAGAAGCCTTCCAAGCTTTGAAGAAATTTCTTACCACTGCTCCTATTCTGGTCCAACCAGATATTGATAGACCTTTTGATGTATATTGTGATGCCTCAAAGACAGGGTTGGGATATGTGCTTATGTAGGATAGGCGTATGACAGCTTATGCTTCACGCCAGCTGAAAAAGCACGAGGTGAATTATCCCACCCATGATTTAGAGTTGGCTGCTGTGGTGCACGCTCTAAAAATTTAGAGGCATTATTTGTTGGGAAACAAAGTACACATTTTTACAGATCACAAGAGCCTCAAATATATTTTCACTCAGTCTGAGTTGAATATGAGGCAAAGAAGATGATTGGAATTAATCAAGAATTATAACTTAGAGGTTTATTATCACCCCGAAAAAGCTAATGTGGTAGCTGATGCTTTGAGCCGAAAATCATATCAGGTTGAAGAAACACCTTTGTCTCTCAACCATGCTGAGATGCTAGCTCATGTTGTCTTAGTCTCAGATTTACTTGAGTAGATTATTATAGAGCAAAGGCAACTCCAGGAATGTCTTGGTACTAGTCTCCTCTGAAGTTCAGCCTATCATCCATAGACTGACGGCCAAACAAAAAGGCTAAACCAGGTACTTGAAGACATCTTGAGAGCTTGTGCCATTTCTTTTCCTGAGAAATGGGATGAATGCTTAAACTTAGCTGAGTTTTCTTACAACAATAGCTATGAAAAAAGCATTTGTATGGCACCCTTTGAAGCTTTGTATGGAAAAAAATGTAGGACACCACTTAACTAGGTTGAAGTGGGAGATCGTGGATATTTTAGGCCTAATTTCATCAAAGAAGCTTGAGAGCAAGTCAGTATTATTCAGAGTCATTTGAAGACAGCTCAGAGCCGACAGAAAGCTTATGCGAACAAGCGAAGAAGGCCTTTGTAGTTTACAGTTGGGGATCATGTGTCCCTTAAGGTGTCTCCTATCAGAGGGGTGCATCGGTTTGGTGTCCATGGCAAGCTAGCCTCTCGATATGTGGTTCCTTACAAGGTTTTGGAGCAGTGTATCCCAGTTGCTTATCGTCTCCAACTTTCAGATATTTTATCGGCGGTACACGATGTGTTCCATGTATCTCAGTTGAAGAAGTGTTTGTGGGTCCCTGATGAAGCGGTGGAAATTGAAGGACTTCCCCTCCAGCCTGACTTGACGTATATTGAGCATCCTATCAAGATCTTAGATGAGAAAGAAAGAGTGACTAGGAACAATGTGGTGAAGTTCTACAAAGTTCAGTGGCAAAATCACTCGGAAGATGAAGCAGCGTGGGAGCAAGAAAGTTATATCTTGAAGCATTACCCCCACCTTCTTTTTGGTTCATCGAGGTAGTTGTTTACATTGACATGTAATCCTTATCTCTTTTCACACACTAGGCACATGAAATCTCAGGATGAGATATTGTTTATGGGGGGTAGATTTATAACACCCGCGGTGTTACACGGTAAATCGTTTACTAAAACACTGCAAAAGCATCATATTTATGTGTTAATATATATAATATAGTGTGTAAATCAATTTACGTAACTTAAAATGACCAACGAAAATGCATAATGAAAGGTCGTTCGTGACGTATGAAATTATTAAGTACGGATGTTCACGATTTTTTATTGAACGAAAACACTATAGAATGTATATATGGAACTTTTGTAAAGTTAGAAGTATGAACGTTGTAGATGACGGTGAAATACATGCGGTCGAATAATGAATTCACTAGCTAACATACCTAATAGCTTGGAAATCGATTTTGACGTGAATCCGATCAAGACTTAGTCAAATTTCCTAAGTCGGAAAATAGTTTGACAAAGCTAGGTTTGGTAATTTTTGTAGAAGAATCGGGTTAAGGAGTGATGTGGTTTCAGGGCTTGTTTTAGTAGCCTAACATGCCCTCTTGAGTATAGAAAAGGTGGTTTGGCATTTGAATCAACGAATTGGATTTTAAGGACGCTTTAAAAAGCGTGCATGGCACGTTTCCGGCCGGTTTCAGCGATTGGCCGCGGTCATCGTGCCTCGACACTCGGCATCGCCACGCCGGCTTGCCCAACACGTGCACACCATCGCGCAGGCTCCGTATTGCCGCTGCCACGCCTAGGCACGTGTTGCACAAGCAGAGCACGCACACTCCCGCGCCGCGCACTGCCGCGCTCGGTGGGCCTGATGCCCTGGCCGCCTGCCCTCGCCGGGTCACTACCATTGCTTGTGTTGCGTCGTGTCCGCCTAAGCCACTACGCCACCACCGTCCCGTCAACCTGCTGCACCGCGCTGTCACCGTCGTGCCACAGCACACTGCCGTCACGTCCGCCTGCACCTCTGCGTCGTTGCCGTCTCGACTTCATGCACGTGGCCTTGTCGAGGCCACCCGCTTGTCGTTCGCCATTAATGGTGCCACGGCCATGCTGCTGCACTACCACCGCCCGCACGTGGGTATCACCCCTCTCCTGGCTGCGCTGGCTCGCAATGCTTGCGCATGTGCTGCCGTCATGTCTCGCCAAAGCTTGGACAAGCAACCGGACCCATCTCCTTCTTTTCCCCTCCCTCCTCTGTTGCCCGGGCCAGCTAGGCCACACCTTCAATCCAGCATGGATAGGTCATGTCCATTCAATTTAGTGCGCCCCCAACTCCGTCTTCGAGCCTGCTAGCCAACCGACCCGCACCGTGTCCAATCGCGCATTGGCAAGCTCAAATTTGGAGCAGGACGTCCGCCGTCGCGCCATTAAAGGCTAAGCACGCCGTTGTCGTGGGCACTACCCACCCTGTCATCCCAAGCCAAATTGGCTGCCCCCCTAGCCCCGCATCATAGTCCTCCTCGACGTGCGCACCTTAGCCACGCCCTCACTGCTTCCCTCGCGGCGCTGACACGGCCGTGCCTATGCGACTCACCGTCGCCTTGCTGTGCGCACATGGCCGGCTCGACTGGGGCAGTCTCCGGATGCACCACCACTTTGCGTTTTCATCGGTGAGCATCGGCTCGCTATCGGGGGCGGGGAGGGGCTAGGGTGGAAGCGTGACCGCCCAGTGTAGTCGTCGCCGTGCTGGTGCGCGCACGGGTGCCCGGGTACCTGGCCGTGATAAAGATGGTTTGTTCCGAGGGCTAGTTTGCTTTAACGCTAACCGTAAGAATAGTGCTGGGAACCCTGGGGGAAATCACAGGTAGCTCGAGGTCGTTTTCGCAAAAATACCGGCGCGCGCGGCCTCCCCGTCGAGGGTTGTTGCCGCGCGGTTGGGCCGCGCCCCGCATGGGCCGCACCGGCGGGTCGCGCATGTGCGCATGCTGCGTACGCGTGGGCCGAGCCGTGTTGGGCCACGCCGGGCTATTTCGCCCTTTTCTTTTCTAATGAATTAGTTAATGCTTTTCTAAATTAAATTGTGAACTGATCTTTGATAATTAGTATAAAATTATGTAAGTGTCATAAAATGGTGAAGTAAATTTTGTTAGATTTCTAAATTCATGATCTATCTTTTAGTGTATTTAGTTCATACAGTTCTGTGGTATCCTTAGGGTTACGTTATTTGTTTTAAAATGCTTGTTGTTATTATGATTAATTAGAAAATGAATTTTCGTGATGAAATGGTAGAAGTGCTAGCTCTGAAAATTTTACAGTAGACTCATGACATTATTAGGTACTCACTGTAATTTTTGTAGCCTTGGAATATATTGAGAAATATGGTAGTTAAATATTCCTTGTTGTAGTTTATATATTAAATCGATAATAAGAATAGGGATGTCGTTAGTTGCTAAGTTAATACATGAAATGTTTCATACCTGTTTAGTGGTCATAATAGGTAACTTAGCATCTTAGTCGGTAGAGCTACCTTAGTAGCTTGGTAGATGTATTCTTATTTTACGAGTTGTTGTTGGTGTATTATTAAGTGTTGCATCATCATTTTATGCATGTAGATAACGAGTTGGTAGAGCTCATGCTTACGGGCGAGCATGAGTACGAGGAGATCATCGAGGAGTACAAGGAGGAGATTCTTATATAGGAGGGAGCCCCGGAGTCATCAGCTGCTGACTTTGTTGACACCCCGCCTGCCCAAGGCAAGCCTCGGTGCGTAACCCTTATTTTGAATGATCGTTGAATATATATATATATATATGATGTGCATTTACGTTATAGGTATTTTATGGAAACTACATGCATAGATATACCTACCTATGAGTTCTACTAGCATAGGGCGAGTAGTTGCTATGCTTAGGATTTCGGTAGCGTGAGTAACCTGCCGTTACTCACAATAGGTGATTATTATTATCACTCATGATAAAAATGGTGAAAGGAAAATGGAGATCGGGCAGGGATATGGTTCAGGTATTGGTGGGTGTAAGAAGTTGTGTCCTGCGGCCAACAGGGCATAGCTTGGTTACACTGTTTTCCTGTCTGTGTCGGTAAAGGATCGGCCGTTGCATTGGGTTCTAGGCAAGTCACAGACTTATTATCCCAAACACATACTTGTGTATGGGCGCAGGGAAGGCTTGTCGCTCTCTTATCGTGGATTTCGGCTCTTTCCAGACCGACTGATTGGGGGCAGGGATGGTGGAGGTCTAAGCACCGCACTGAGTCTGGGACTGAGGAGCGGGGGCTTAGAGTCCAAGTTTGGATGGGGACCTAGACCCCGTGACAGGAGAATGGTGGGTTGGTCCTGCTTGTGCCTGGGGTACAAGCAGGCGTGTGTCTCGGGGTACCCAGCTGGGCACATTGATTCACGAATCGCCGGGCGATCTGGTACGGCTTGTCTACAGTCTAGCACCATAGTAAGAACTAAAAGAGGAAAGGTGGTGAAATGGAACTGTTTGCTTAACCCTTGCTTGAAAGTGGAATAGGTGCTTACATAGAATGGTTAGATAATGAACTAATCATGGCTGCTAATAATAAGCATACATAAGGATTCACTATTAGGATTGCTTTCCGCAAAAAGAAAAACCAGCAAACCATAAAGCTTATCATATCTCTTGGAGTCGAGAAATTATTCCCATTAGTTGGATAAGTCTTGCGAGTACATTGTGTACTCAGGGTTTATTTACCCCTATTGCAGATATAGCTTGAGGAGCAGCCGTTGTGTGAAGGATTCTTCTGGTGGGCATAGGTGAATCCTTGTATATTATCGATAGATGTTTCTTTTCATTCCGCTGTTTCATTTCCGCACTTTGAATTTGGTCCTATAATAATGTATTTCAAAGAACTCTGGATGTATGAAATAGACTAAGTAATGTAAACTTGTTCTCATTATTGGATCCTGAGGAAAAAAAGTGGATTATTCGGGCCCTCCCTTGGGGTGTGCTCGACGGAATCCGCCCGATGTAGCTCGCTCTCGGGGTGCTTAGTGTCTAGTGGAAGACAATCACCTCCGTAAGTGCATTATTTCGGGCGGTTCTGCCACACTCCGCCTGCACCGCTCGTAGACGTCGCCCCTGCCAGCACCGCCCCCGCTCGTGGGACGTCCGCTCACCGGCGCCGCCCCACCAGCGCCGACCCCACTCGTGGCTCGTGGGACGGACTCCTCTGGTGCCGCCCTAGCCCAGACTTGCGCCTACTGTCGTGGTCGCGCTCCATCCGCCTACCGCAGCCACTGTCGAGGTCTGTGCCGCCAACGAGCTCTGCACCGGCGTCGAGCTCACAACGACGAGCTCCATTCATCCAAGCAAGAAGGTGACATTGCGCTGAAAGCGCATGTTGCAAGCGATGTTTCAAGTGTTTCAGTTGTTTCAGAGGTATGCTACTAGGGTTTCGTTTGGATGTTGCAAAAGTAGATCGAGATGTTGCATATGTTGTAATGGTTCTACACTTATGTTGCAAAAGTATGCTCCCAATGTTTCATCTATTTTTTCAGACGTATGTTGCAAGTGTGTTTATCTAGATGTTGCATATGTTTCACACATATGTTACAAGTATTTATCTCGATGTTACATATTGTTGCAAGGGTTTTTCAAGTGTTTTTAAGTGTTCTAGACCCATGTTTCAAACGTTTCATCTGTCTTTAGACGTACGTTGCAAGTGTTATATCTGGATGTTTTAAAAGTAGATCTGGTGTTGCATCTCCCTCCTCGCCTTGTGCTGCCTTGCCTTGGTGTCTCCTCCTCGCCTTCTGCTGCCTTGCATGCTTCTCAGACTAGGGAGAGGGCGTGCCAGGGGCCGGCGGAGAGGGTGCGTAGGGGGATGGTGGCGCGAACGGAAGCACATGCTCTCCCCTTCCGTTACGCGGGCAGGTAGCGTTTTGGTTCACTTTTTCTGTTACGTGGGGTTGCTTAGATGGGATGCTCCCGTTGGTGGACCTAAGACTGGGAGATTGGTCATGATTCGATTAGCTAGGACCAGGACCTTTGTGTGGACTTTCGGACGGTAGTGCCTCCGTTTGAAAAAAAGAAATAGTGGTTTTTTGTTATTTACTCATAAGTCTCTTGTTCGGCGGCATGTCGGTTGCCGAGGTCATGCCGCCATCGGCCACCACCGGCAATCCCACCGCCACACGCCTCGTGCAACTTTGAATAGACCAAACGCTGCTAGCCACTGTGCCATCGCCCTTCGCCCGCAACCTCGGTCCCATTCTCTGATCGCACCTGTTATTAGTGCAACTTCGTCATGGACGAAGACCCTCGTGACCCCCGCATCGTCCTCGCGAGGTGACTCGGGGGGTGACCCGCCGCCCACCGCGAGAACCCCCCCTCCTGGCACCCCCTTCGGCTGTTGCTGCTGCTCGCCGACGAGTGGTGCGGCGGCCCACGACGGCGCTAAAAACGACAGCTTGCTGCAGCTTCCTCTCCCATCCACTCTCCCTCCTCCTCCCCGCTCCTCCCCCTCATCCCTGATACCTTGCTCCGGTGAATTGCTCGGCCGGCGGGGCGGATCTGGGCCTCCCATGGCCGGATCTGCCGTCCTCTGCCCTAGATCTACGGCCTTGCGGCTGGTGGCGCGGCGCTTCTCCCCCATGCATGAAGCTCCTTTGGCGCCACATACCTCCCTGGAGGCGTCGTTCTCTGAGCCCCATGCTCCTGTGCCACCGGTTTCTAGGCGAAAGCCCTGCCTTAGAAGCCTCTAAGGCCAGCGGCGATGGCGTCCATGTCACTGCCATGGGCGTCCTCCCCTGCCTATTGCGCTTCATTTCCACTCGCAGTGGTCTGTCCTGCAGCTATTGACCTTGCCTGGTTTGTTGTCGTGGATATCATAGTGGATGCTTTGCCACTGTTGCTTATCTCCCGGCGGATGCTTGGCCACTAGTTAGTTCGTTGGCAGATGCTTTGTCGTCGTTTGGTTTGCTGGCGGATGCTTTGCCACCGTTGTCGTTGGCCTCTTCTCTAGCAGATATTTTGCTGTCGAGAGTGACCTGGCCCTTCCCCCGCTACGGATGCTTTGTCGTAGTGGGTGTCTTCGCTTCTTCCCCGGCGGATGCTTGGTTGCTGGTTGGTTCGTTGACGGATGCTTCGCCACCGTTGCTGCTGGACGGTCTCCTGTGTAGGCGACCATTGCGATGTTGTATCTTTTTTTACAGGCTCAGTTCGTATATTTTAGGTGTTGTGGGCAGTCGTCTTCTTTTGTATCTTTTTTCTTGTTCTTAGTTTCTACTCCAGGTCACTCACAAGTTGTTTGTAATCTGTGCTATGAGGGTTCTCTCGTAGCTATATCGTGTAATTCTCTCGGTTTAATGAAAAACGGGCTATATTCCCCCGTCGCGAAAAAAAATTCTCTGATCGCCGGGCGGGCGGCAAGCACCAATTCTGCAGTAGCTCCTCCCTCTCCAACCACCACCACCATCAGCGCGCCGTGACCTGGGATCCCGAGTTCATCTTCCTCGCGCCTTCGTCGATGCCCTCGGGCTGCTCGACGCAATGCCGGTCTTGGTCATAAGGGCATTGATCCTTTGGGAGCGGATCAAGGTGCCGCCGTCCCGGAAGCAGCGTGCAGGCTGTTCGATGAAATGGCACTGTTGGATTGGATTCCGTCACCGAAGTGGGGTTCCTTGGACGATACTGCGCGCTGCAATGGATTAGATTCTTCACCATGTCTTCTCTTGCATAGTTGCATGGTTTGTACTCAGTACTTTGGATCGTTGGAATGCATCGTCATGTTAGCGTGTGATCCTACACTGTTCTACACTCTGTTCAGCCGGTGGCAGTTTTATCCCAATTGACGACCAGGCATCGAGTAATACTCTCATTCTGAACCAAACCACAAATTGTTTGCTTTTAGTCATTCCATATCCTACTCTTAAGCTCCAGTGGTTTGTGAATTCTGTGAATCGGAACCCAAGATCTGAGTAACAGCACTTAAGAGCATTACTGTCAGTACTTGGGTTAGTAAGGTACTCAATGAGCTTGACTTGACATTTTTTTTTGTTTACTTCTTTCTTCACAATGCTTGAGAAAACTAAACAGCATACATGTTACATATCACCTCAAGAAAAAGAAGGGGATGGGGTATGGTCCAGATGGATTCTTTACTCAAAGAAGTACACAGGTCTCAGTATGTGCAAAAAAACTGTACAAGACACTATAACACTAGTAGAACTCAAAACTAGTACCTCTTGTTAAAGATACATGTACTCTATGCATGAAATTACAATATTCTCACGTATAACTGGCTAACTGTATTGTCTTGACTGACTTTTGTGTCTGCAGGTCAACATTGATGCTTTCCAGGCATGTAACTACTTCCATGATATGTGGCCTCATGCTAGGGTTATAGTTCACACATTTGCAGGCAACCTCAAGCACCTTTAGCATTTGCTCTTCATGCCCTGTGCCACAGAGTGTTGGATCCAGAACATCAACTTCCTTTCCCTGAGAGCTCATCTCCAGCACCCATGGGACAAGTTCTTTGATGTTGTCTGGACTGGAACAGGTCGCAACCCTGTGAGCAGCTCAAGAAGGACAACTCCGAAGCTGTATATATCACCTCTCAGAGTGGCCACCCATCCATGCGCATACTCAGGGGGGATGTAACCTAGAGTGCCAACTAACTCTGTCGTGACATCGGTTTTGTTCGAAAGGATCAACCTTGACAGTCCAAAATCTGCAACATAAGCTTTTAATTCTTTGTCGAGTAGGATGTTGCTGCATTTGATGTCACGGTGCACAATGTGAGGTTTGCAGTCATTATGGATATAAGAAAGGCCACGGCTTGCTCCTTGCGCAATCCTGAGCCTTGTTGGCCAGTCAAGAAATGTGCTGGCATCGTCATCCCTGTTGTGAAGCCAATCGTCCAGGCTGCCATTCTCCATGTAGGAGTATATGAGGAACCTTGAGTTTCCCTGGATGCAGTATCCCCACAGTGGCACAAGATGGTCATGCTTAGCCATGGACAGTGCTTCAACCTCTGCAGTGAACTCCCTTTCCATCAAGCACATTTCACCATTGAGCTTCTTGATGGCGAGCTTGCAGCCATCAGGTAGCTCAGCCTTGTAGACTAGACCATAGCCACCACACCCAATGATGTTTTCTTTGTTGAAGTTATCTGTAGCTTTTACAATGTCAGAGAATGTGAGCTTTCTTTCTTCTCCCTTTCCTCGTGTCATCATGATCAGTTCGTGCTCTGAGCTGGAGTTGAATGAAAATGTTTCAAAATCTCCATTATCCTCCCTTCTACTTTGGGCTGTTAGATTATTAGCCTTGATTGAGACAAGGACACGCCACAGCAGCAAAAGAATGGCAATTGCTGAAAAGAACACGCCAAGTGCAATTGCAACAATGGCCTTCTTATTTCTTCCGTTTGTGGATACCAGAGGCTCATCAGCTGAATCGCATCGATGACCGAGCATAGAGCCACACAACTTCGGATTCCCCAAAAGGCTGGAATTCTGAAATGTGCTAAATTGGCCACCAGTTGGAATAGGCCCTTCTAGGTCATTGTTAGAAATGTTGAATGTAGAAAGGAAGTGCAGATTCTCCAATGCAACTGGGATTTTACCTGTGAGATTATTGTTGGATAAATCTAGCACCAGCAGGTTTGTGAGATTGCAGATAGATGGGGGGATCGGTCCAGTTAAGTTGTTGGATCTGATATCAAGTGAAAGGAGGGCTTTCAACTGACCAATCTCTGGGGGAATCAGACCTGTGAATTTGTTTCTGCTTAGATTTAGAAATTTGGAAAAGCAATTGGTATGCGGTATTGACGTGATGGACCATCATAAACTGGCAGATAAAAAACGCTTGCGTCCAAATGAGCTGCAGTCTTCTCTGAAGTTAGCATTGCCATATTCATTAATTCTTTCGGAATTTCCCCTGTGAGGTTGTTGTTTGATATGTCTAAATAGAAAAGGTAGTCCAGTGTGTCGATCCAGGTTGGTATAGGTCCACTGAGTTGATTGCCATTTAAAAACAACATTTCCAAATTTACTAACTTTGATATCCAAAGAGGTATTTCCCCCGATAGGAGGCAACTTCCGATGTCCAAAACCTGAAGATTCTCAAAACCATAAATTTCGGCATCATCTGGTATGGTTTCGTTGAAGAAATTGATCCCAAAAAGAAGTGTGGTCAGGTTCTTGGAGCTCCTTAGTATCTGAAGTGAATTTGCTATATTTGAAAGACTGTTGTTTGTAAGCGACAGGAACGAGAGGGACTTCAGATTGCCTAGTCCTTCTGATAATTGTCCATGGAACTTATTCGAAGATAGCCGTAGTGCAGTCAGGTTTCTACAGGAGTATATGCTTTCTGGAATTGTGCCACTGAAGTTATTCAGCATAAGATCTATGGTTCGTAGATTGGGCATATTGTTGAAATTAACCTTGGAGAGTTCACCACTGAAACTGTTGCTCTTAAGGTCTATAGTTATGAGATCTGTGCAGTTGCTCAGGGTTGATGGCAGCTCCCCATACATGCTATTATAGTCCAGACGAAGTTCCTGCAATCTCTTGAGTTGACCTATGGAATCAGGTATCTTGCCGCTGAAATTGTTTTCTCCAAGATCAAGGATAACCAGATTGGAGAGTTTGGCTATATGTGTAACATCAAGTATTCCATGTAAACAGTTGCTGGAAAAAGAGAGATATTCCAACGAGGTAGCATTGAAAAGTTCATGGGGGAGAGTCCCATTGAGGTTGTTGTGGCCAGCCTTGAGTACTCTGAGCATGGAGCAATTACCAAGCCCTGGGGGGATACTGCCACTGAATTTGTTGTAACTGAGTTCAAGCACAGCAAAGGATGGTGCTATGTTACAGAAATGACTTGGAATCTGCCCAGTTAAGCTGTTATTGCTGGCATTCAGTGCAATCAGATTCTGCATCCCCTTCCATGTTGTGGATGTAAACTGCCCTTTAAACAAGTTGCTCGAGATGTTAAGTACCTGTAGAGGCTGGCCCGGGGTTGAAGCTGGCAGCTCAATCAGGTCTCCACTGAGCTGGTTGAAGCTGACGTCGAGGACGATGATGCTGCTGGATGACACCAATCCGAGCGGAAGGCCACCGGACAGTGAGTTGTAGGACAAGTTTAGGTACTGCAGGTCGGTGAGGTTCCCAAGGGACTGCGAGATATGCCCCTCAAGGCCCCTGTAAGGCAGCGAGACAGCACTGACTGTCCCATTTTGGTTGCAGGTGATTCCTTCCCATTTGCAGCACTCAGTACCTTGCCAAAGCTTGGTGAGACCGGCATCCTGCGAGAGCTCTGAGAGGAACTGGAGGAGGGATGACCTCTCCAGCTCCATGCAGGACGAACTGGTGCAAGGCGCCAAGGGGATGAGCAGCACAAGGGTAAGGCCAATGGAAGGTATGTGAAATCTGTTTCGGTTCCTCTTGTATGAAAAGTGGAGTGGCTGCATGGCTTCCTATTGAAACTATCATGGGAACCAGATGCTTAAGTTATGCCCTGTTTAGACGAACTACCAATTGTCTAAACAGGGAAGAGCATGAGATAGAAGTAGGAGGAGGAGGCTCTTGGCTCTTGCTTTTCCCTTGATAGCCGTGGCCACCCAAAGAAAAATGGAGTCAAGGATTGGATGCTAGAACAAAATGCTCATTATGGTTCTATTTTATACACCAGACGAAGCAGCCTGCTTGTTCACACTTTGACGTTTCATTGGTGGCTACCTGATCCATCTGAACAAGCTTCTTGGCCATATAAAATATTTGCCTTCTCCGAGTCATCATTAAACAATCCTGGCTGAATTATTATTACAGGCTGCCGAGATTTACCTGATCAGACATAACTTCTTGTGACAGATTTGACTGGATATACAGCCTGCCTTTTCTATCTGATATCAGGATATGACGTCATTTGTGCTACCACTTCAGCTAGCCAACCTGTTGTCTTAACCTTAGTAGCTAGTACTGAAAAGGTAAAAATGGAACCACTGCTTGATGAATGTTTCTATTTTCATACATAATGCGCCTTTTTTTTTGTTAACAGGAAAAGTTACACGTTTCCCAAAGAAACTGAAGATCTTCAAGATTCAATTTTTAAGCCACTACAGTACACGAAGAGCATCCCTCCGGGGCGCTCGTGCAATAATTTAGATCAATCATCGACGCTGCGGTCAGGGTATCAACGTGGTTTGGACTTTGGAGAATAGCATTTGTCGCAAGTGGAGGCTGGAGAAATAAGAAAGGGAGAGAGGATGATGAAGGTGGTGGCTGAGGGCGACCTGGTGCCCTACTCTTCGTCTGATTGGCTGCCTCGGCGCCGAGGCGTTTACTTTCTGTTATCCTTGCAGCTGATGCAGTGATGTGCACGCTAGCGGTTGTTTCCATGGCCCCTGACCCTGATCCACAGGTACACTGGTACCTTGCCCCGGCGGCTCTTGTTGGTGACCGGAATCCAGAAGCGCTCCTCGAAGCACCCGGAGTGGAGCGCATGAAGCAAGCTGCTGTGAACATGGCCTATTTTTTTAGGTCAACTTCGGGGGATCGTAATAGATCCCCACCTGCATTATTACGATCCCCACCTGCATTCCATTCCACAGTACCCGTGAGAACCTGGTTGGTGGAAGGCAGAGCCTTGCACGGTTTTACATCATAGGATTACAAGTTCGGGATGGGGGGCGTTTAGATTTACATAGAAAATGCTAATCTCTAGCTGTTGGCCATTGCTTCTTCTTTTCTTGGGATGCGGCAACTCCAGTTCTTGATGGACTCCTTGCATGCCGAGGTGAGGCGGGCAATGTTGGGTGGCATCCCACGGAAGACAACATCGTTCCTGTGCTTCCAGATTTCCAGCATAAGAGCAGGAGCAGGGGATGAAGGACCTTCTTTGCAATGCGCTGGGGGGGTAGTGTTCCAAAGCTCCTGAACCTTAGCAATGTTGCCTGGGAGCCATCCGATTGCTGTCTAGAAGCTTTGGACGAACAGGCACTCGGAGAAGATGTGGTCTGCCGACTCCGCCGCCGCCTTGCAAATTTCACAAGCTGCGTCCTCAAGGATGTTCTTATGAGCCAGGGCTTGACGACAGTGGATCATGTTCTTCGTGAGGAGCCAGCCGAAGAACTTGACGCGTGGCGGGGCGAAACTCTTCCAGACAAAGTCGTAGGCGGCGCAATCGTGGTCACCGTGCGTCGAGACCTTGTAGATGAGTCCCGACACGAGTCGGTGCCCACCATCTTCGAAGAAGCAAGAGCGTTCATCTGGCCCCAAGCCCAGCGTGACCTCCTGGACCATCTAGGAGAGTTGATCGAGCTCTATCGAAGCTTGAGGTGTGAACCGGCGCTGGAACAGGTCATGTCGGCTCGCGCGCACGACGTCACGCACAGATGTGGCGTGGGCGACGTAGTGGCTGAAGAGGGCCGGGAACCGGGCGGCAAACGGCGCATCGCCCAGCCAGCAGTCCTTCCAGAAATCCGTGTTGCGCCCATCCCCGATCGACACCTTGGTGATGTGCTGGTACGCCAGGAGCAAGTCCTGGAGCGCCGTCCAGTGCGTGCCGTAGAGCGCGCCGCTCAGGTCCGCCAGGTTGACGTGCTCCGTGGCCCAGAGCCCCCAGGGCGAGCCGTCAGGGTGGTGAAGCCGGTGAAGAAGTTTGAGCAGCAGGCAAGCGTTCTGGGTGTCGATGCGCTTGATCCCTAGCCCGCCGTTTTCCTTGTCTTTGCAGACGTCCTCCCAGGCAACGAGGCATTGTACCCCAGAGGCCGTGTTTGTGCCCGTCCACAGGAACGCACGCCGGCGCGCTTCCAGAGCTTTGGCGACACCCGGCGGGAGCACCGTGGCGCCCATGGCGTACGTCGTTAGGCCTCCCAGCACGGTGTTGATTAGCACCACCCTGCCGCCAGTGCTCAGGAGGAGAGCCTTCCAACTGGCAATGTACCTGTCCACCTTGGCGATGAGCGGGGAGAAAGCCGAGATCGACAGCTTGACGTTGGATAGGGGGAGCCCCAGGTAAGTTGGGGGGAACTTCCCCTCCCTGCATTGTAGGAGCTCCATGAAGGACTGCAGGTCATCCGGGGGAACGTGCATCGGCGTGGTCGTGCTTTTGCCGAAGTTGATCACCAACCCTATGCAAGCAGAGAAGCTGTCGAGGGTGAGCTTCAAGCGCTGGACGCTCTCTATGTCAGCGCGGAGGAGGATGATGGTGTCGTCGGCGTACTGAAGCACAGGGGCAGTGCCGTCGGTCAGCGGGTGCTTGATCGCCGCGTCCGCTTTGATCATGCTTTGTAGGACGTCCGTGACGAGCAGGAAGAGGTACGGCGATCGCGCGTCCCCTTGTCGGAGCCCTGTCTTGCAGTTTATCCATGGCCCGAGGACTCTGTTTAGGAGCACCACGGACTTGGAGGTGACCAGGAGCTGGTGCATCCAGTCACACCACTTGCCGGGGGAGTCGCGCGCCTCCAAGATTTTGAGCAGGCTTGCCCAATTCACCGAGTCAAAGGCCTTCGCGAAGTCTAGCTTGATCACTAGAGTTGGTGCTCGGCGTTTGTGGCAGCACTTGACTAGCTCTGTGGCGAGGACGAAGTTCTCAGCGATGGAGCGCCCCTTGATGAAGCCGGCCTGGTCTATGTCTATGAGCTTGGCGATCTGCAGCTGCAATCTAGATGTTAGGATCTTGGTCAGGATCTTGATAGGGCAGTTTTGCAGCAAGACCGGGTGAAACACGGCTGGCGACATGGATGCCATCGTCTTGGGGATCAAGACGATGATTGCCCTGTTGATGCGCTGTAGGTCGGCCTCGCCACGGTGGAAGGCTTGTAGGAAGGGCATGATGTCGCCCTTGACTGTCTCCCAGGCCGCCGAGTAGAAGCCGGGCCCAATGCCATTAGGGCCGGGCGCGCTGTCCACCGACATGGCGCGCACCGCTCGGAGCGCCTCTTGTTTAGAGAATGGGGCGATGAGCGGCGTTGGGTCGGCACGCTTGAAAGCTCTAGTCTGGTTTTGGTGAATTGATGAAACCCTAAGTGCTAACCAAGTTTATCAAGTGATCATGAGATAGGTAGCACATTTCAAGTGATGAAGCAAATGAAGATCATAACATGATGATGGTGATGCCATGGTGATGATCAAGTGCTTGGACTTGAAAAGATGAAAGAGAAAAATAAAAGGCTCAAGGCAAAGGTATAAATGATATGAGCCATTTTGTTTTGGTGATCAAGACACTTAGTGAATGTGATCATATTTAGGATCGATAGTCGTACTATTAAGAGGGGTGAAACTCATAATCGAAATACGGTTATCAAAGTGCCACTAGATGCTCTAACTCATTGCATATGCATTTAGAATCTAGTGGAGAGCTAACACCCTTGAAAATATTTGTGAAAATATGCTAACACATGTGCCCAAGGTGATACACTTGGTGGTTGGCACATTTGAGCAAGGGTGAAGAAGATAGAGTTGAAAAGGAGTTAGTCTTGCTAGTCACGTAGTGACCGGACGCTGGGGTCCAACGTTCGGTCAGTAGAAGCAGTGGAAAAGCTGGCGTCGGTCTTCGACCGGATGCTGGGTCACTTAGTAACCGGACGCTGACGGGGTGCGTCTGGTCCTGCTGACGTGACAACGCACAGGGGAGTCGTCGTGTGACCGGACGCTGGGTGTGTCCAGTTGAGCATGACCGGACGCGTCCGGTCATGATTTTTTATTTCTGGATGTTTACTGGAAATGAGCGGACGCTGAGGTCCAGCATCCGGTCACTTCGTAGCAGCGCGTCCGGTCATCACTTGACCGCTGGGATCAGGCGCTCAGTATTTGAAGAGAGGGGACACGTGGCGTGCATCGCACGACCGGATGCTCGATCTAACTGGAGCGTCTGGTTACCCCATGTTGTGCCCAGTGAAGGGGTACAACGGCTCTATTTCATGGGGGCTTCTATTTAAGCCCCATGGCTGGCTCAAGCTCACTCTCTTGACCATTTGCATTGACATAGCAACCTTGTGAGCTTAGCCAAAGTCCTTCCACTCATTTCCATCATTGATTTATCATCTTTGTAAGATTGGAAGAGAATCCAAGTGCATTGCTTGAGTGTTTGCATCTAGAGGCACTTGGTGTTCATGTTTCGCTATGGGATTCGCTTGTTACTCTTGGTGGTTGCCGCCACCTAGACAGCTTGGAGCAGCGAGGATCGTCGAGCGGAGGTTGGTGATTGTCTCCGGCTCCGATCGTGGTGATTGTGAGGGGTTCTTGACCTTTCCCCTGCGGAGAGCCAAAAGGTACTCTAGTGGATTGCTCGTGGCTTGTGTGATCCTCATCTTGTGTTGGTTGTGCGGCACCCTATTGAGGGTTTGGCGTGTGATGCCAATTAGCGCGTGAATCTCCAAGTGAGTGAATCGCCACAACGAGGACTAGCTTGCCGGCAAGGAAGTGAACCTCGGTAAAAATCATTGTGTTCATCATTTGATTCCGAGATGATTGGTCTTCATTGGTATTAATTCTTGTGATTGATTGGTTCACTCCTCGACACGGCGGTATAAACAAATTGCTCACTCTTTTTATATTACCGCAAACTAGTTATCAAGCTCTTTAGTGTAACTAGTTGTGAGAGCTCGTTTGTTTGGTTAGTGTGGCTCTTTAGTTAGCCTTTGAGAGCACACTAACTTAGTGTTGTGACATAGCTATTGTGTGGTTCGAAACTATAGAAACTAGAATTGTGGTAGGTGGCTTGCATTTTTAGTAGGCTAGCGCAACACTTGCTTTGCCTCATAATTGTCTAACCGATTTGTTAGTGTTGTTATAGAAAATTTTTAATAGGCTATTCACGCCCCCTCTAGCCATTAGGACCTTTCAACGCTGGGCACCGGCGTACAGCTGGTCAAGATCGTAGCTCCAGGTCGTGGCCACCTCACCGCCTAGGATGCTGGTGTAGTAGGTGGTGAGCGTGGCCATCTTGGCGTCGTGGCTGATTAGCTGCACGCCGTCCACCTCTAGAGCGCGAATGGCGTTCCAACGCGCTTTGCAGGAGGCCCAGGCGTGGAAGAACTTCGTGTTGGCATCGCCTTCCAGGAGGGCCCTAAACTTCCCTCGCTGTTTCCAGTACGCGGCCCGCTGGGCGATGAGCACAGCAAGCCAGTCCCGGCATAGATTGCATAGTCGTTGTTCACCTGAGGACACTACCCTGGACTCCTCATAGATGTCCAAGAGCAACACAATAAATGAAGCATTGTTATAGTCATCAGGGCGGGCGCGGTGAGCCTTAGACCAAGCCTTGCCGCCGTGGCGAAGGGCCTTGATCCGCCCCACCAGACCGCCAGTTGCGTCCGACGGCCCAAAAGCTCCAAACCAGACCGGGAGGACAGAATGGAGGAAGGTGGGGTGTTTAAGCCAGGTGTTTTCGAAGCGGAAACGGAAGGATTTGGGAATGGAGGTTGGCGCGGTGAGGATCAAAGGTACGTGGTCCGAGGTCGAACCAAGTCGAGAGTTGAGGTTGGAGTTGGGGAAGAGTTGGGCGAACCCTCCATTGACGAACGCGTAGTCCAGCCTGGCTAAGGTTGGTGTTGCCTGTTTATTAGACCGGGTGTATAGCCGGTCCAGGAGAGGGAGCTCAATGAGGGTGAGGCTATCAATCGCCGAGTTGAACCTTGCGGCTAGTCTTTGATCGAAGTTAGCGTTGTTCTTGTCCGTCGGGGAGTGGGTGAGGTTAAAGTCTCCAATGAGAAGCCAGTTGGTGTCACTGGGGCGACATGGTGTCGATATCTGCT